>JAYESA010000005.1:5106146-5466146 GCA_036927795.1 Iris macrosiphon | reverse complement strand
CGTCAACACTGTTGGCGGACTCTGTCTCTATTTCAAATTTATTCAAACTTGTTTCGTCTGTATGAATTTAATATAAATTTATTTCGCTACAATAATTTTTCTGTATATATATATATATATATATACACACGATTATAATGCGACTTGAAAACGGTTCAAAAATGAACCGTCCAAACCGTTTGTAATTTCACAACCATTTAAATGAATTAAAAAAATTAATAAAAAAATAACTAAATAACTACCTAAATAATCCATTAATTATTTTAAAAAATTAAAGAAATATTTAACTATCTAATATGATATATTTATAACTAAACAACTTTAATTCAAATGGTTAAGATGAAATGCATTTTTCTTGGTTGCTTGAGTTCAATTTGTAGATACGAAATTTTTTATAATAAATTTTTATTTATTTATTTTTTTAATAAATTTTTTTTATGCATGTACAATACACGTGCACGTGTGTATATGTTCATTTTTTTTCTTTTTTTTTTTTCTTTTTTTTTCTTTTTTCTGGAAGCCAATGGACCGAGCAAAAATTTATTAATATAAAGTATTAGTTCTTGGGATAGAGTAGTAGATGATAAAGTTATGCACGACAATGGATTCTATAATTTCAAACTTAAATACAAATGTAAAGTAAATGAAGAACTTTTATTAATATTTTGGGATCGATGGTTCCAGCTAAATGATTGAATGGTAGTTCAGGTTAGAAAAAAAACCTTCAAAAAATTCACTATAGCAAAATAAATTTATATTAAATTCTTGCAAACGAAACAAGTTTGTTAATTTTTGAAATAGAAACATTGTCCGCCAACAGTGTTGGTGGAAAACACAATAAACACACACGTACGAAAAAAAATAAAAAATAAAAATAAAGTGGACCCCACAGTCCAAATTCCGTCAACATTGTTGGCTGAAATTGGGGGGGGGGACAATTTCAGCCAACAGTGTTGGCGAAAATTGGCCTGTGGGCCCCACGGGTTCAGTTGGTCATTTGGTTTAGTTGGTTTGGTTTTATTTGGTTTGTTTTATTAGTTTTTTCAATTAGTTATATATTTTTTTTTAGTTTTTTTCTATTTTGTTTAGTTTTTTTCAATTAGTTTCTGTTTTTTTTTCTGTTAATTTATTTTGTTAATTGGTGGGGGGCCAATTTATTTTGTTAATTTTCTGTTTTATTTAAGAAAATACATTTTAACGAAATAAAATTAAAATAAATTAACATAAAATTTACTGTATCGAAATTTCAAAATTAACAAAAAATTAAAATAAATTAACTCGGTTGTCGATATGTATCAAAATTTTGAAATATCCCAAATTTCTTTCCTTAAAATTTGTTAAAGTATTCTGTTATTTAAAATAGTATATTTATTATTGGTACAGTAAATATTTTGTAAAAAAGAAAAAAAATACTAAAAGTAAAATTTGGAGGTCGAAACATCATTTTTTTTGCGATTCTAAAAATTTGGGAAGTCCGTCAAACGGTGAAATGGCTTATCCCGAAGTACTTTTCTATACGGTCATTTTGGCACAAACTGGGCCTTGTTTCGATCTTCCAGTCAAAAGTTATGATACTTTAAAGTTTTATATTTTATATTTTTGCCTGTAATATGTACGTTTTACTTCGGATAAAAATTCTCTTTACACGAATTGTGTTACTCTTGTCGAAAACATACAAATCGACCTATTGTGTGACGAAAAGCAATTTGAAAATAAATAGTTATGGCAATTCGAAGTCTGATCGACGGCAGACGTAATATTCGTACGGTAGTTTTTTTTTTTTGGTTCAATGGTAACATATTTTATTTTGGATGTTAAACTAAATAAAAAAAAATCCAAAACTAAATTAAATAGAAAAAAAAATAACTAATTGAAAAAACTAATAAAACAAACCAAATAAAACCAAATAAACAAAACGGCCCAACTGAACCCGTGGGGCCCACAGGGCAATTTTCGCCAACAATGTTGGCTGAAATTGTCCCCCCTCCCATTTCAGCAAACTGTAAATCCCCTGATTTTTCAAGAATTTTTAAATTTGGATTTTCACAATTTTCTGGAATTTTCTGGAATTTTTCCCTAATTAAATTCAGGGTTTTAATTATTAAATAATTTTTAAATGATAATAAATAATATTATAATATTATAAAAATAATATTTTTGGGTGCAAAATGAAAAACTGGACTTAGGGTAATTTTCTAGAAATTTATTGGGCCCCGAGCCTATTTTTAAACACCTAAAAAGTATTTTTTTTTTAACCCTAAGTTAAACCAAGCCAAACCAAACCAAACCAACACAACCCAAACCCATTAGCTACGGGTCGGATCCGGGTCCAACCCGCGACCCGAACCCGCAAGAGCCCAACCCGTTTTCGCCTAGCGGGTCGGGCGGGTCTGCCAGAACCGAACCCGCCGCCCGACCCGACCCGGGGACCCCTCTCCTCCCCCACGCCCTGTGCCCGCTTTCCCCGCCGCACCCTCCGGCACGTCGCCGGAGACCCGCCCGCGCCTCACCCCACGACCCCACGATCCCCGCGGCTCCGCCTTCTCCGCCACGACCCAGCGCCCGACCCCCGCCGCTCCGCCCTACTTAAACTCCTCCGCAGACCTCTTCGCCACCACCACGAACCCCCCCCCCCCCCCCCCGCCGACGAACCTGCTCCGCCGACGACCCCGCTCTGCCGCCGGCCTCTTCCTCCTCCTCCTCCTTCTTCCCCGCCCTCTCAGTGCGGCTCCGGCCTCTCCCTCTTCCTCCTCCTCCTTCTCCACAGCGCCGCCCCGAGCCCGCCTCCGGCCGCCGTGCCGTTCAGCGCCGCCTCCCAGCGCGCCGCCGCCCCGGGCCGAGCCTTCCCCCGCTGCCCCCAGCCTCCCTCCGGCCGCCGCGGCTCCGCCAGACCCAAACCCAAACCCTAACCCTAGGCGACTCGAGACGCGGACACGTGTCGGACACGACGAAAACCCGGTTTTCGAACCCTGTTCAGGTACGCGTATCTCCCTGCTCGTTTACCTGTTTTCGATTCCGTCAGTTGCATCGCGAACCCTGCGTGACCCTCTCGGTGCCCGTGCAACCCACTCGGTGCATCGCGTCCTGTGGCGATCGCGAACCGCGATCAAAAAACAGAAAAAATAATGCCCCATTTCACCCCGGAATTGGGTACGCCCCGCCAAACGGGACGACTTGGTCGCGTGCGATCTTCACCGATACGTGCGCGTCGTTGATACGGACGTGTGGGATTTCGCAGAAGTTGATTTGGATGTGCATGCACACCGGAATCAACGCGTATCCGCGGACACCGTCCCGTATCCGCCCTTTCTAGAACGTGTCCTAACTTTTTGTACACTCGTCGGATTGAAACAAAACTTGCGCCATCGGACTCGTAGCGATACGCTGGTCCTGTGACCCAAGTTTGGTTCGATTCTGAGAACGTTGACGAAATCGCGTGTCGTGGGCCCCATAGGCTCCACTCGACGGGCAATTTTGTGACCGGCTCACCGGAATCCAATTCTGAAAGTTCCGTTGGGTTGGTATCATCGTTCCTGACCTGTTGACACTAAGTTTGACGAATTTGGAGACCTTTGACCCTGACACATTTTTCGGTATGAACCGGGCCATATGTGGACCCCGTTTTGACCCAAAATTGCCATTTTGCCCTTGTCTCCAAATTGGACTCAAGGACAGGCGTTTCTAGCTGATTGATATTTTCTGGATCTGATAGTGATGTTTATTTCAGCAACCGGAGTACTGCCTGCAAATCCCACTGCTGCCAGAGTTATAATTGGAGCCGAAACACTAGGCAAGTGTACCTTGCCAAACTTGCAGTTTTTGCTATTTATTCCTTTGAATATATACATTATAACTGTTGTACTTGCTCAACCCTAGGGCCGTGTGACGTGCTTAGCGTCCGATTATAGTCGGGTGCCAACACCGTACGCGGGGTTGTGTAACGTCACCTAGAGATGGGTATCGTGACATTTATATTCTCGTACTTGCATTATCAAGTACATTATACCCAGGACACTTGACACTATTCATGAGAGGGAATCTTCTTGAGATATTCATGGTGATTCTGTGTAGGATACATATTCATGACATTACAGTTTACTTGCTTAGAAACTATTCTTACTTACTGCATTAGTTGATCTTGCGTGACTGGACCTGAGACATTATGGAACTGTGACGTGAGATTACATGGGGTGGGGAGAGTATTACCATATCAAGGCTGATTATAATATAAATAATGTTATCTGGAGGTGTCTTAGTCTCTGATACAGAGCTTTGGTACCTTACTGGCCCTTCGAGAAAATACTGCTATAGTTTCTTCGACACTGATCCTGTAGTAGTCTCAGCCTGAGTATGACTAAAACTCTCACTTGCATATCACTTAGCTGGTTTATATAGTTTATCCTATTGTTTCATTTATTGCTGTACTGCATTTATTTTGGCATGTCAATTTTTGTACCTTGTTATGTCCCTCTGAGGACCTGGTCCCCTGCCAGTTTTGCAGCATAGACCATTGTGGAGCCTGTCTGGAGTTGATGATGTGAGATCTACCCCGAGGTAAACATGACATGAGCATTAGCAGGAACAGGTGCATACATTGGAGCAGAACCAAGAACCGAGGACGAGATCATGGCCGAAGACTTCTCCTGAGTACCGGCTCCATATACTCAGTATTTCTATTTCCAGTTGATTTATTTCCTGTCTATTTGCATTCGATGTACCAGACATATTCTCGGATTGTTCCCGAGACACTTATTTGAGATTGCTTATTTATTCTATTGCATTATTTCTGGCATTTAATCTATGATTATCTGTTGTGGATGAGATTAGTATAGACTGTGACTTGTACTGTTGGATCTATTTATTGTTAGACTACAGCTTAAGCATGTCCTGATGGATCCATTAAATTGGGTTGTCCATCGGTGCGTGTTGCTGGCCATTGCCACGCATTCAGTCCCTCTGTATTTTGGGACTGGGGCGTGACATGGTTTTTTTGGTGGCCCATGCAGGTCAACGACTAAATTGTTCGGTTTCAACTTAGGGACCGAACAGGCCTGCAATAAGAATAGGATAAGTTTTAGGATCTCATCCACTTGCTTGAATCATTCTTGATCTCTATATCGACTTCAAATAATTTACTTGCATCCTGCCTTGATTCCTGTGCGCCTCTTATTGTTTATTTTGGATGCAGGGAAATGGACCCACAAGAGTGCAACGAGACTCCCGTCGGAACACCACAAGCTACAGGTGTCACCTATGACGACGAAGTGACACCAGTCGGAGGAGTTCCATCAACTCAACAGAGCCAGCAGGCAGGTCAACCTACCTCCAGATTTTGGCGTGATGACATCCCACCTCCGCCGCAGTTCGTTCCACCAGCGCCCGTATTCCCACAATGACAGCCGATTGACGGGCAACAGATATTCCAAATGATCTACGCGATGATGCAAGCCCAACAACAAATCCAACACGAGGCTCAGCGTCGCGAGGCTGATTACTTGAGGAGCAGCATCGTAACTGCACTGGAGCAGGCCAACCTACCAGCTCGACGGCCTTCGACGGGCTCTATCACTGACTTCCGCCAACTGAAGCCCCGCACTTTTTCTGGCAAGGAGGAGCCCACAGAAGTTCATGAGTGGCTCACCAACATACAACATCAACTGAAAGCAGCAGAGCTACCACGGGAATGTTGGATGATTATCGTCAGAATACAATTGACGGACAATGCTCATCACTGGTGGCTATCCGAAGAGAGACGACTCGGACCAGACCGAGTCACTTGGGAGGAGTTCTCCAGACTCTTCCAGGAGATGTACATTCCGGCTATCGCACGATCAGAACTTCGGGACAAGTTCAATTGCCTCACTCAGGATGCTATGACGGTGGAAGAATACAACCCGAAATTCATTCGTCTGAGCCGCTTCGCCCCAACCCTGATCCCGACAGAGGAAGAGAAGGCCGAGAAATTCTTCGACGGACTGAACTTCGAGCTACAGAGACTGATCGGATCCGTCGCACCTACCTCTTACTCAGACGTCCTTGCTGCAGCCCGACGCATGGAACGCGTCACCAGGAGAGAGTCTCGCATAAAGCGGCCTTCCACATCCGCACCAACCAGAGCAGCACAAGAGGAGTCTGCAAAGGGTCAACAAATAAACCCACCACCAAGAGCAGCACCAAGAGCCTCATTCCTTCCTACTTGTTACTACTGCGGCAAGATAGGCCATGTCGAGAAGGAGTGTAGACGTAAATTCGGACTATGCTTAGGCTGCGGATCCAGACAGCATACAGTGAGAGACTGCCCTGAGCGTAGAGAAAGAGCACCAAGGACGAACCAGCAAGCTCCACCAGCGCCTCAAGCAGCACCTTACCAGCCAGCCCAGCAACTGTCACGCCCCGAGGCGTCCCCCGAGTCGTGACCGTCGTGCGGGCCTGGAGTTGCGCCCGCACAAGGCTTTAATGATTTGCATAGCAAGCACATACTCAGAGTACGCAGATAAATTGAAACACAGATTTGAAACATAGAAAAGTTCTCTTTATTGATAATGAACATCTATTACAAACTCTTGAACGAGTTAGCTAATATGCCGAACGGCTTACAAAAGGGTTGACTCAAAATGAGATAGCAGTCCTGTACATTACATCCTTTTATAAACTCAAAACGATAAAGACCTCCAGGCTGGAGGATCGCTTTGCCACGGAGCTACATTTGTGTATGAAGAGTTGCAGGCTCCTGACTCCAAAATGCTTCGGGGGCGCGGTGAAGATGCGCCAACAGCTGGACTGGATCGGGAAGACGACTTCGGCTCCTCGCTCGGTTCGCCTTAGTGCGGAGAACCTGTTTCAACGAGGGTCAGCATATCGAAACATGCTGGTGAAGGCGAGCTAGCCTGACTATACCAATCAACACATTGTTTAGTGAAGCATGCATATTTTTGTGGGTTTCTATCTTGCCTTAGTTCATTTACAAGTAAGCAGCATATTGAATTTACTGAAATGAACGTGCCACCGTTAGGTGGATTTTATCTGACCGTCTGAATTACCTGCACAATACTTACCATGCCTTCCCTGCCACGAAGACACAAGTTAGTATGCAACATGTTTAAATATACAGGGGATCACTGGTGGGATGCCATAATGGACGGGGCATAGTACATGAATGAAATAACAAGTTACGCAATGAACAGGGGCGCCACAAGTTATTCCATCCGATACAGGCGACTATTCAGGAGTTCCGTCCGGATCGGATCGGTGCCAGTGCCCCAGCAACCGTCCGCAGGAACTAAGACCTTGTGCACAAGTTGTCCGTGATCAACATATACACTAAGTTAGCAGTTGAGGCAAATCAGGGCAATAACAGGTACGGGACAGTAACGGGAGGAGAGCTACTTTGGCATAGTCTCCCTATCAGATTATTGCATTCAGGATGAGTTATGTTCATAGCATAATTTAAAGAAGAGCATACATTCTAACTTGTATTATGCATATGATAAATATTTTCGAGCGAACACGCATGCAAGTAAGTAACCGTTCACAGTTTGATTGACAAGCAGTATTAACCAAGTCTATACTCTTTTATCTTGGTTTCTTTTATTTTACTTGGTATCGTTTGATCGGGGCAAGGGAGTGAAGCTGGAAGCAGAGCTAGCTAATCGGGTTGGTAGCCACTCACTTAGATTTTGGAAAGAAGAAGGAAAGAGGCGCTTCACGACTCCGTTCGTAAGCCGCCTACTGCTCGTTCACCTGCACACGAACAGCTCGATTAATACTTCTTTCTCTCTTTCCAATCTCGGAATTGAAGTGCAGTTCAATGAACGAAAATAATGAAAACCATCGAAACCGTTCAAGGAAAACAAGCAAATCCCAAAACCAACTCAAAGAACGAAAGCAACAAGCGACATCGAAAACCGAGGCAATAAAAGATAGCAGCGGAGAGGTCCCTCCTGACTCTGCCGCTAAGCCGATCCTTGGGGCGCAGTCCACTGAATATGGGAATCGATTTCGAAGAAACAAATCCATAACGAGGACGAGTTCTTAGTTCAATCTATCCCGATCGAACGATACCGTCTTGTGTTTCTTAGCCGCGCTCTCCGCACCGGGAGAACGGGGCGCTACAGCAACAGCAGAGGGCACCACCTCAAGGACGCGGACAAGCTTACGCGATGGCTTTGGAGGACGCGCAGACTCGTGGAGTAGCTAATGCGCGTAAGTGATTCATAGTTATCCGTTTCTAGTCTTGTTTTAGCTCGTGCCCGTTGGTTCGTGACCTCAGCCCCAACCTAGTAATTTGCAACTTGTTAATAAATAACCTAGTTTTCTAAAAATTTGTAGTTCTTTTGCTTTAGCTCTGGAAAGTGCATAACTTTCATTCTTAGGGAAACGATATTTTCCTAAGTATCTTGTGATGTGTTTCGAACGATACTTGCAACCGTGTTATCTCTGCTGACCGGTTATTCTTTGATTGCGAGGACGCAATCCTCTTAAGGGGGGTAGATTGTAAACCCCCTGATTTTTCAAGAATTTTTAAATTTGGATTTTCACAATTTTCTGGAATTTTCTGGGATTTTTCCTAATTAAATTCAAGGTTTTAATTATTAAATGATTTTTAAATAATAATAAATAATATTAAAATATTATGAAAATAATATTTTTGGGTGCAAAATGAAAAACTGGACTTAGGATAATTTTCTGGGAATTTATTGGGCCCCGAGCCTATTTTTAAACACCTAAAAAGTATTTTTTTTTAAACCCTAAGTTAAACCAAGCCAAACCAAACCAAACCAACCCAACCCAAACCCATTAGCTGCGGGTCGGATCCGGGTCCAACCCGCGACCCGAACCCGCAAGAGCCCAACCCGTTTTCGCCTAGCGGGTCGGGCGGGTCTGCCAGAACCTAACCCGCAGCCCGACCCGACCCGGGGACCCCTCTCCTCCCCCACGCCCTGTGCCCGCTTTCCCCGCCGCACCCTCCGGCACGTCGCCGGAGACCCGCCCGCGCCTCACCCCACGACCCCACGACCCCCGCGGCTCCGCCTTCTCCGCCACGACCCAGCGCCCGACCCCCGCCGCTCCGCCCTATTTAAACTCCTCAGCAGACCTCTCCGCCACCACCACTAACCCCCCCCCCCCGCTGACGAACCTGCTCCGCCGACGACCCCGCTCTGCCGCCGGCCTCTTCCTCCTCCTCCTCCTTCTTCCCCGCCCTCTCAGCGCGGCTCCGGCCTCTCCCTCTTCCTCCTCCTTCTTCTCCACAGCGCCGCCCCGAGCCCGCCTCCGGCGGCCGTGTCGTTCAGCGCCGCCTCCCAGCGCGCCGCCGCCCCCGGCCGAGCCTTCCCCTGCTGCCCCCAGCCTCCCTCCGGCCGCCGCGGCTCCGCCAGACCCAAACCCAAACCCTAACCCTAGGCGACTCGAGACGCGAACACGTGTCGGACACGACGAAAACCCGGTTTTGGAACCCTGTTCAGGTACGCGTATCTCCCTGCTCGTTTACCCATTTTCGATTCCGTCAGTTGCATCGCGAACCCTGCGTGACCCTCTCGGTGCCCGTGCAACCCGCTCGGTGCATCGCGTCCTGTGGCGATCGCGAACCGAGATCAAAAAATAGGAAAAACAACGCCCCGTTTCACCCCGGAATTGGGTACGTCCAGCCAAACGGGACGACTTGGTCGCGTGCAGTCTTCACCGATACGTGCACGTCGTTGATACGGACGTGTGAAATTTTGCAGAAGTTGATTTGGATGTGCGTGCACACCGGAATCAACGCATATCTGCGGACCCGTATCTGCCCTTTCTGGAACGCGCCCTAACTTGGTGTACACTCGTCGGATTGAAACGAAACTTACGCCATCGGACTCGTAGCGATACGCTGGTCCCGTGACCCAAGTTTGGTTCGATTCTGAGAACGTTGACGAAATCGCGTGTCGTGGCCCCACAGGCTCCACTCGACGGACGATTTTGTGACCGGCTCACCGGAATCTAATTCTGGAAGTTCCGTTGGGTTCGTATCATCGTTCCTGACCTGTTGACACTAAGTTTGACGAATTTGGAGACCTTTGACCCTGACACGTTTTTCGGTGCGAAGCGGGCCACATGTGGATCCCGTTTTGACCCAAAATTTTCATTTTGCCCTTGTCTCCAAATTGGACTCAAGGACAGGCGTTTCTAGCTGATTGATATTTTCTGGATCTGATGGTGATGTTTATTTCAGCAACCGGAGTACTGTCTGCAAATCCCACTGCTGCCAGAGTTACAATTGGAGCCGAAACACTAGGCAAGTGTACCTTGCCAAACTTGCAGTTTTTGCTATTTATTCCTTTGAATATATACATTATAATTGTTGTACTTGCTCAACCCTAGGGCCGTGTGACGTGCTTAGCGTCCGATTATAGTCGGGTGCCAACACCGTACGCGGGGTTGTGTAACGTCACCTAGAGATGGGTATCGTGACATTTATATTCTCGTACTTGCATTATCAAGTACATTATACCCAGGACACTTGACACTATTCATGAGACGGAATCTTCCTGAGATATTCATGGTGATTCTGTGTAGGATACATATTCATGACATTACAGTTTACTTGCTTAGAAACTATTCTTACTTACTGCATTAGTTGATTTTGCGTGACTGGACCTGAGACATTATGGAACTGTGACGTGAGATTACATGGGGTGGGGAGAGTATTACCATATCAAGGCTGATTATAATATAAATAATGTTATCTGGAGGTGTCTTAGTCTCTGATACAGAGCTTTGGTACCTTACTGGCCATTCGAGAAAATACTGCTATGGTTTCTTCGACACTGATCCTGTAGTAGTCTCAGCCTGAGTATGACTAAAACTCTCACTTGCATATCACTTAGCTGGTTTATATAGTTTATCCTATTGTTTCATTTATTGCTGCACTGCATTTATTTTGGCATGTCAATTTCTGTACCTTGTTATGTCCCTCTGAGGACCTGGTCCCCTGCCAGTTTTGCAGCATAGACCATTGTGGAGCCTGTCTGGAGTTGATGATGTGAGATCTACCCCGAGGTAAACATGACATGAGCATTAGCAGGAACAGGTGCATACATTGGAGCAGAACCAGGAACCGAGGACGAGATCGTGGCCGAAGACTTCTCCTGAGTACTTGCTCCATATACTAAGTATTTCTATTTCCAGTTGATTTATTTCCTGTCTATTTGCATTCGATGTACCAGACATATTCTCGGATTGTTCCCGAGACACTTATTTGAGATTGCTTATTTATTCTATTGCATTATTTCTGGCATTTAATCTGTGATTATCTGTTGTGGATGAGATTAGTATAGACTGTGACTTGTACTGTTGGATCTATTTATTGTTAGACTACAGCTTAAGCATGCCCTGATGGATCCATTAAATTGGGTTGTCCATCGGTGCGTGTTGCTGGCCATGCCATGCATTCAGTCCCTCGGTATTTTGGGACTGGGGCGTGACACAAACAGTGTTGGCAAATTTTGGACTGTGTCCATTTTAATTTTTTAATTTTTTTTTGCGTACGTGCACGTTTATTGTGTTTTCCGCCAACACTGTTGACGGACAATGTTTCTATTTCAAAAATTAGCAAATTTGTTTCGTTTGCATGAATTTAATATAAATTTATTTCGCTACAGTAAATTTTCTGAAAGATCTTCACTACTAAGTTTAAGACTCCATCTTATAGGAGTAGGAAAAAAAAAATTTGTTTAAACATCACGATCAATATAAATATTATCAAATATCCAATGATTTCTCACGTTTCCAATATACCAAACCAATTTCATAATGGCACAATATCCCAAATATGTGCTGTGACCTTACATTTACCCGGGAGAGCTCGAACCGGTCCACAATATCCTTCACAATAACCATATGCAAAATTGTCACATGAACAATTTTGTTGTTAGTTAGTTTTCTAATTATTTCTCCCTTGTTTTTCTAATTACTCTTTAGTGTTAGAAATGAAATCTTCATATTTACTGCTCGTTTGTCATTAAAAAGCTGAATACAACTTCGTCGCTAATATTACAAAACATGGTATTATCCAAGTTATATGCAAGTACTCCACGGACGAGTTATTTGCGATAATTATACAATAGCTTTATTGACACTCGAGAGTAAAAACTCCTGATAGAAGAATACTCAAGAAAACGCCTATGGAGAGTAAAAATATCGATCACACAAGGGAGAAAGACTTCAATTTCCGTTTCTTTGAATAAGAAAACAAAGGCAACAAGCTTACCGAGCTATCTACAACACATGTTCTTAGTATCAGAACCACCAAAATCTCAGACAAAACCAAATCAAAGAACAAAACAAGCTTCTCCGTTCCCACCAATAAAAGGAGGAGACGCAAACTTCTTTATTTGTTGATCAAACCCGCAAACTGCACCAAGCCCCTGCTACTGCTGCGTCAACTTCCACACACGGACACAAGCATCCTCACCAGAGCTCACCACGCTATTCTCGTCGCAAAATGCCACTCCATTTACACCTCCCAAGTGAGCTCCTTTTATTGTTGTCCTAGCTGTAGCTGGCTTGTCCACTTCATATACGATTACACAAGTATCAAGTGACCCCGTGGCCACCATACGATTATCAGGAGACCAGGCCAGGCAGTTTATGCGAGCAGTGTTGTACAACATGTTCTTTAGCTTCACCTGTACAAAAGATACCCAAATATATTATAATTGTATTATAATCAAGACCCTTTTTTGTTATATAATATCAATGGGTAAAAGGAAATTATTAATTATTATCTAAGCATCGGAGGAAATGAAAAAGGAAAAGTGGAAAAGATGCTTCTTTATCTATAGAAAAATTGATAATAGTCTGAGATTAAAATACCAAATCATTTCAACATAACAAATAATGTAAAAATTCCGATGTACTTGGTGGAGCAAGCTATTGTAGTACATCTATTAAGGAATCAATTGAAAGGTGTTGTGTCAGTCAGACAAGGATTATAATCTGATTACCTAGATGTGAAGGACATCGATATAAGAAGTTCACTGAAGACAACCTTAAACCTACAATCCTTCAACGTTGATGAGTAATCATCACCTGTAAATACCCATAAATGTGTATCCAACACTCCATGATAATATGCTGGAAGACAACTGATATTCAATATTGATACTCTAATAACTCTTGTTCATTAATGTGTAGCATGCATATGATCTAAATACTTCCATTGGCACTTATGAATAATATTAATATATTCCTACCAGTGGTGTTTATCCAGTAAACTGGAAAACCAAAGGTTAACAGAATTCTCAAGTCAACTATAATAAATTACTAGCCAAGGAATTAGTTATCAGAATTCCAGAAAATTGTAGTTGTCACACAACTTACCAACTAACTTGTCTAAAAGTTTCTCTTTATTTGCTATAACCCTCACTTCAACATATTCTTGTAAAGATGGGTAGGAGAGCTTGCGGCAGATGTGCAGGCATACAAAAGCACATGGAGAGAGCTTACTAGAAGAAGTTCACTAGAAGTGTGAATGTGGAGAGAGCTTACTAGAAGTATGAATACAAAACTAAGAGGAAGGCCATAATGAGTGTTTTACATAGCTTCTGCATACCTTGTCGCAGATAAGAAGGCATCTAATGTTGATGCATGCAAAGAGCAGACATAAATGACAAAGTCATGCCTAAGTTATCATTTTGATTCAGGCAGAGTAACATACCTCTCGAGATACACGATCCCATACAACTGCTTCACGGTTAGCATCAGCTGAAGCGAACATCGAAGTGTCTGGGGAGTAAGCTATAACAGTTATAGATCCTCGGTGCTTCTCCAGGACTGCTTCTTCTTTAAGTGTATCTCCATCAATGCAATATATGTGGAGTTTTCCATCTTGACCCCCTACAATGGCCTCACTTCCATTGGGGGATATTGCAGATGCTGTCACAGCAAACCCAAGATTGCTACTTGATGCTACTTTTTGACCCCGTAACAAGACAACCCCTGACTCAGTTGCAATCAAAGCAAGCTCAGGGGACTCGAGTGCAAAGTGAATGTCCTTCGGCTGAGAACCAACATCAACAGGTTCTGCTTCTCCACACTGATCTCCAATTAATGGGACTCTGCATACCTGGCATTTAATATAAGGCACTCTTAGATTCATTGTTCCAGGAGAACAAAATTTTTCCAATTAAAACCAGAAAACGGTTCTCGTGTTGTGTTTTCTGGTAACTCTAAACAGGCCATGGCACGATCAGAATGGCTTCTTGATCATGGAACATATGCCACAAATAGTAAAAGGTATAAAATGGGTGACTGTTTACGCAGTCGCCTCAAGGAAATTGACATAAAACTTGATTTAGAATGGTGGTAGAATATTTGAAAATGGATTTCCCTTGATTTAAAATGATTTTAGCATGTATGATACATCTATAGACTGATCCCAGAGATGAACAAAAGGATGTAACTAGCTTAGTATCAATATCACATAGATATGTCATTATTCCACCAGTTCTTTTTTTTTGTTATATATATATATATATATATATATATATATATATATATATATATATATATATATATATATGCAGTTGTGTTTTTTCATACATTGTTGGCAAAAGGAACAAAGTTTTTTCACCTTGTTGTCATGTACAAACTTTAACACAAAAGGTTATAACTAATAAGGTTTATACAATATGTTGAGTATCCATATATCCAGTGTAACTTAACATCTTCCAACAACTGAAAAAACAGTAATATGCAAAATTCTCATAGATAAACCTGCTCCTGCTAAGTAGCAATAGAAAACAAGCAAAATGTGGTTACTCACCTTATTGTCAAACCCTGAAGTAATAACTTCTTCTTCAACTGCAGCAAAACATTTAATTTGAAGAACATCCTTTCTCTGTAGCTTTCCACAAAACCCGATGCCTTGTATCCATCTCAGTATCAAACCATCATAGCTGCTGGACAAGATCACTTTCTGCCCACTTACTGGAAAACAAGTCAATGCATTCACACTCTTCATGTGTCCGGAAAATGATGTTGGCGGCTTATCTGGTTCACTTGCAGAAAAAATACTTATTGTTCCACCAAGAGATACAATGACGAGATGGTCATTCTGCCACAAGCAACCAACTAGCATATCCTCCAATCCACCTGACCCAGGAGAAGCCAAAGTTCTGTTCACATTCCCACTACCATCCTCCAAAATGTCCCATACTTTTGCAGTTTTATCTGCAGATACGGTTAAGACCTATATATGGTGGGAACAATATTAGATAGCCTCACAGAAGATCAGAATCATCCACTAATAAAAATGTATTGCTTTCCTACTGTGACATCATATGGTTAAATATGCGAACATTGATCTTGTCCTATTAACATACTGAAGATTAAGAAAATTCAAAGAATAATTTAGTTAGCATCAGGGAAAAAAACATTTTAATACAATACGTATCACATTGCAGAGTAATACTGGCTAAAGAATGGCAACGTAACCTCTCACGGAAAGTTAGGGACTTAGGTACAGTGAAACAGAGTAAAATCCAATTCAGAAAAGCAGACAAAAAGAACATTCTTGCCAGTACGAGAGAATTCTTCTAACATGTTGAATTCAGTACTGGCTCTAGGATGGCATTCTGACAGCATAGCAACATTGGAATTAGTGACATAAGTACGGTAAAAATGAATGACTTCAGTTTACAAAAATGAATAACAAAAAGAGCACTCTTGCCAGTATGTGAGCACGCTCCTACCATGGCTATTCTCTTTCTAAACCCTGCTTCAGAACATAAAGTTATGATTATCAATCCTAAAGGTTCAGTAAGTTATGATTTCCATCTCTTTTGGGGACACACCTCCAAGGTCCATTAAGGAAGCACACTGCACAAGAGAGAGCTTACATCCCACATTAAACTACAAAGTATGTTTCATTGATTAACATTACTTTATTGTGTAAAAAGTTAATGCCTTTCAATGCTAGAGGTTCAATTTTGTAGCTTTTGATTCCTATCTCAACTGGAGACTTCTCCAAGGTGCGTTCAGGAAGCACACTGAACAGGAAGCTTTCAGCCTCATGCTAAACTACAAACTATGCATTCTTTCATTGATTTCAGATACTTTACTGTCAAAGAAGGTGCTGCATGCATTTTACCACTATTACAGGTAATAAGAATCATCATTATAAAATGTTAGTGTGCCATTTTACACCATTCTTCACCAAAGAACAATCAAAGTACAGTACTTACCCATGGATAACATTACATAGTTTTAGGAATAGAAAACTAAACTTTAGCTAGAAGAATTAGTCCAGCAATTTATGCAGTCAATAAAGCAACGTCATATCCCATGGTTCGACAATTAATCAAATGATACATAAGTCTGCACCAGGCCATACTACCCAGGCTTTATCTCTGTATATAGGTAAACTTGTGTAATATTGCTCGACTGTTGATTTTGTATACTAAGATTTTTTATGTTAATGGTTCATTTAGTATGAAACCCACAACAGGAACTTCAAAATGAAGAATTTTCGATACAGGCCTTTCGAAATAATGTAACTACCAAATTCACAGAGTAATGATGAAGGAGAAATGTAGATGGACAAGAGATACCTAGGAGTGATAGTTTTTGGTATTTAGGATCAATAATGATCATTCATCATGATGGAGAGATTAAGAAGGATTTTCACATAGAACTAACAGGTGGTTGAAATGGAGGAGTGTGACGCGGGATAAAGACCTAAAGGAGAGATGATTTTTATGAATCTAGGGATTTGGAAAAAATTGGACACGGAATCTTTAATTGAAATGTGAACAACAACTATTATAAATTTATCACAAAAATTATAATAGAAATGCAAAATAATAATTAGGATTACCGTTGGAGACTTCAACGTCAGAAGCGGAGAAGCAAATAAGATAGAGAAATCCACTTTAGGTTTTTAGCATCGCACCATATAAATTCAAAATAGATTTCTCATTCTCAATTATTCGATTCATAACTTATGAAGATACAAACTATTTAAAGGCTCTCAAGAAAAAAAAGAAGATAAATCCAATCTTTAAAAGCTTATCTTAAATCCTAACTAATAAAACAGAAAGATACTCTCTATCTAAAATAACAGAAAAATTAAAAGATAACAATAAAGTTGTTTCTCGTCTGAGTGCTTCATGAGTAATTTGTGGTCGCGTGACACCTTGAAGTTGGAAGGGAAAAAATCTATAAGACTGCTATATGCTTTGTTGATCAGTGTGTTCGGCAATTAAGAAACATGTCCAAAAAAAATTGGCATAGACATGAGAATGCTAAGATGGATGAGACGCAATACATTAAAAGATAAAGACAAGAATTGAGTGTATATCTAATACGTCGTAGATTTAACAAACAGTCCATAAGTTATTAATTACACATGAAAATATACAAATAAAATATGCAGATGCGCACGATCTCATCAATAGCTTGCAGCATTTATCTTCTGATATCTTATCTTACTGTCACTACAAAATGCATTCACCAAAAAGGCATGAGATATCATATTACGTAATTGCAACTCTGAAAATGAAACAGACAGTTGAAACTAGAAAACCGGGAAATATTGCATATATTACTTACTAGCTTACTATCCGGGCTCCAGCTAACAGCGTATATGCTTCCCGTGTGACCATCTTCATTGGACAACTCCCCTATCTTTTCTCCAGTCTTGCCATCATATATGATCCCTTTCTTATCTGAGCTTACAGTGATAAACTTACTTCCATCAGGAGAATATCGTACACAATTAACAAAGTTTGAGTGTTCCCTGCAGTGTTATGGAAATATGTCACAACATGAGAAATCTCCAGCAAAGAAATTCACTCGATAAGTATTGTCCACCAACCCTTCACAGAATCACATATCAGAGTAATGACATATTTTGGAAGAAACTGTGAACACTACGGTAACTAGCAAGGAATATAGTAGTCATGTATAAGTATTCTGCCAGGCTAGTTTTACCTTTTCACTTAAAACAATTGTCAAGTCTCTTAACTGTCCAACTTGGAAAATTTTCAAGAAGTTGACATGGGGAAGCATCTATAGAATACACAAGTGGATGGGAAAAAATGTATACATGTATAGTAAGAACTGATCCTCTTAAACAATGGCTCCCTGCTATGGTTTAAGAAAGTTAAATTCGATTCGGACCTCCGATGATACAACCAAGACTTCTTTCATGTGACCTGTTGACGGTGATATCCATGACTTCAATGGCGGATCTTGAAACAAACCTTAAGAGGGACCAACATATACTTAAGCCTCTTAGTATGAGCACGGTATATGCATCGACGCATCATATGTTCCTTCCTCTTCCCACAATTTCAATCCCTATATGCAAGGGTGGACCCACCCTAGGCTGAGGGGGAGCGCCCTCTCCCCCTGAGTTTTCAGGTTTACTATACCAGGCTTAGTTATGAGGACATCAGGTCCCCAATTACAAAGACCTACCAACGTAGAAGACGGTGCAACATGGCTTCATTTTGGATTAGCATTTAAGTTTGAATTTGAATTTTGAATTAAAATTTCATTGTTATTTTATTCTGTTATTTTATTTGTTACCTAGTCTTTACGAAAAAGTTGTTGGTTGTTTAGTAGTTGCTACTTACATATTCCTTAGGAATTGATTCTACTTGCATATTCCTTAGGAATTGGTTAGTTTGTTGGTGGTTTGTTTGATTGAACCTATTTATATCCTTGTTTGAGGATAAGGATGCAATGAATGAAGATGAATGAATGAAATTTTTTCTTTAAACTCTACCTTCCCTATCGCTGAGATAGCCAATCCCTCCTCCCTCTCCTAAACCCCTCTCAGCCCTCCCCTCCTTCCACCTCCAGACAGGAGCAGCAGCAGAAAGAAGCAGCAGCAGTGACAGAAGCCGCAGCAGAAGCAGCAGCTGAAGCAGACGCAGCAGTGGTAACAGAAGTAGCCGCAGCAGTAGGACAACAGCATAAGCAGTAGAAGAAGCAGAAGCGGAAGTAGAAACACCCCCCCCCCCCCTCCCCCCCCCCCCCCCTTTCTTTTGGTAACTATTCAACCTTCCGATTCTCGTCTTCTTCATTTTAGATCAAGTAATCAAAGCAACTGCATCTACCATCCAATATGCTATCAATAGAGTGTTGATCCACCAAATAAATTGAGTGTTTCTACAAAAGAAAAAAAGAAAAGAAAATGGGATTTGTGGTTATCAATCTACGTATTAAATAGATGAATATTCTAATTTAGTGGTAACTTTGATTCAATTTCTTGCAAAATTCTAAGGCGATAGATCATGATTTCTTGCCTAATATAGCCATTAATTTTGGTGACCTCGAAATTATTTGGTAATTAGTATAGAGACTAAAGGAACTTACTTTAATTCAAATTAATTTGCTGATTTTAAGTCGCATACATTCCGCATCAATTTTTGGTATCAGAGCATAGTTTAGGTTTCGGTTTGCATTAGATTCCTTCAATTTGTGCATTGAGAACATATAGGATTTTGTTATGACTCATATCACATTGCATGAGTACCCGTAGTGGTAGACAATACCAACCCACTCCTGATATGACCCTGAACAAGATCAAATGTTGCAAGATATTCTAAAACGCCACATTAACATGGAAAAGGATATCAATGTGCTAAAAACGTCTAATGAAGATACTAGAAACGGAATCGAAAGACTTGAACGTGAACGTCGTAGAACTCCTGACATGTTGGATGAGGGTTCCCATCATAGTAGCCATCCGGATATGGATAGAGAGACATAGGGGTTTGGATCATCGTAGGGATGACCTATATGGACATCAAGACTATAGGCAACACCAAGATAATCTGGATAGAGATCGACCTAGAGGTCTTGATCACCGTAAGAATGACCCCATCAGACATTATGACTATATGCCACCCCGAGACCTTATCAGGACCTAGGAGACGAGAGGATAATAAGAAGCGTGAAGATAGAAGCACCTACTTTTGATGCTCAACTAGACCCAAAAGTTTTTATCGACTGGATGACAGACATGGACCACTATTTTCGGTGGTATGAAATGTCTGAGGCTAGGAAAGTCCGTTTTGCTACAATGAAGCTTGTTGGACAAGCTAAGTTGCATTGGCAAAGTGTTGAGCGATTGTTGGTACAAAGGAGGCAAGAATCCATTCTTACATTGGATGAGATGAAAGAGAAGTTGAAAGAAAAAATACTTGTCAACTTCCTACCGATAAAGGCTCTTGGACCAATGGCAGAAACTAACCCAAGGCAATCGTCCTGTCACGGAATACATCTCCAAATTCAACGAATATTTAATTCGATGTGAAGTGACAGAAGAGGTTGGAATGACCCTTTCTATGTTTAGGTCTGGGTTTCGAGATGACTTACAACGTGAATTATTTCTGTGTGTGGTGACGTCATTAGAGCATGCTTACCAATTAATTAAGGATCTTGACCGATTTCAAAGACCCTCTTTCAATAGGCAGTGTGATTTCAAGGACTACCCCTAACAGACTCAATGAGTTGAACCCTAGGTTTAATCAGTCCCAACCCAAGCCAAAACCTAGTGTACTGTCGTCGTCAAGAAAGCCCAATGAAAAGGGTTTACTAGGAGATGCTCCCAAGGTCAATTCTCGTACTGAGTGTTATAGGTATCATGGTTATGGTCATTACGCACATCAGTGTCCGACTCGAACCCTCCTTATAAATGATCAACCCGAGGAAGACCCGGATGACGATGTAGTAGAACATGAACGATACCTAGGAGAGTGCGAAGATGATCGTCCTAAAGACGATGGACATATGGGTCTCATTAGGAGTTCCCCGACCTTTGGGAATGTTGATAAGGAGCTTGAAGACCCTAGACTTAGTGTTGTTCGATGTGTTTTGTCACAAGAGAGAGACACTGACGATTGACGTCGTACCTCCATTTTTCACACCTTTATTAGAATTGGCAATCAATCATGTAAAGTGATTTTGGATAGCAGGAGTTGTGTTAACGTAATTGCTTCTAACATCGTAGTCAAGACTGGTCTTAAGACTGAACCTCACCCTAACACGTATAAGGTTAGATGGGTAGACTAGTCATCCATCAGAGTTAAGGAGCGATGTCTTGTTCCTGCAGAGTTTGTTATTTACAAGGACAAGGTATGGTGCGATGTGATTAAGACGGATGTAAGATATATCATTTTAGGAAAACCTTGTCTATTCGATTTAGACATCACTCTCTATGGTCGTTCCAACTCTTGCATATTCATGTATAAGGGTCAAAAGATTAGGCTCAATCCTACACAACCAAAGCCTAATCCAAATATTGAGAAGAGTGGAACTTCTGACAAGAAGAAAGGGCTTGCCCTTATAAGCCCCAAAGAAATAGAAGATGAGATTGCTAAAGGGACCACAATAGTTGCCTTGTGTAACTCCCTAATTCCAGGAGAGGAATATTTTTGTCAATTAATAATATTGGATAATTATATTAGTAATAATACTTATCATTATCATTATTGTTATTACTATTATTTATTGTATTGTAGAGGACCTTGTATTAGCTAGTTAGTTTGGACTAGTATATGGACCTAGTTAGCACCTAACATGTAGGCCCATGACCCAATTGGTTAGTCATGACATGGTTAGTAGACTAGACTATTTATTAGACTTGGTGTTAGTGGACCCAATTGGACTTGACATGAACCATGGACCAAACAATTAGACTAGTTCCAATTAGGCCATATTTTAAGTCATCATTTATTAATTAAAGACTAAACCAATCCCTTCATTAGGAATAGAAGCTTCCTACTAATTAAACCCTCTTCATGATAACTATATGGGGGTAAATGAGACTTTGTACATTGCTTGGAGAGGGAAAAATGTGGCCAGCCCTATTAAAGGGGGAGAAGCTTCTCTCTCCTCTCCATTTTAGCTCATTCTTCCCTAATTTAGTGTTCTTTCCCAATTCAACTCATCCCTCCACCAAATTTCCACCAAATCACTTTCAATTACTCTCATTCTTCACCATTAGTAGATCTAGAACCAAGGAGGAGGCATGGAGCACCAAGGAGGAGGAGATTGCACAAGTTGAGCCATCTTTGTATCCTTTTGGAGAAGTGCATTGGGAATCCATCTTCCAACAGGTACAATTCAGAATTTTCTCTTTAATTAGGTTATATTTATGCAATTTGATCATTAGGAACCCACCTATGGACTGAGGCTACCTATAGGAAGAAGAATTAGTCTCTAGGGACCCCTATTGTGAATGTTACATTGGTTTTTGTGTCCAATTTGGAAAAATTCGAGATTGGTGCACCATGTGTTTGTCAATTGGCCAATTGGACCAAATTGACACTAGATTGGTTGTGTGAGTATAGTTATGTGTCCACAATTTGATACAAGTAGGCCGTATCATGATACTTTGTGATACGGAATAATTTTGGGGATTTTTCCTTCGACACTTGTGATACACATGTCATATTTTGCCACAAGCACTGGATTAGCTATCTATTACTCTTATTAGGCTTTAATTGTGATATTTGCTATGTTCTTGGGCTTTGGGGAGAGTTTGGTATGATTTGGTAGGAGTATCAAGGATGTATCACAAGAGTATCATAGAGTAGTGTGATACTAGTGTGATGTACCACTTGTGTTTGATGAATTGCCTTGGTATTTTGAGTGTATCCTATTGTAATCTAAATTATTAGATTGATATATATCTATTAGTGTTATACTGTGTATGTAGGTGTAGATATGTGTGTTTAAGCCTGATTCAGTTGTGTAAGGAAGGGGAGCTCTGTCTGTGGGGAGAGAAGGAGTGTCTTAGTGCACTGTGACATGCACAACAGTATGCACATCAGTGTGCTTGTACTGCAGCAACCGCAGTTAGGGAAGGAGGAAATAGCTTGCAGTGTTGTGCATTGCTGTGCTCACTTGAGCAATCTGCAACCTGTGCACAGCATGATATTTAGGAGCAGCAGCAGCATGTTGTAGATGCAACAGCAGCTGCAGCATCCAGATGGTACAGCAGGGGCAACCAAGGAACATCAGCAGTAGTGATAAGAGAGATGAGTATCCAGCATGCCACGAATACTGAGGGAATTTTGTGTGTGTGGTTAGAGGTGACTGGTTTGTGCCAGAGAGAGAGTGTGTTAGTGTTAGAATATTAGATTGATGTGAGTGTGCTTGTGGTGTGGGAGCATGGGGTGTTGTAGTGAGGTCTGCAGGAGCTTGCAGACAGTGTGTTGATGAGGGGCAAGTCAGTGTGTTGATGAGGGCTTGCACAGGCAGACAGTTGGAGTGGTGATCCTGAGCAAGTGAGGGGTTGATAACCAAGTGTTGAGTGCATCCTTGACATTGGAATATAGAGTGTGTTATAGTGTAACTGTTTCAGGTAGGGTAGCAGTTCTATATGGGGGTGTTCATTTGATGTGCATTGCTGTGCATGTGTGAAGGGAATCGGGTGGTTGCAGTTGGTGCATGCCTGGTAGGATTGTGCACAGGTAAGGAAATTGAGTTCAGTTCATAACAAGCAGCGAGTATTAAGGTTAGGATATTAGGTTAAGGTTTAGGATATAATTGTGGTACCATGGTGTGAGTATCAAGTGACACTTAGGTATTAGCTTAAGGTACTAAGTATATAGCTAGAGTATTATTAGATATAGATATATATATATAAGATACATGAATACTATATAAATTAAGGTTAAGGTTTTGGGTTAAGGTAAGGTAATTAGTTAGATAATAAGGTATTAGGATATTAATACTAAGGTTTGGCTCAAAGCCAAGGTAATCAATAGTAAGGTAATTTAGATAATAGATATAACTAGTATATATAAGTTATATATTGATACTTAGTGATATTAGCTAGTATAGCTAATACATTCAAGATATGGATCTAGAAACCTAGGTATATACTAGTATTACCTAGTATAATTTAGATAATAGATATAACTAGTATATATAAGTTATATATTGATACTTAGTGATATTAGCTAGTATAGCTAATACATTCAAGATATGGACCTAGAAACCTAGGTATAGACTAGTATTACCTAGAAATGACTAGATGCACCAAGTTTGACTACTTTGATCTAGAGTTGATCTAGTTTGACTGTTTGGCCTAGTTGACCTAGAGATGGCTTGAAGACCTATAATTTAACTAGTTTAACTTGTTATCATTTCAAAATATTGTGTTGATATGATATTACATATTTAGGTCTTCGAGGCATTGTTACGGATACAGTTGATACTTTACTCCGGATTTCAGGCGAGTACATTCTCTGATAGTTTTTCGTTTATGATATCTTCTATTTTTCTTGTATTTAGTGTAGTTATCCTTGATTTTCTGACATATGGTTACACTGATTGGTATTTCCGGATCCCGTCATGAGATGTTATTCCTTGTGTATCTTGGTATATCTTGTGTAAGCCTTGTTCTTGTACTTGTATAGACACCGATTCTTGAGAACACTAGCTACCTTCTCATAGAATCCTTATGATATCTGCAGCAGTAGAAGCAGTGGTTGAAGCAGACGCATAAGTGGTAACAGAAGCAGCCACAGCAGTAGGACATCAACCTAAGCAGTAGAAGCAGAAGCAGAAGTAGAAACCCCTCCCCCCTCCTTTTGGTAACTATCCAACCTTCTGATTCTCGTCTTCTTCTTCATTTTAGATCAAATAATCAAGGCAACTGCATCTACCATCCAAGATGCTATCAATAGAGTGTTGATCCACCAAATAAATTGAGTGCTTATACAAAAGAAAAAAAGAAAAGAAAATGGAATTTGTGGTTATCAATTTATGTATTAAATAGAGGAGTATCCTAATTTAGTGGTAACTTGATTTAATTTCTTGCAAAATTTTAAGGTTTGCACGATAGCTCATGATTTCTTGCCTAATATAGCCATTAATTTTGGTGACCTCGAAATTATTTGGTAATTAGTAGAGACTAAAGGAACTTACTTTAATTCAAATTAATTTGCTAATTTTAAGTCGCATACATTCCGCATCACTTATGCTTTGAACTTCTATATTAATGGCTCATTGGTGAACATAGTTGTTGGTTAGCTCATTTGGTTTAGGAAGGTTAAGAGGGTTGAGTTCAAATACTGTTATCCACATTATTTTTTATAACTTATTAATAACACCTCCTCTAAATTTTTAAGTTAAGTGTATTTTCGGGTTTTCCGATTTACTTACCAGACTTAGGCTTTGAACTTCTACATTAATGGCTCATTGGTGAACATAGTTGTTGGTTAGCTCCTTTGGTTGAGTAGGAAGGTTAGTATCGAAGAGGGTTCAGTTCAAATACTGATTATAACTTCTAATAATAACAACTCCTCTAAATTTTTAAGATGGTGTATTTTCGCATCCCCGGACAATGACAGTGTATTTTCGCTCCCCTGAAAATACTTTTTTTGGGTCCGCCTCGTGCTTATATGTGCCTACTACACAAGTATAATTATCAAGGGCAGTAGATGCACTTAAGGACAAGAGAATGATTTCACTTTCCTCGTGCTTATATGTGCCTACTACACAAGTATAAATATTCCACTTTTTATCCACAATAATGTCCATATAGAATAGTATCCAAAACTAACTAAAAGAATAGACTAGATAAAATGTGAGATTGAAAAAGAAGAAAATTTCAATTTAAAGTTGTGTCTATTGTTCTTCCATAGCCTTGAAAACGTCAATTAGATTCAGAACTAAAGCTCTCATAAGATATATCAAAGGTGAATCTCTCTACAACAAATGCTGCTTGATTGTTTGCCTCAACATTAATGTTTCGATTCCAAAGGATATCACATCATCAAAATGTTTTGAGAAGGACACTTAAACACAATGTGATTTTATATGCTATATCAAAACAACTATATGGTGTCTCAATTGGTCAATTGATGGGATTCCGAGTCTTAGTGTAGCCACATCTTTAGCCAACCCCCCAAATTTGGGTTATACTTATCGGATTTGTTGTTGTCGTTATTGTAATCATCGGTATGATGATCATTTTCATATCAAAGGCCTCAAAGAGAAGAATTATGCAATCGTCAAATAGAAGAATACACAAATGTGCAATTAAGCTAAACGAATTCATTCTCCTTTTAGTACCAGCTTAGCAAGACTCAGTTGCATAATGTACAAGTACAGAGGAATCAGTTTCCAAATAAATGGTATTGTCCTGAAAAGACCATATAGAACCTGTGGGAAAGCTTGAACTTAAAAGGTGGTCCTTCGTAGAAGTTGACAATGAAATCTTCCCCGGCAGTGACGATGCGGAATGGTCTGGTGGGCTTAAACGTGCAACTCAGTACTCTCCGCGAATGCCCGTCAAACTCGCCTACGGTAGACCCAGAGTCCCACCTGCATAACAAGGCAATAAGAATGGATGGAATACCAAATATTTGACATAGTTTGATAAGATAAAGTAGAATATGCCCATTATTAGTTTAACACAAATAAAACTTTGAGAATAAATCCACTAAAAACACCCATATCTTCCATATTTGCAATCTCCCCACAAATCATTAGAGAACAATGTTAGTCCCGAAGCCAAATTAAAGTAGAGGAGATCCACAAAGTAGAGACTCACACAAGAGTTTGTCTCTACAAAAGTTGGTGCACTGAGATCCACACAAGAGTTTCTCTACAGTGACACAACTCCACAGAAGTACTAAACCAGGAACATGTTACAAACTGACGAGCCAAAGGAAATACAAATACAACAAGAATCAGAAAACCGTTCTTCTCTTTACGTTCGCAGACACTACAACGAGAAAGAACGGGAACAAGAAAAGAAATACGAAGAAGAAAATCCTTGTTGGGGTGATCAAAACCACCGGAACTCAAGACAAGATTCGCGCTATACGACGAAATGCTCTCAGGATCCAGCAAGTTCACACGAGAACTTATGGAAGACTCTTGGTCACCTTCGGATCACTCGAAAAACACTTTGTGGAAGGGTGCTCACTGCGGCCGCATATTGCTCGGGTGCTCTCGGTTTTTCTCCCTAACTTAAAAAAAGAGAAGCTCCTTTATATAGAGAGAAAAACAGCACATATGCGGCCTGAGAAAGCTCAAGGTCGCATATGCGCTATCCGACACAGTCGCATGCGTCGCCGGAGCCGCATGTGTCGCCGCCGCCGTCGGTCACGCTACACAGGACATCGCCGTCAAACGCCGCCAAGCGCCGAAAGCAGCAGCCAATGTACACACACCCTCGCGCCTCATTACGTCGCATAAACCGGATGGCACGGATAACCATGCGCAGCATGGCACGGATCCGCCAGGTTCTCCTGGCTCCGAACATCCACCACTGCAATGATACCAGTCTCGATGAGATTATTCAGTGCTTTGTGCCGAAGCCGCAATCCTCTTCTTTCCATTGAAGAGATTATTAGATGCCACTGTTGCAGCTGCCTGGTTGTCGCAGTATATCGGTACGGCCGGAATCTGCGCACCAACCATTGAAGATCGTACATGAGCTCCCGAAGCCACTCTGCTTCATCTGCTGCAGCCGCAAGTGCATAGAACTCAGACTCCATTGATGAGTATGAGAGCATAGTCTGCTTCTTCGACTTCCACGATATAGCAGTTCCACCCATTGAGAAAATATATCCTCATGTGGATCTCTCGCTCTCTTCTTCTGAGCACCAACTAACATCACTGAAACCTTCTACCATTGCTGGATCTTCGCTGTAGTAAAGTGCAAACTTCTGAGTCTTCTTGAGGTATCTCATCATCCTCTTCACAGCTTTCCAGTGTTCAACACCTGGGTTACTCGTGAATCTACTCAACATCCCCACAGCAAAAGCGATGTCAGGCCTAGTGGCATTTGTAGCATACATCAAGCTCCCGATGACGCTTGAGTACTGCAACTGTCGGACGCTTTTTCCTGGGTTAGGCTTCAGTTTCTTGTCACACCTATATGGAGTATCAATCCCTGGAAGATCGTGATATCCATAGTGTGTGAGCATCTTCTCCACGTAGTAGCTTGTGATAAAGCGAGCCCAGCTTCCGTCCGGATTATCTTAATCACAAGGATAACATCTGCATCTCCCATGTCCTTCATACTGAATTTAGACGAGAGGAACATCTTTGTTCTAGTGACGCATTCTTCATCCGAACCTAGGATTAGCATATCGTCCACATAGAGACAAACGATGACACCTCTATCACCAGCGGACTTCGTGTACACACACTTATCAGTTTCACTGACCTTGTAGCCATTTGATCTGATAACTTTGTCAAACTTTTCGTGCCATAATTTGGGAGCTTACTTCAGACCGTACAGAGATTTCACCAGTTTGCATACTTTGTCTTCAAGACCTTTGACGACAAACCATTTTTGCTGCTGCATGTAAATCTCTTCAGTCAGTTCACCATTCAAAAATGTTGTCTTGACGTCCATCTGATGAATCACCATTCTATGAATAGCACCTATAGCAATCAACATCCTGATAGTAGTCATCCGTGCAACGGGAGCATAGGTGTCAAAATAATCAATCTCCTGTATCTGAGAAAATCTCTTGGCAACTAGCTGGCCTTGAACTTGTCAACAGTTCCGTCTGTTTTCATCTTCTTAAAAATCCACTTGCATCCGATGTGTTTAGCTCCTTCAGGCAGATCGACTAACTTTCAAGTATTATTAGAAATTATCGAGTCAAACTTGTCATTGACAGTCTCCTTCCAGAAAATAGCATCTCTGGTCTTCATTGCCTCATCATAGGTAAGCGGATCAGCTTCCACATGATAGGTAACAAAGTCTTCTCCGAAGTCCTTCAGCCTCCTCACTCGCTTTGTCCTCGGCTCAATGGGTTCTGGTTCAAACATTGTCTCATCAATGACAACTTCTTCTTGGACTACTACTCTCTGAGAGGTACTTGCCTCGTCTGTGCTAGCAGCATTCTCCGGGACATCCGCGAGAACAACTCAAGAGAATAACCAGAAGTAGAGACTGCATTGATAAAAACAGGAGTTACAAGTTGCAGTTTAAACATCCATTCGGTACAGAAAGCTTTTCCGAAGTACGTTCCCTTGTAGGACATCACCATCTAATCGACATTGATATCCATCCTCAGGCCCGCCTTGCATAGCAGACTCCCAGAAACCAGATTCTTGGCGATCATTGGTATGTGCTTCACATTCTCCGGTGTAAGTGACTTTCCAGATGTCAGCTTCAGCACTACCGTTCCGATCTCTAGTACTGCAACTTGAGACTTATCCGTCATCGAGACTTTCTCAGAGGTAGGCTCGTACTTAGCGAACAACTCATTCTTAGAGCACACGTGGCAAGATACACCAGTGTCCACCCACCAGTCAGTGTCTACGCCATGTAACTCAACCTGCGCAATCATAGCAACTAGGTTAAGCTCACCTTGCTCTTTTGGTTTAGACTTTGACCTGCAGTCGCTCTTGTAATGACCCTTCTTGCCACAGTTGTAGCACGTCACATTAGTCTTCAGCTTTGGCTTGAATTGAGCCAACACCTTTAGCTGGTTGAAGTCATTCTTTTTCTTCTTGTAGGAAAATTTTTGCTTCTCTTTAGAGTCACTAGCATGTACCATGTTGGCCTTAGCCAACTGCTTGGACAAGGAGTCCAACTTCAGTTGCCCCCTAGCTTCATCTTCAATGTGAATCCAGTGAAAAAAATCTTCGAGCTGGATCTCCATTTCCTTGCGGTACATGTCAGTCTTGAACTTGATCCAGCCTGGAGGAAGCTTGGTGACAACAGCCCCCACCATGAACTTGTCTTCCTGCTTCATGCCCTCTTCCTCCAGTTTCTGCTGTATCTTCAGAAGTTCCTTGACTTGTGGTAACGTTACTTTCTCGTCCTCAAATTGTATAGCGAAGAATTTCTCGACAAGATAGATTTTAGATATTTTCTCGTCAGTTTTGTAGTGCTTCTCTAGAGATTTTCAGACATCTCTTGCCTTCTCCTTCTTGTTGTAGGACTCTGTCATCGAGTCGTCCATAGCATTGAGAATCAACAACCTGCAGAGGTCGTTGTCTTTCTTCCACTTGGAGTGCGCATCTTGCGCCATGCCAACGGCAATCTCTCCTCCATCTTCGGGAATGATAGGTTCAGGATCAACCAACACATAAGCAACATTGACAAGTTGAAGATTCAAGGAGATCTTCCTCTTCCAAATGTTGTAGTGTTCGCCATCAAACTTCTCAAGCTTGTGAAAGCTAGTATCGAGAAGGTTTGAGCGATTGTCCATTCTAATTCGGATCTTGCCTTGAGATTGTTAGTACCGAAACCAAATCAAAGTAGAGGAGGTCCACAAAATAGAGACTCACACAAGAGTTCGTCTCTACAAAAGTTGGTGCACTGAGATCCACACAAGAGTCTCTCTACAGTGACACACAACTCCGCATAAGCACTAAACCAGGAACATGTTACAAACTGACGACCCAAAGAAAATGCAAATACAACAAGAATTAGAAAATCGTTCTTCTCTTTACGTTCGCAAACGCTAGAACGAGAAGGAACGGAAACAAGAAAAGAAATATAAAGAAGGAAAATCCTTACTGGGGTGATCAAAACCACCGGAACTCAAGACAAGATTCGCGCTATACGACAAACTGCCCCCAGGATCCAGCAAGTTCACACGAGAACTTCTGGAACGCTCTTGGTCACCTTCAGATCACTCGAAAAATACTTTGTGGAAGGGTGCTCACTGTGGCCGCATATTGCTCTGGTGCTCTCGGTTTTTCTCCCTAACTTAAAGAAAGAGAAGCTTTCCTCTATATATAAAGGAAAATAACACATATATGAGAAAGCTCAAGGCCACATATGCGCTATCCGATAGCAGGCCGCATGCGTAGCTGTAGCAACATGCGTCGCCGGAGTCGCATGCGTCGTCGCCGCCGCCGGTCACGCTGCACAGGACAACACCGTCAAACGCCGCCAAACGCCAAAAGTAGCAGCCACTGTGCACAGACACCCTCGCGCCGCATATGCTGCATAAACCGGATGGCAAGAATAACCATGCGCTGCCAACATCTGACCATGTCACCCTCCACATGCGACTCGCTCATACAAGCTCGCTGGCCGCATGTGCCAACAAAGCGTCACTTTGCGCCCTTGAGCCCGAGTCCGAATCCGAGTCTGAGTCTGAGTCACTAAGCCTCTTCGGGGCTTACCTCCTAAGGGAAACTCCACAAAGGTGGTGACAAAATAAAAATTGTCATATACTAATGCAAAGCTATATATTAATATATATACATTGGTGGTTTTCCAACGTGGGACTAAAACTCCCAAAGCAAAGTGGAAAACACCAACAAACAATACTAACAACCAAATAAAACACCTACTCTTATCCTCAGTTACAACAACAAAGTGCCAGAAACCAAATCCACCAGCCAAGTAATAACGGATTCACGAGATGGACAACAGGCTGTAGATACTAAAATCGCCTCTCCTTTCCCTAAAGTTGCAATCCTTTAGCAACCAATAGAAAACGTAAAAGCCAAAAACAATAGATGTTTTACGATTTGCAAAAAAAATTACCATAGCACCAAACAGAAAAAAAAACTCAAAAATGTGTCAAAATACAAAAACAAATATAAATAAATTAGAATAATAAGAAATCACACAATTCTCTTCGTATAAGAATTAGCAAAAAACACCCCAAGTTTCCAAATTGCGCATCATCAACACCCCAAAACCAACCAGTATTCGTCTAAATGTTCGCCATGCTAATTAACAGAAAGAAAAAAAAAAACATACCCCAAGTTTCCAAATTTTGCACATCAACCTCAAAATTGACCCCAAAAATTTCCAACAAGAAACAATAAAATTGCACCAAAGTTGGTTTAGCACGTTACTAATTTGCGAAAAACACCTGCCCTTTCCAAAAATTTATATCACCACTACCCCAAAATCAACAAATCCATACAAACTAAAAACTCGACAATTAACCCAAAAAAAAATAAAAAATTTCCAAACACTCACACCAAACAATAAAATTGCTCACTCTCTTTCCTAAAATAACGTCAAATTTGGTTTAGGAGGTTATTAATTTGCGGTAAACGCCTGCACTTTCCAAAATTTACACCACCACCACCACCAGAATCAACAAATCCAAACAAATTAACTCGACAATTACCCAAAAAGAATCCAAAGACTCAAGTAGAAACAATAAAAAAATTGAACATCAACCTCAAAATCGACCAATCCATATAAAATAAACTCAAAATTAACCCCAAAACTTCCAACAAGAAACAATAAAATCTGCACTTTCCGAAATTTACATCACCACCACCCCAAAATCAACAAATCCATACAAATTAAAAACTCGACAATTAACCAAAATCCAAAGACTCACATGAAGGCTCTGACGAAGGACTTCCCCTTCCCGTCCCCGGAGGCGACGATCCTCTGCATGTCGGACGACCACTGCAGGTCGTCAATCCGTCCCGAGAGGACCCTGAACTCGTTCTTGAGCACCCGGTCGCCGTACCTCCCCCAGATCCGCACGGTCCCGGAGACGTCGGCGGAGGCGACCCACTCGCCGTTGGGGGAGAACCTCGCCACCGTGGCGGCGTACGCGTGCTCCCCGTACACCTCCGCCTCCAGGGGGTTCGAGAGGCTCCGGAGGATCACGGAGCGGCCGTTGCAGTACGCGATCGTGTCCGTCTTCGGGTCGCCGGAGATGAGGATCCCGCGGCCGCGCTCCGTCGAGGGGGCGCACGCGTAGATCTCCGACATCTGCGCCATTCTTCTTCTTCTTGATTCTCTCTCTCTTTTAACTGATTATTTTTTTGTTGCTCCAACAACGAGGAGAGGAGGTGGGAATGAGGAAGTGATGGTTGGGATGTGGCGTGCTGGACCGTTTCTGTGTTGAGAAAATACCGTTTGGACCCGGATGTGAGATTAGTAGGTTGGTATTACGGATTTTTTCATTTAAAGTAATAAAATATTATATATTTATAAATAACGGGAAAAGATTGGGGTAATTATAGAGGGGGGACCACTCGCCAACTCAGTTGGCGAGCTGCTGAGTTGGCGAGCATCTCGCCAACTGAGTTGGCGGGGCACCCTTCTCGAGAGGCCCGCTCGCCAACTCAGTTGGCGGGCCAGTGAACGTTGGCTTTTCAGCCGTTGGGCAACGGCTCCCTCCAACTCCTATAAACACCCCCCACCCCCCCAAACACTCCTCACACAACACATTCTCCTCCTCCTCCTCCTCCTCAAATTTTCACAGCTTCCTCCTCCTATTTTCACAGCTTCCTCCTCCTGTTTTCTGTAGCAAAAGTTCTCAACCTTCATGGATCGTAGCGTAAGAATTGTATGCTCGCACGGCGGTAAAGTAAAAGGGTTAAATTACGAAGGAGGAGAAAGTATAATTTTTTCAACTTATCCGAATATTAGTTTTGAAAATATACGTAATCATATTATTGAACGTTGTTCTATTCATTATGATTTTATTCTGAAGTCTATTTTTTGTTCTAATTATTTTTTGATAGATAGTGAAGATGCATGGAATTATATTCTTGAGATTAATTCACAATCACGATATATAAAAATATATGTTATTAAAGTAGCAGCAACCTTAGATAGTAGAAATAATAAATATTTTTCTGAATATCAGCATGTTAGTTCGGGTGCTAGTTCTTCTCAACAAATAGTTTCATTTATCCAAGAAGGTCATTCATCAGATGAATCTAATCATGATGATGATAGTGACAACGACGATGGAAATAGTGATGATTTAGTTGAAAATGTAGGTTGTACAGTAGATGATGATGTTGTAAAAGCTATCACTGATGAATTATTTAAGGGACAATCATTTCCTAATCGTTCTCACTTTAGAAGCTTTATAAGTAATTTAGCAATTAAATATAATTTTAGTTGTTCAGCTAGTCTTATGAATAATGCTCGTGGAATTATATATAGTTGTGATCAACCGAATTGTAATTGGAGAGTATATGTCAAATCTATTGGAAATGGCGATATAGTTAAAGTTAGTACATTAGAAAATCGTCATTCTTGTTTAGGAAGACTTAGTACAGGACGTCATCGACTAGCTACCGCTTCATGGATTAAGACCATGATAATTGACATTATTAGAGATAACCAGTCATACAGTCCATCACAAATTGTTAAAGATATATATATGGAGCACCGTATACAAGTTAGTTATTCCAAAGCATGGAGAGCCCGAGAGACAGCACTAGCTGAAATTAATGGTAGTTATGATGAGGCATACGCTAGTCTTGAGGAGTATTGTTATAGAATTATGGAGACAAATCCAGGTAGTACATGTTTTATTAAAACTGCCGAAAACAATAGCTTCCAACGAATTTTTATTTGTTTTAAGTCATGTATTGATGGATTTTTAAGTGGATGTTTATCAATTATTAGTACTGATGCTACACTTCTTTCGTCTAAATATCAAGGTATCTTATTTATTGCTTGTGCTCACGATCCTAACTATCAATTATATCCTATAGCTTATGCTGTTGCTGAAGGTGAGAATAGTGATTCTTGGTCTTGGTTTTTAAATTCGCTTAAAATATCTTTTGAAAGTTGTTTTAATGATTGGAGTGCAATTTTATTTATATCTGACAAGCAAAAGGGATTAATAAATGCTGTTCATGCTATTTTTCCTGCATCTCCTTATTTTTTTTGTATTCAACATTTTAAACAAAACATGAAAAAAGTTTCAAAAGAACCAGTATTTCAACGCTTGTTAGACTCGCTTGCTAGATCATATAATAAAACGGATACAGAGAGTGTGTTTGATATAATTAAAGCCGAGAACATAGTGTTGTACGATTGGCTTATTGGTGTAAACGATGAAAGTCGTCGATTTGAACATTGGATAACAGCGTATGCTACTTGTCCTAGATTAGATATTAACACTTCTAATCTTGCTGAATATTTCAATAGTTGGATTAAGAAATTACGAGATAAGCCAATTACAATACTTCTCGATGGTATTAGAGCCAAGATTATTACACTTCATGACAATCGTAGAAAGTTTGCTGAAAATATAGACACAGATTATTGTCCGAAGATGTTAAAAAATATGGCTTCTATTATCAAAGAGAAGAACCACCTAGAAATATTAGCTATTGATAGTTATAAGTTTGAAATAATAGACCGGGCAACAGGTAGAACCTATATTGTTCATATAACTGACAGAACCTGTACATGTTTTAGATGGTACCATACTTATATACCATGTATACATGCATGTTTTGTTTGTAGATATTGCAATATTAGTATTGATACTTTTTATCCTGCAGTATTTTCGATGGAAAACTTGAAAACCGTATACGCTAAAAAAATGGAGCCAATTCCAGTTTCCTACGAAATGCAAGGTCCTTTGGTAAGAGGACAAATTGGGGTACCAGATGTAAGACGCAAAGCCGGAAGACCAAAGAAGAACCGCATCAAACCCCGGGATTCATCGACAAGAGATCTACGTTGCAGTAATTGTGGTGCTATGGGACACAACCGAAGAAGATGTACTAGTCAACCGAGAGATTAAAATAGAATTGTTCAATACCCAAATATTGTAATAAAAAACCATTACAAATCATACAAAAAATTTAATAATACAATGTTACAAATTTTCTACTGATCCTCGTCCTCGTCTTGTTGAGTTTGGGTAGGCAGCGGTGTTGATGGAGTCGAAAAAAATTGTGTGAATATCTGGTAGCTTTCATCTCCAGCAGTTTGGTAACTCGGATCCGCTCCTGCATACTGGTAACTAGGGCCCGCTTCAGCATACTGCTCACTAGGGCCCGCTCCAGCATACTGGTCACTAGGGCCCGCTTCAGCAGTATCCCGACGCCGACGACGACGAGAGTGTCTCTGTCGTACTAAGCCGGTCGGATAGTCCGGTGGAAGACGGGATTGTAATGGAGGCATTTCCGGTTCCCGTCCAATACCCAGATGCTCAACACGAGTCACAAGTTCCTCCATAAGAAGTCGACCTTGTGGGTGAAGGTTTATCTCAGGTTGTTGCAAAAATTGTTGATATACAATACTCTGAAATTTGAAGAACACGTAAATTAATATATTTATCATATCTATGTATATGTATTTTTGAAAGTTTAATGAAGTCATACCAAATCATGTATTCCATCGGCAAAAGCACGCAGAGTAGAATCGTCTACAGATCTAGTCTTGAACCTGGACTCTTCGTAGTGGTATACTCGGTTGCTCATAAGAGGGCATCTGTAAACACCCTAAATTTCAGAAATAAGATTTATAAAATTTTCCCTATTTTTGGTATTTTTCTGGAATTTATCACTGAGGTTTGTGGGTTGAATAATTTTAAGTGTGACTAAATGGAGTCAAAATATTCTGGAAGTAAAAATTTATTTTGTATAATGGAGAACCGGACGCACGGCAATTTTCGGTGAATTTATTGGACACCGGAGCAACGTATCGAGGACCTTTAACTATTGGATATAAAGACCAAACCAAACCCGACCCGGACCCGAAATCCAATTGGAAACCCTAACTTGCCGGATTTACTGTAGCCCTATTTAATCCCCGCCTCGACATCCGTGCCCAGCCCCTCTGTCCCTCATCTCCGCCGCACCCAGCTACCTCGCCCCTGACCCGTCGAACTCCGACCGCCACCGGCACCCTCATCTCCGCCAGGCCGCCCGTCGAACTACTCGACAGAACCCAACCACCCTCAACCCGTTGATCCGCCCCGATCGACGCCGCCGTTCCTCCCCCGAACTCCTCCACCTCGCTGCTGCCGCCAGGCCGCCGCACGACCCCTGCCCGTCGATCCCCCGAACCCTGCACCCTGCTCCTCCCCGTCCGGCTGACCGACCAGCCGACTTCGACCCAGAGTTCCCTCTCCGGTCCCGTCGGTGCAGCCCCTACTCCGGCTGTGCACAGCGTCCCCCGTCCGGCGGCGCTGACCCCGACTCCACCGCTTCGCCGGCGCAGCAGTGCCCTAGCACGGACGCGTCCGTTCTCGAACACGAACAGCACATCGGACACGGACGCAGGACACGAAGGAGACTCTCGGACACGTGAATCTCAGCATTCACGGGCCCTGTTCAGGTATCGTTTTCTCTCAAACCGTAGCTTCGTTTTAATTTCTGTCAGTTGCTATGCGTAGACTGTATACCCCTCTCGGTGCCCGTGTAACTCGCTCGGTGCAGCGCATCCTGTAGTGATCGTACACCGCGATCCAAAACAGGAAAAAAACAACGCCCTGTTTCACCTCGGAACTGAGTCCGCCCCGCCAATCGGGACGACTTGGTCGCACGCGGTCTTTACCAAACTGTGCGCGACGTTGATACGGTCGTGTGGGTTTTCGCAGAAGTCGATTTGGAGGTGCGTGCACCCCGGAATCAACGCATATCCGCCGACGACACCCCGTATCCGTCGATTCTGAAACATGCTGTAACTTCGTGTATACACGTCGGATCGATACGAAACTTGCGCCATCGGATCCGTAGTAATACGCTGGTCCTGTGAGCCAAGTTTGGTTCGATTCTGAGGACATTGACAAAATCGCGTATCGTGGGCCCCACCGGCTCCACTTGACGGGTGATTTTGTGACCGGCTCATCGGAATCCAATTCTGGAAGTTCCGTTGGGTTCGTATCATCGTTCCTGACTTGTAGACACTGAGTTTGCAGAATTTGGAGACCCTTGACCCTGACGCGCTTTTCGGTGCAAAGTGGGCCCACATATGGAACCCGCTTTGGCCCGAAAATGACCTTTTTGCCCCTGTGTCCAAATTGGACGTAAGGACAGGCATTTCCAGCTATTTGACATCTTCTGAGACTGTTGGTGATATTTATTACAGCTTTTGGAGTAGTTCCCACCGGATCCACGGATACCAGGACAGTTGTTGATATTCGGACGTCAGGCAAGTGTACCTTGCCAAACTCTGCAGTTTAGTTATCTATTTTCCTTGTTTTATATATATTGCTGTGCATGCTCAACCTAGGACCGTGTGACGTACTTAGCGTCCGATTATCAGTCGGGTGCCGACACTGTACGCAGTGTTGGGTACGGTCATCTAGAGATGGACATCCGTGACACTTTATATTCTCGTACTTGTCTTATCAAGTACCATATGACCCAGGACACTTGACACTATTCATGAGACAGGATTTTCCCGAGATATTCGTGGTGATTCTGTATAGGATACAGGACATGGACATTATATTATTAGATACTTATGACTGGTTGCATTTAGCTATGATCGCGCTTGACATGGGCATGAGACGTTGTGGTCATGATTTGCGTGGTTACATTGGGTGGGGAGAGACACACAGGCTACAGGCTGTATTTATGTATATCTTCTATTATTGAGAGGTCGTAGACTCTCGTAGCAGAGTCTGACCCACTACCGGTTATTACCGCTACCGGCTCCCCGACACAGAGCTTGTAGTGGCTCAGCCTGAGACTAGTGATGCTCTCACTTGCATTTACACTTAGATGGTTACATATTTACCCCATTGCTCATTTAGTTATTTATTTGCTGCACTGCTTATCTGTATTTATTGGCATGAGCTTTCTTGTACCTTGCTATGTCCCCTGAGGACCTGGATCCGGATTTTGTTCCCCAGATTTTACAGACGTGGTTTATCCCGAGATCTACGGGACTGGAGCAGGAGCTGATCCAGGAGTTGTACCACCATCTGAGGACGAGGTCTTAGCTGAAGACTTCTCTTGAGCATCCATGTTTATGCTCAGCTTTTATTATTTATTTCAGTCTTTTATATTCTGGTCAGATGAACCATTGTACTAGATATTTATCGGGTTTTTCCCCGAAGTACTTTGTGAGACTTGATGATGATTTACATTCTTTATTTATTCTGTGGATCATATTTTATATCTTGTGTGGATGAGATTAGTTATGCCATGATTGTCGTAGACTTGTTTTACAGCTTAAGTATGCCCTGATGGATCCATTATATTGAGTTGGTCCATCGGTGCGTACTGCTGGCCGTTGCCACGCGTCTGGTCCCACGGTATTTTGGGACTGGGGTGTGACATGGTTTTTGTGGTGGCCCATACAGGTCTACGACAAATAGTTCGGTTTCAACTTAGGGACCGGACCAGCCTGCCCTAAGGACAGTATAAACTATAGGATCTCATCCATCATTTAACCAGTTGTTGAACTCTATATCGACCTCAAATTTTGTTACTTGAACTGCATCCTGTATTGATTCCTCTGAGCGTTCTCATAGTTTATCTTTTGATTGCAGAGCAATGGATTCCGGGAACAGAGATGATATCCCTTTGGAGACACCACACGACGCTGTGGTTACTTATGGAGACGAAGTGACACCAAGGGATGGTGGACAAGCATCGCAGAGTGATCAAACCGGGCAGCCTAATCCAAGGTTCCGGAGAGATGATATTCCACCACCACCTCAGTTCACTCCCCAGATGCCAGTATTCCCGTCAGGACAAGCCATGGACGGACAGCAAATGTTCCAGATGATGTATGTTATGATGCAAGCACAGCAGCAAGTTCAGCAAGAGGCTCATCGGCAGGAAGCCGAGTATCTGAGGACCAGCCTGGTATCCGCAATGGAGCAGGCAAATCCGGCAGCGAGGAGAACATCGACGGGATCTATCACCGATTTTCGTCATCTCAAGCCTCGCACGTTTTCCGGTAAAGAAGGGCCAACGGAAGTTCATGAGTGGCTCACCAACATTCAGCATCAGTTGGAAGCCGCTGAACTTCCAAGAGAGAAGTGGATGACTGCAGTCAGAATGCAGTTGACTGATAATGCGCATCACTGGTGGTTAGCAGAAGAAAGGAGGCTTGGACAGGACCGAGTCACATGGGAAGAGTTCTCCAGACTCTTCCAAGAGATGTACATTCCAGCCATTGCACGGTCAGAGCTCAGAGACAGGTTCAACCGCCTTATCCAAGGCAGCATGTCAGTAGAGGAATACAATGCGGAATTTATTCGCCTGAGCCGCTTTGCCCCAACACTGATTTCAACGGAGGAAGAAAAAGCAGAGAAGTTCTTTGACGGCTTGAAGTTCGAACTTCAGAAAGTGATTGGAACGGTAGCACCTACCTCTTATACCGATGTCCTTGCAGCAGCCCGACGCTTGGAGCGCGTCACCAGGAGGGAATCTAATTTGAAGAGGCCTATCACATCAGCACCATCCAGGCCAGCACAGGGGGATTCAGCAAAGCGAGCCCAAAGGGGTATGCCAGATAGAGCAGCAACAGAGAGGTCCAGCTCAGGGACGGGCACAGGCATTCCCACTAGCTGTTGAGGAAGAGGCTACAGCAGGCGAAGTCATCGCAGGTACTATTTTAGTAGCTTCATTACCTGCAGTAGCTTTATTTGATTCTGGAGCATCGCATTCATTTATAGCAGCTAGCTTTGTAGCCACCCATAGAGTAGCTACCGCACCCCTTCCGAAGATGAAGAGGATTCTTACGGGAGGCGGTATTATTCCGGTTAGTGATGTCTGTAGATCATGTTCTGTAGTAGTTTGTGGCCGAGAAATGCGAGCTCAGTTTCTGATATTTTCTATGCCGGATTATGATGTCGTACTTGGTATGGACTGGTTAAGACAGTACCATGCGACTCTTGATTGCCGACTTGGGCGGATTATATTTAGACCGCCAGGACATCCAGAATTTGAGTTTCTTCGAGGAGCAGTAGAGCAAGGAGTTCAGCCTACTCTTAGGGTACTATCTGTAGAAGAGGAGACAGGTTACCCAAGAGTCATATCAGAATTTGTGGATGTATTTCCTGATGATTTTCCAGGTTTACCGCCTGATCGGGAAATAGAATTCACAATAGACTTAACTCCAGGAGCAGAGCCAATCACTTCATCGGTTTATCGGCTAGCACCTAAGGAGTTAGTGGAGTTGAAGGAACAGGTAGATGATCTGTTGGAGAAGGGTTTCATTCGCCCCAGTGTTTCACCTTGGGGAGCACCCATCTTATTTGTGCCGAAGAAGGATGGAACAGTACGGTTGTGCATTGATTACAGGGCACTGAATGCCGTGACCATCAAGAACAGGTATCCCTTACCACGCATTGATGATCTATTCGATCAATTGAGTGGTGCAAGGGTATTCTCGAAGATTGACCTTAGATCCGGCTATCATCAGATCAAGGTGAGGAAGGAAGACATCCCGAAGATAGCTTTCAGGACGAAGTATGGGCATTATGAGTTCCTGGTGATGCCGTTTGGTTTAACCAATGCGCCAGCAGTGTTTATGAGTTTGATGAACAGAGTCTTTCATCAATTCTTGGATAAATTCGTAGTGGTATTCATTGATGACATTCTCATATATTCCAAGAGCCCTGAAGAGCACGAGGAGCATCTCAGAATCGTGTTAGAGACCTTGAGGCAAGAGAAGTTATATGCCAAACTCAGTAAGTGTGAGTTCTGTATGGACAAAGTGCCTTTCTTGGGACACATCATATCAGGAGAAGGACTTTCAGTGGATCCAGAGAAAGTTGCGGCGATAGAGACTTGGCCTACACCTACATCAGTAGCAGAGGTGAGAAGTTTTCTCGGACTTGCGGGATATTACCGAAGGTTCGTAGAAAATTTCTCGAGGATTGCAGAACCAATGACGAAGCTAACACGAAAGGATCAGGAGTTTATATGGACAGAAGACTGCCAGAAGGCTTTTGAAGAACTGAAGAGAAGATTAACAACAGCACCTGTCTTGACTCTTCCTTCAGGGTCAGGAGGTTTTGTTGTTTACAGTGATGCATCCGGCAGTGGACTAGGATGTGTTTTGATGCAACATGGCAAAGTCATTGCTTATGCGTCGAGACAGTTGAAGGACCACGAGAAGAACTACCCCACGCATGATCTGGAGCTAGCAGCAGTGATATTTGCATTGAAGATATGGAGGCACTACCTTTATGGAGAGAGGGTAGAAATCTTTACTGACCACAAGAGCCTGAAGTATGTGTATACTCAGAAGGAGCTTAACATGAGACAGAGACGTTGGCTGGAACTGATGGTAGATTTTGACATCGATCTGCAGTATCATCCGGGAAAGGCGAATGTTGTTGCAGATGCACTCAGCAGGAAGCCTACGGCTTATTTCTTGACAATGCAGCCCGAGTTATTGAAGGACTTACAGGAGCTACAGATAGAGGTTATCGTACCGGGACAGAATGGCTTGATGGCTAACCTTGAGATTCAGTCATCACTCGTGGAGAAGATTAAAGAAGCATTGCCCACCGATGCTAGATTCCGAAGACTCAAAGAAAGGACAGAAGCAGGTATTCAGACAGGACTTCGCATTCACGAAGACGGGACATTGAGATTTGGAAACCGCTTGTATGTTCCAAATGGAGAATTGAGACAAGAGTTAATGACTGAAGCGCATAGCTCTATGTACTCTGTTCACCCAGGAGGAACCAAGATGTATCGAGACTTGTGACAGTATTACTGGTGGCATGGAATGAAGAGAGAGATCGCCAGATTTGTGGCCAAATGCTTAGTCTGCCAGCAAGTAAAGGCCGAGCATCAGAGGACTGCAGGTATGTTACAACCGCTCCCGATACCGGAATGGAAGTGGGAGCATATCACGATGGACTTTGTCACAGGATTTCCGAAGAGCCCCAGCGGAAGAGACGCAGTATGGGTGATCGTGGATCGACTCACTAAATCGGCACACTTCTTGCCATTTAGAGTTGGACAGTCCACAGAGGTACTAGCTGACATGTATATGCGACAAATCGTCAGATTACATGGAGTACCTGTTAGTATTGTATCGGATCGAGATTCGAGATTTACATCTCATTTCTGGAGAAGCATGCAAGAGAGTCTGGGCACCAGACTCAAGTTCAGCACGGCGTACCACCCGCAGACAGATGGACAATCGGAGCGCACTATTCAGATCTTAGAGGACATGTTGAGATCATGTATGCTAGATTTCGGAGAATCTTGGGAAGATCATTTGTACTTAGTAGAGTTCTCCTACAATAACAGTTATCAGGCCAGCATCCAGATGGCGCCATTTGAAGCTTTATACGGAAGGAAGTGCAGATCACCTGTGTGTTGGAGTGACGTTGGTGAACGTCAAATACTGGGTCCAGAATTGGCCACCCAGACAGTGGAGAAGGTGAAGCAGATACAGAATCATCTACGAGCAGCTCAGGACAGACAGAAGCATTGGGCAGATACACACAGACGTCCCCTAGAGTTCAAGGAAGGAGATCACGTGTTCTTGAGGATTTCGCCCACTCGTGGTACTATCAGATTCGGGAGCAGAGGCAAGCTGAGCCCAAGGTATATTGGGCCATTCGACATTCTAGAGCGCGTTGGTGAGGTGGCTTATCGGCTTGCATTACCTCCATCCTTAGAGGGAGTGCATGACGTATTCCACGTCTCACAGTTGCGAAGATACGTGACCGACCCAAGTCACGTAGTCGATCATTCAGAGATCGCAGTAGGCCCGAGTTTGAGATATGAGGAACAACCAGTTGGCATCCTCGACGTCAGTAAGAAGACACTACGGGGACAGACGATCAGACTGGTTCGTGTAGCATGGAAACATCATTCACCAGGCGAATCGACTTGGGAACGGGAAGATAGTATGCGTCAGCGATACCCCCACTTGTTCGAGGAGGCAGTTGTAAACTAGGCCACCTTGTATTTCCATAACTCTTTCTTTAGTAGCTTATTCTTGATTGCGAGGACGCAATCCTTTTAAGGAGGGAAGATTGTAAACACCCTAAATTTCAGAAATAAGATTTATAAAATTTTCCCTATTTTTGGTATTTTTCTGGAATTTATCACTGAGGTTTGTGGGTTGAATAATTTTAAGTGTGACTAAATGGAGTCAAAATATTCTGGAAGTAAAAATTTATTTTGTATAATGGAGAACCGGACGCACGGCAATTTTCGGTGAATTTATTGGACACCGGAGCAACGTATCGAGGACCTTTAACTATTGGATATAAAGACCAAACCAAACCCGACCCGGACCCGAAATCCAATTGGAAACCCTAACTTGCCGGATTTACTGTAGCCCTATTTAATCCCCGCCTCGACATCCGTGCCCAGCCCCTCTGTCCCTCATCTCCGCCGCACCCAGCTACCTCGCCCCTGACCCGTCGAACTCCGACCGCCACCGGCACCCTCATCTCCGCCAGGCCGCCCGTCGAACTACTCGACAGAACCCAACCACCCTCAACCCGTTGATCCGCCCCGATCGACGCCGCCGTTCCTCCCCCGAACTCCTCCACCTCGCTGCTGCCGCCAGGCCGCCGCACGACCCCTGCCCGTCGATCCCCCGAACCCTGCACCCTGCTCCTCCCCGTCCGGCTGACCGACCAGCCGACTTCGACCCAGAGTTCCCTCTCCGGTCCCGTCGGTGCAGCCCCTACTCCGGCTGTGCACAGCGTCCCCCGTCCGGCGGCGCTGACCCCGACTCCACCGCTTCGCCGGCGCAGCAGTGCCCTAGCACGGACGCGTCCGTTCTCGAACACGAACAGCACATCGGACACGGACGCAGGACACGAAGGAGACTCTCGGACACGTGAATCTCAGCATTCACGGGCCCTGTTCAGGTATCGTTTTCTCTCAAACCGTAGCTTCGTTTTAATTTCTGTCAGTTGCTATGCGTAGACTGTATACCCCTCTCGGTGCCCGTGCAACTCGCTCGGTGCAGCGCATCCTGTAGTGATCGTACACCGCGATCCAAAACAGGAAAAAAACAACGCCCTGTTTCACCTCGGAACTGAGTCCGCCCCGCCAATCGGGACGACTTGGTCGCACGCGGTCTTTACCAAACTGTGCGCGACGTTGATACGGTCGTGTGGGTTTTCGCAGAAGTCGATTTGGAGGTGCGTGCACCCCGGAATCAACGCGTATCCGCCGACGACACCCCGTATCCGTCGATTCTGAAACACGCTGTAACTTCGTGTATACACGTCGGATCGATACAAAACTTGCGCCATCGGATCCGTAGTAATACGCTGGTCCTGTGAGCCAAGTTTGGTTCGATTCTGAGGACATTGACAAAATCGCGTATCGTGGGCCCCACCGGCTCCACTTGACGGGTGATTTTGTGACCGGCTCATCGGAATCCAATTCTGGAAGTTCCGTTGGGTTCGTATCATCGTTCCTGACTTGTAGACACTGAGTTTGCGGAATTTGGAGACCCTTGACCCTGACGCGCTTTTCGGTGCAAAGTGGGCCCACATATGGAACCCGCTTTGGCCCGAAAATGACCTTTTTGCCCCTGTGTCCAAATTGGACGTAAGGACAGGCATTTCCAGCTATTTGACATCTTCTGAGACTGTTGGTGATATTTATTACAGCTTTTGGAGTAGTTCCCACCGGATCCACGGATACCAGGACAGTTGTTGATATTCGGACGTCAGGCAAGTGTACCTTGCCAAACTCTGCAGTTTAGTTATCTATTTTCCTTGTTTTATATATATTGCTGTGCATGCTCAACCTAGGACCGTGTGACGTACTTAGCGTCCGATTATCAGTCGGGTGCCGACACTGTACGCAGTGTTGGGTACGGTCATCTAGAGATGGACATCCGTGACACTTTATATTCTCGTACTTGTCTTATCAAGTACCATATGACCCAGGACACTTGACACTATTCATGAGACAGGATTTTCCCGAGATATTCGTGGTGATTCTGTATAGGATACAGGACATGGACATTATATTATTAGATACTTATGACTGGTTGCATTTAGCTATGATCGCGCTTGACATGGGCATGAGACGTTGTGGTCATGATTTGCGTGGTTACATTGGGTGGGGAGAGACACACAGGCTACAGGCTGTATTTATGTATATCTTCTATTATTGAGAGGTCGTAGACTCTCGTAGCAGAGTCTGACCCACTACCGGTTATTACCGCTACCGGCTCCCCGACACAGAGCTTGTAGTGGCTCAGCCTGAGACTAGTGATGCTCTCACTTGCATTTACACTTAGATGGTTACATATTTACCCCATTGCTCATTTAGTTATTTATTTGCTGCACTGCTTATCTGTATTTATTGGCATGAGCTTTCTTGTACCTTGCTATGTCCCCTGAGGACCTGGATCCGGATTTTGTTCCCCAGATTTTACAGACGTGGTTTATCCCGAGATCTACGGGACTGGAGCAGGAGCTGATCCAGGAGTTGTACCACCATCTGAGGACGAGGTCTTAGCTGAAGACTTCTCTTGAGCATCCATGTTTATGCTCAGCTTTTATTATTTATTTCAGTCTTTTATATTCTGGTCAGATGAACCATTGTACTAGATATTTATCGGGTTTTTCCCCGAAGTACTTTGTGAGACTTGCTGATGATTTACATTCTTTATTTATTCTGTGGATCATATTTTATATCTTGTGTGGATGAGATTAGTTGTGCCATGATTGTCGTAGACTTGTTTTACAGCTTAAGTATGCCCTGATGGATCCATTATATTGAGTTGGTCCATCGGTGCGTACTGCTGGCCGTTGCCACGCGTCTGGTCCCACGGTATTTTGGGACTGGGGCGTGACAGCATCCCCACCATCGCCTGTAGTCGAGGCTACCTATGTCTGCAAAATGTAAACAAAATTTTAGCAAACTATTTACACTAAATCAATACGATAATGAGTAACTTATAACTTACATTCCTCAGCAGAATTTAGTATGGGAGACATGTCCCTGACACTATAATTCTCGAACCGATTATTCCAGTCAGCAACGAGACCAATGATTCGTTGTAATGCATTTGATGTCTGATAACTGTCACGCCCCAGTCCCAAAATAACGAGGGACTGAGCACGTGAGCAATGGCCAGCAGCACGCACCGATGGACAACCCAATTTAATGGATCCATCAGGGCATGCTTAAGCTGTAGTCTAGCAATACTAAGTACAAGTCTCAGGTATTTCTAATCTCATCCACAGAAAGTCACAGATTAAAAGCCAGAAATTATGCAATGGAAATAAATACTGAAATCTCAAATAAGCTATCTCGGGAACAAATTCGAGAATTAGTCTGTTACATTTAAGAAAAGACAGGAATTTAAAATGCTGGAAATGGAAATACTGTATAATTGAAGCCGGTGCTCAAGAGAAGTCTTCGGCCACTATCTCGTCCCCTGTTCCTTGTTCTGCTCCAAGGAGTGCTCCAGTACCGTACACCTCGGGGTAGTTTTCTTCAGCTGTACCTGGGGACATAGTCCATTCCAGGTCCTCAGGGGACATAACAAGGTACAGAAAATACAAGCCAAAACATATGCAGTGCAGCAATAAAATAAACAGCAGGGTAAATATGTAAACCAGCTAGTGATATGCAAGTGAGAGTTTTAGTCATACTCAGGCTGAGACTACTACAGGATCAGTGTCTAAGAAACCTTAGCAGTATTTTTTAGAAGAGCCAGAACTTGTGCCAAAGCTCTGTATCAGAGACTAGGACACCTCCAGATAACATTATTTACATTATAATCAGCCTTGATATGGTAATACTCTCCCCACCCCATGTAATCTCGCGTCACAGTTCCAGAATATATCAGGTACAAGTCACGCAAGTTTGAACTAATGCAATGAGTCAGGCTAGAATCTAAGCATGTAAACTGTAATGACATGAATATGTAGCCTATACGGAATCACCAGGTATATCTCAGGCAATTCCGTCACATGAACAGTGTCAGGTGTCCTGGATTAAGCAGTTAAACAAGTTGCATAAGAATCTACCAGAAATCAAGCAAAATACTATAACCAGAAATATCTGAGAATTGCCCACTGATGCATAACCAAGTCCAGAAAATAACTAGCAAGCTGCAGGGTTTGGCAAGGTACACTTGCCTGTGGTTCCGGCTATGTTTGTAGTTCTGACTTCGGCGAAAATTGCAGATGGTACTCCGGTTGCTGAAACAAACATCACCATCAGATCCATAAAATATCAATCAGCTAGAAACGCCTGTCCTTGGGTCCAATTTGGAGACAAGGGCAGAAACGGCAGTTTCGGGCCAAAACGGGGTCCACCGGTGGGCCCGCTTTGCACCGAAAAACGCATCAGGGTCAACGGTCTCCAAATTCACCAAACATAGTGTCAACAGGTCAGAAACGCTGATACGAACCCAACGGAACTTTCAGAATTGAATTCTGATGAGCCGTTCACAAAATCGCCCGTCGAGCGGGGCCTGTGGGGCCCACGACACGCGATTTCGTCAACGTTCTCAGAATCGAACCAAACTTGACCCACAGGACCAGCGTATCGCTACGAGTCCGATGGCGCAAGTTTTGTCTCGATCCGACGTGTGTACACAAAGTTAGGGCGCGTTCCAGAAAGTACGGATACGGGGCGATGTCCGCGGATACGCGTTGATTCCGGTGTGCACGCACACCCAAATCGACTTCCACGAAATCCCACACGTCCGTATCGACGAGGCGCACATATCTGTGAAGACCGCGCGCGACCAAGTCGTCCCGTTTGGCGGGGCGTACTCAGTTCCGGGGTGAAACAGGGTCTGGTTTTTCCTGTTTTTGGATCGCGGTGTGCGATCGCCACAGGCCGCGATGCCTCGAACAGTTTGTCCGGGCACCGAGAGGGTCATACAGGCTTCGCGTAGAAATTCACGGAATCGAAATCGGGGTTACGAGCAGGAAGTTATGAGTACCTGAAGGGACCCAAAAAAACGAAGTTTTGAACTGTGTCCGACACGCGAGTCCGTGTCCGAATCCTGTGTCGGAGCTGTGTTCGCGTGTCCTGCTGTGTCCGCTGGCTGGGGGATCACCGGAGAAGGCTGGACTCGGCGGGGCGAGCTGCGGCCGGGCGGGGGATCGTCGGCGTGGTGGCTGCGACTCCGGCGGAGGGGAGAACAGCAGCCGCGGGGAGAGAGGAGGAGGGGTTCTGGCCGGCGTCGGTGCGGGCTCACGGCGGCTGGGGGGGAAACTCGCTGGCGGCTGCGAGGGAGGTGGACGGCGGGTTGAGAGGAGGCCGGAGGGTCGCAGGGGGTCGGGGTCGCCGGACGGGGCTCGCCGGACGGGGTAGTTAGGGTTAGGGTTTGGGGGAAGAGAGGGCGGAGGAGAAGGATATAAATAGGGGTTGTGGGAGGGCTGAGACCGGGGCGTCGTGGCGGAGAGGTCGGAGGGGGAGGCGACGTGGGGTCGTGGCCGACGGGCCCGCGGCGGGCGGCGGGTTTCTCGGCGCGGGGTCGTACGTGGGAGGGGAGCGGGTGAGGGAGATGCGGGTCGGGTGCGGACCCGGGTCTGGCCGACCCGCCCGACCCGCTAGGGTGAGTGAGGGCTGGGCTGAGATCCATGGGCTCGGCCCACTGGGCCGGGCCGGGCCCAAGACAGAAAATAAAAATAAAATAATAACAGTATAAATAATAATAATTATAAACAGTAATTAATTAATTAATTATAAAATAGTTTTTAGGCTTTTAAAAATAGGTCCGAGGTCCGATAAATTCCAGAAAAATTGTCCTAAGTCCAGTTTTTCATTTTACATCCAAAAATATTATTTTCATAATATTTTAATATCATTTATTATCAATTAAAAATCATTAAATAATTAAAACCCTGTTTTTAAATTACAGAAAATTCTCAGAAAATTCCAGAAAATTGTGAAAAATCCAGTTTTTAAAATTTTAAAAAAATCAGGGGGTTTACAATCTACCCCCCTTAAGAGGATTGCGTCCTCGCAATGAAAGAATAACCGGTCAGCAGAGATGACACGGTATCGTTCGAAACACATCACAAGATACTTCAGGGAAATACCATTTCCCTAAAATCGAAAGCTTACACTTTCCAGGAAAATCTAGCTAAAACTATAACTTTTATGAAAACCAGGTTGTTATTAACAAGTTGCAAATTACTAGGTTGGGGCTGAGGTCACGAACCAATAGGCACGAGCTACACAAGACTAAAAGCGGATAACTAAAAAATTACTTACTCGCATCAGCTACTCCACGAGTCTGCGCGTTCTCCACTGTCTTCGCTGGAGCTTGTCCGTGTCCTTGAGGTAGATTCCTCGGTTGCTGCTGGACCTGCTGGAAGAGTACGGCCTGGGGTATCAAAGGTGGCCTCGGCTGGTTCCCTCCTGGAGCTGGTGATATGACTCCTTCCACTTCCGTTTGCGGTGCTCCCAAAGCTGGACAGGCTGGCCTCGGTACTGGCACCACTTGTTGGTTAACCGTTGATGCTTCTCCTCTGTGCATCTTGCAACTTCTGGCTAAATGGTTACTGGATCCGCAAATCAAGCACAGTCCCAACTTACGTCTGCACTTCTTCTCAACATGGCCTACCTTGCCACAATAGTAACAAGTAGGAAGGAATGAGGCTCTGGATGCTGTTCTTGGTGGATTCTTCTGGGGTCTCTTTGCAGCTCTTTCCTGCTGTGCTTGGTCTGGTGCATGCGGCCGCTTCTGGCTGGACTCTATTCTGGTGATGCACTCCATGGCCCGTGCTGCAGTAACAACGTCCGTTGCAACGGAGCTGATTAACTTTCGTAGCTCTGAGCTAAGTCTGCAAACGAACTCCTCCGTTTGGCTTTGTTGTGCCTTCTGATAAGCTTGCATCATCGGGTAGTACATTTGAAACATCTGTTGCATGTCCATAGCTTGCCCTTGTGGGACGGTAGGCATTGGTGGAGTAGGCTGCGTCGATGGTGGAACGTCCTCTTGATGGATTATTGAGGCAGGCTGATTTGCTTGACTGCCTTGTGATGATTGGCCTTCACTCACTGGTGTCACATCATCTTCGTGGGTAACCACAACAGCTTGTGGTAATTCTGCATGAGCCTTTTTGCTGGCTGGTGGGTCCATTTCCCTGCATCCAAAATAAACAATAAGAGGCGCACAGGAATCAAGGCAGGATGCAAGTCAAAATTAGTTCGAGTACGATATAGATATCAAAAATGATTCAAGCAAGTGGATGAGATCCTAAAAACTTATTCTATCTTATTGCAGGCCTGTTCGGTCCCTAAGTTGAAACCGAACAATTTAGTCGTAGACCTGCATGGGCCACCACAAAAACCATGTCACGCCCCAGTCCCAAAATGACGAGGGACTGAGCACGTGAGCAATGGCCAGCAGCACGCACCGATGGACAACCCAATTTAATGGATCCATCAGGGCATGCTTAAGTTGTAGTCTAGCAGTAATAAGTACAAATCTCAGGTATATCTATTCTCATCCACAGAATAACACAGATTAATAACGGAAATAATGCAATGAAATTAAATATACAATATTAAATAAGGTTATCTCGGGAAACAAATTCGAGAATTATTCTGTTACATTTAAGGAAACAGACAGGAAATAAAATACTAAAAAGGAAAGTACTGTGTAGCTGAAGCCGAGCTTAGGAGAAGTCTTCGGCCACTATCTCTTCCTCAGTTCCGGGTTCTGCTTCGAGGAGCGCTCCGGTACCGTACACCTCAGCATAGTTCCCTTCTGCTATAACTGGAGAACAAAACCAGGTCCTCAGCGGGACGTAACAAGGTACAGAAGAATACGAGCCAAATACATATGCAGTGCAGCAATAAAATAAACAGCAGGGTAAATATGTAAACCAGCTAGTGATATGCAAGTGAGAGTTTTAGTCATACTCAGGCTGAGACTACTACAGGATCAGTGTCTAAGAAACCATAGCAGTATTTTCTAGAAGAGCCAGAACTTGTGCCAAAGCTCTGTATCAGAGACTAGGACACCTCCAGATAATATTATTTATATTATAATCAGCCTTGATATGGTAATACTCTCCCCACCCCATGTAATCTCACGTCACAGTTCCAGAATATATCAGGTACAAGTCACGCAAGTTTGAACTAATACAATGAGTCAGGATAGAATCTAAGCATGTAAACTGTAATGACATGAATATGTAGCCTATACGGAATCACCAGGTATATCTCAGGCAATTCCGTCACATGAACAGTGTCAGGTGTCCTGGGTTAAGCAGTTAAACAAGTTGCATAAGAATCTACCAGAAATCAAGCAAAATACTATAACCAGAAATATCTGAGAATTGCCCACTGATGCATAACCAAGTCTAGAAAATAACTAGCAAGCTGCAGGGTTTGGCAAGGTACACTTGCCTGTGGTTCCGGCTATGTTTGTAGTTCTGACTTCGGCGGAAATTGCAGACGGTACTCCGGTTGCTGAAACAAACATCACCATCAGATCCAAAAAATATCAATCAGCTAGAAACGCCTGTCCTTGGGTCCAATTTGGAGACAAGGGCAGAAACGGCAGTTTCGGACCAAAACGGGGTCCACCGGTGGGCCCGCTTTGCACCGAAAAACGCATCAGGGTCAACGGTCTCCAAATTCACCAAACATAGTGTCAACAGGTCATAAACGCTGATACGAACCCAACGGAACTTTCAGAATTGAATTCCGATGAGCCGTTCACAAAATCGCCCGTCGAGCGGGGCCTGTGGGGCCCACGACACGCGATTTCGTCAACGTTGTCAGAATCGAACCAAACTTGACCCACAGGACCAGCGTATCGCTACGAGTCCGATGGTGCAAGTTTTGTCTCGATCCGACGTGTGTACACAAAGTTAGGGCACGTTCCAGAAAGTACGGATACGGGGCGATGTCCGCGGATACGCGTTGATTCCGGTGTGCACGCACACCCAAATCGACTTCCGCAAAATCCCACACGTCCGTATCGACGAGGCGCACGTATCTGTGAAGACCGCGCGCGACCAAGTCGTCCCGTTTGGCGGGGCGTACTCAGTTCCGGGGTGAAACATGGTCTGGTTTTTCCTGTTTTTGGATCGCGGTGTGCGATCGCCACAGGCCGCGATGCCTCGAACAGTTTGTCCGGGCACCGAGAGGGTCATACAGGCTTCGCGTAGAAATTCACGGAATCGAAATCGGGGTTACGAGCAGGAAGTTATGAGTACCTGAAGGGACCCGAAAAACTGGAGTTTTGAACTGTGTCCGACACGCGAGTCCGTGTCCGAATCCTGTGTCGGAGCTGTGTCCGCGTGTCCGCGTGTCCTGCTGTGTCCGCTGGCTGGGGGATCACCGGAGAAGGCTGGACTCGGCGGGGCGAGCTGCGGCCGGGCGGGGGATCGTCGGCGTGGTGGCTGCGACTCCGGCGGAGGGGAGAACAGCAGCCGCGGGGAGAGAGGAGGAGGGGTTCTGGCCGGCGTCGGTGCGGGCTCACGGCGGCTGGGGGGGAAACTCGCTGGCGGCTGCGAGGGAGGTGGACGGCGGGTTGAGAGGAGGCCGGAGGGTCGCAGGGGGTCGGGGTCGCCGGACGGGGCTCGCCGGACGGGGTAGTTAGGGTTAGGGTTTGGGGGAAGAGAGGGCGGAGGAGAAGGATATAAATAGGGGCTGTGGGAAGGCTGAGACCGGGGCGTCGTGGCGGAGAGGTCGGAGGGGGAGGCGACGTGGGGTCGTGGCCGACGGGCCCGCGGCGGGCGGCGGGTTTCTCGGCGCGGGGTCGTACGTGGGAGGGGAGCGGGTGAGGGAGATGCGGGTCGGGTGCGGACCCGGGTCTGGCCGACCCGCCCGACCCGCTAGGGTGAGTGAGGGCTGGGCTGAGATCCATGGGCTCGGCCCACTGGGCCGGGCCGGGCCCAAGACAGAAAATAAAAATAAAATAATAACAGTATAAATAATAATAATTATAAACAGTAATTAATTAATTAATTATAAAATAGTTTTTAGGCTTTTAAAAATAGGTCCGAGGTCCGATAAATTTCAGAAAAATTGTCCTAAGTCCAGTTTTTCATTTTACATCCAAAAATATTATTTTCATAATATTTTAATATCATTTATTATCAATTAAAAATCATTAAATAATTAAAACCCTGTTTTTAAATTACAGAAAATTCTCAGAAAATTCCAGAAAATTGTGAAAAATCCAGTTTTTAAAATTTTAAAAAAATCAGGGGGTTTACAATAACCGACTGTCGGTGGATCATCGGGAATTATTGGGGCCATTGCGAATTGCCGAAGAACACGGTATGCCGGATGGTACATGGTGAACCGATCATATATAATATGACATCTGTGTAAACTAAATGCATAGGATGTCTTCTTGATTTCTGGAGCATCAGGTTTATATGAGTACGGTAACCAGGTTACCTATTTAAAGATATTGTATCAATATGATGTGATATTTATCTACGATCAAAACTTAAATAATTTAAAAATATTTATTGCATATTTAAAAATTACCTGATTATACCGCAGTGTATCAAATTGGCTACGATATAGTGATACAGTCCTGTATTGGTAGTGTTGATAATCCACTACGTCTGTAGGCCAGCGCATAGCAACTGGAAATACTCCAACATTACTGAGAATGCTGGTAACAGGCATACCAATATAAAAGTGCTCGTAGGACCAGAACTATAAAACAAAAAAATGACATTAGTACAAACATAATTTGCGTATAAAATTACTCTTACTTTTTATGGTCTTTAATTCATACCTGTATTAGTGAAATACATCCACAAATACTCTTGCGATTGGATCTGACAAATTCTGTCAGATTGGCGTACAAAAATGCAAGAGTAGCAGCTCCCCACGCATGCTCAGTAGGTTTGGTCAGATCATCCAAGAATGGTAAAAGCTGCACATTTACCATATTTTCCGATGCATCGGAAAATAGAATTGCACCACATAAACAGAGCAGATACGCTCTAGTGCAACGAATGACCTGGATTTATTAAGTGTTATATAGAATTGCACCACTAAATTAAGTAATAAACAAATTTACTAAAAAAAATACATACCCGATTTTTATCTACATCAACCACCCCATCAATAGTTTGATGTAGGTCTATAAAGTTGCCACGGAGCCATAAAAATTTCACATAATTGCCGTCTTTTAGACCTGAAGGAGGGCTAACACCAAGATAACTCCGGATCAGATCAGATCCCTTTAAGTGCGGATCAAAATATATAGCGTTATCTTTAATAGGTAACCCTAGTATATTCGCCACATCAAAAAGGGTGATCGTCATCTCGCCGAATGGGAGTTGAAAAGTGTTGCGTTCTGGCCACCAACGCTCCGCAAGGCTTACAACTAAATGAAGATCGTGAATTAAATATCTAACACGATCTATATAGTGGAATCCAAAGGATTCCACCAAAGCCTTTTGAGCTGGATTAAGCTCCCACGTACGATAATTTCTTTCACACCGCCAATGTACGTGGATCCGGGTTCGTAAAGCATTATCATGGTCGTATAACTATAAAAAATATATGCATTAATAAAGTAAACATAGGCATTATAAAAAACATATACATTAATAAAGTTGGCAACTTGTAATTTTAAAAATTACCTCACCAGTAAATATCTGACTAGAAATGTGCTCTTCACGTTGCTTAATAATAAGCGCGGTAGTCGGTCCGCCAGGAATACGACCGTCATTGCGGGTAGCCATCGCCAGTAAATATCAAGAGGAGAAAGTTGTAAAAATAGGAGAAGAATGTGGTGTGAGGAGTGTTTGGGGCAGTGTTTGGGGGTCTGTGTGTTTATATAGGAAGGGAATATAGCCGTTGCCCAACGGCTGAAAAGCCAATGTTCACTGGCCCGCCAACTGAGTTGGCGAGCGGGCCTCTCGAGGAGAGTGCCCCGCCAACTCAGTTGGCGAGATGCTCGCCAACTCAGCAGCTCGCCAACTGAGTTGGCGAGTGGTCCCCCCCTCTGTAATTCTCCCAATCTTTTTCCGTTATTTATAAATATATAATATTTTATTACTTTAAATGAAAAAATCCGTAGGTATTATTAGAACTTGTAATATAAACAAAAGAAAATTAGGGATAAAGCATAAAATTTTAAATTTATTTTAAATAAAATATATAGTTTGTCAAATTTGTATTTTAAGCATACAATTATCTTAAATTTGGACGTAATAATTATAATCTGAATTAAAAAAATATATAAAATATTTACGTCATTTTTTAGGACGTTATGAGAAGTAAGTTACCAATAAGTTCAAATTTAAAATTGCAGATTAAATTTATTTTGAACTTACGTCCTAGATTAGGACGTAAGTTAAGAATCTACGACGATTTATTTGACGTAAGTTACTATTTCAAATTTCTTTATATATAATATTTTTTCTGTTAGTAATAAAAAATTGAAATAAAGAAAACATTTTTTTTCTTTCAAATTTACTTACGGGAGAAAAATTAAACCTTCAACCAACTTCTTTCTTATACATCCAAACAGTAAATAAATAACAAATTAATTTAATTAACAAATAAAAAATTAAAAATTCTAAAAAAATTCTAACTATCCGTTTAGGTATTTTTCTTACCTAGAAACATCTTATAATTATTATAATTATCTAAACATATATTCAAATATATATATATATATATATATATATATATATATATATATATATATATATATATATATATATAACAAATCCTAATAAAAATATATTCAATATTCAAAATATATTTAAACTAAATTTTTATATCTAAACATATATCCACAGTTTTACAAACATACATATTTATAACAAACTTTAATTTAAATATATTAAAATCAAATTTAAACAATTTTAATATAATTTAAATTGTATTAATACTTTCTAATATCAATAAATTTTGTAAATATATTTTTTCAATATATATATATATATATATATATATATATATATATATATATATATATATATATATATATTGTATTTAAAGTATTTTTAATAATATTAAAAATAAAATTTTACGTGCAACACACGTGCATTTACTAGTATATATAAAATTGTTAGTAATAGAAAAACTGAAATAGAGAAAACAAAAAATTATATATATAGTATATATATATATATATATATATATAAACTGAAATAAAGAAAAGAAAATAATTATATATAAAGAAAATTCAGGTTTATCTAATAAAGGGTACTTACGCCCTTATTAGGGATCTTTAGGACGTTAGGGAGAAGGACTTACGTCCTACGTTAGGACGTAAACTCAACTTACGTCCAAATATTAGACAATATTATGCTCCACTTAATATTTTTTCAAATTATATGTCTTATTTGAAATAAACTTAAACTTTTATGCTTTATCCGTAATTTTCTGATAAACAAACAGGTAAATATTCCTTTTGGTCACCGAAAGATCAATTTTTTTAATATTTAGTCACTACATGACCAAAAAAATACATTGAGAGTGACTAAACATAAACTTTTTAATCTTTCGGTGACCAAAAGTGGTATTTATCCATAAGCAAACTGTCGTGTTCGTTCCACATTTCTGTCTTTATCTTTAATGTTTTGTGGGAAAGAAAATTTTGAGAGGAAGAAAAATGGAACGAAGTAAAATGAAGGTAAAAAAAATAAAAAAAAATTCTTCTCTTGTTTGGATGAAAAAAAAGTTGAGGAAGAAAAAATTTACAAATAATTTTTTTTTTTTTTGTATATGGATAGATATATAATTACTTTTTAATCCTTTGGATTCTCGTAACATAATTTATATGAGGGGTAGTTGGGTAAATTATTATAAAATTCTCTTACTTTTCTTCATTTTTTTATTTTTGGAAGAAAAAATTTAGTGGGAGCCACATAATTTTTTTTTCCACTTTTTTCTTAACTTTTTCATTCTTTCCACTTTTTCCATTTTCCAAACGCTACCTCAGTTCGCTTGAAAACGGTTCAAAATTCAACTCTTTAAGTCATTATAAATATTGTATTATTTATTTCAAAAAATAATTAATTATTTAATTATCTAATTTATTTATAATTAAATTATTCTAACTCAAGTAGTTAAGATGAAAAATATTTTTTTTGTCTGATTTCAATTCAAAGTGATGTCAATATTTATAATAAATTTATATTTAAAATTTTATTAAATAAATTTTTTATACAAGTACGTGCATGTTACTCGTTCTTATAAAATTGATATGACAATGAAAAAGAAACAAAAATAGAATATGTCGAAGATCACTCCCTTTTCCGCTTTCAAACGCAAACCAATAAAAGTTGAGAGCCTATTTTTTTTTCATGTTTTAACAACAAAAATAACACCAAGGGATGTCACGGCCGGTGGGAGAGAGATCGTGAGGGTTGACGAGAAGGCATTGGATTGCAAAAAAAAAAACACAATAACTCCTCCTTTTGTTATGTTTTGGCCATAATACCAGTCAAAACAACATTTGTTACTGTGGTTACTACTCTATTATGGAAACAACTAGAAACAACACACAAAATGATAGGAGTTATCATATTTTTTAAAACATATGATCATTTTTCTATCCAAATTATTTTTCAAAAAAAAAAGTTAAGGGACAACATACAATTTCAAACCCAAATTCATATTCCCTCCTTTCACACAACTTCATCTTCTTCTTGCAACATCATTTTTTTCAAACATAATTATTGATGGTTTTGAAATTGTATCAAGCAATATATATATATATATATATATATATATATATATATATATATATATATATATATATATATGTGAAGAGGATATTGCAACAAGACTTATTGCATCAAGCAATTTCAAGGACACATTTTTTTGAAATGTGTGGTTATAAAGTATGTTCAGTAACTTTATGAGGATGATTTATTACCACACATTTCAAAAAATATGTGGTTGATATATATATATATATATATATATATATATATATAGAGAGAGAGAGAGAGAGAGAGAGAGAGAGAGAGAGAGAGAGAGAGAATAAGGGAGGTGAGATGGCACCTCACTCTAAAAACAAGGGTGGCGGTGACGTGGCACAATCCCAACCACACATTTCATAATTGGCAATTTGCACTTAACCCCCTCCCCTCGTTTGTGTGGTTGTGATTGCGCCACGTCACCGTCACCCTTATTTTTAGAGTGAGGTGCCATCTCACCTTCCTTATTCTCTCTCTCTCTCTCTCTCTCTCTCTCTCTCTATATATATATATATATATATATATATATATATATATATATATTGTCACGCCCCGCTTCCCATAATACGGTGAGTTGGGTACGTAACATCATCCCCAGGCTACGCACCATACGAATACACCTGTAGCCGTATCTGCGATTGTCGCCCGTAAGGTTTAGGATAAGATTACAACATGTCACAAGGTGCATAATACATTAAAATAACAAGTTGAATTCCAGAATACTCTAAAATAGAAATTTACTATTCTACCCGATTACAGTCATTTACCCAATGTATATAATAATACAATTATACCTTTAATAAATAATAAGAACAATCTGTTTTTAGTAGATCTCCTGAAAGTAGCATCACGATCTTGCTCTCCAACTGTTCTTCAATGTCTGATAGCAGCTTTCCTTGGCATTGCTACAAAACTGATGAACAATACTAGGTCGTCAAACGACATGCAAGTCCTCAGTCAAAGGCGGAAGTAAAAAAAATGAAATAAATCGAGAATCTGAGAAGAATTAGAATTCTCGAAATTGTGGAGTAAAGGAATTGGATAATTCAAAATGATTAATGTGTTAACTTATAATATGATTCTGACTAAGGTTATTTTAGTGAGTGCCTCTGTGTTTGCTTTATACCTATGTAATAATAAGAAATACTCATAGTTATTATAATTACAATTACAATCACAGTCAACATCGATAATTTATTAAGCATAATACAATAACGAACAACAACTTACTGTAAACATCTAATACCTATTAACATTTGCTTGGTCAACTGAATTCCGTAACCTGTCATCAGTACAGTAGTCCACCCCTACACCAAACAAGGACAAGGAAATGGATCACAGCACCGGAGCAGCTCACGTAACGGTTGACTAGCAAGCTGGATATCCTAGCTAAGAATCAACAATCAATCGCAATCACAAACACAAGCAAATTTCCTAAATGATGATGCAATTTGGAGAACAAACTTTAAATAACCACTTCACCTAGTTTTCCGCCAACAATCCCGTTGTGAAGGATTCTGTTGTGACTTGAATGGCACGGTGCTTAGAGTCCGGCCCCGCCCTCATGGCTTAATCTTGAATTCACCTATTCGAGTATTATAATTCGAGATAGGCGTATTGTTAATTGGTGACTTGAAACATATGATGGCACGGGGTTATAATCCGGCCCAGCCTCTTTGGGCAATCTTGAATCCACTCATTCGATTGTTTATCCTTTTGGATCGAAGAAGGTGCTTTTATCATCATAATCAGGGTGACTTACGGATGCATGGCACGGGATTATGATCCGGCCCAGCCCCTTATGGGCAATCATAAAGTGAGCTAAGCCTCACCCGCTCACTTCGCAAGGCCTTGCGAGAGAGCCTAAACCGCTGAATTCAGCCAGAGTTTAAAAATAGTTGGCGGAATTTCGTAGGTGGTTATTTAAGCTGTTCTCCCCCGCCCAATGCTTCTAGCCTAGAACTGCAATAATTCCTTATTCTAATAATTATATAAATTGAATCTCTGCTCTGTATTGTCTTAACCGTTTATTTAAAGATGAAAAGCATGTCCAGAATAGTGCAAGTATTCAACTTGAGTTCAATCATTTAATCACACAATTCAAAGTATCGACTTTTCACAGAGCAGGTCATCAGTTGGTCTGAATTAACTTCCTCGTGTCCGTGTCCTATGTACTCTAGACTTCTACTAGATATTTCTAGTTTAAAATAGAATCTCTAGTGATCTGAAGTGTGTGAACCTAGAGTTTAGACATTGGGATATTGGTGATATCTCAGAATATCAAAATATTGGTCAACTCCCGGAATTCTTAAAATTTCGGCAAAGTTTCCTTTGTATTTCGGCTTCCGGAAATTTTGACAGTTTTTATATCCACCCGGAGCAACCCTCCGTAGCATTCCCGGGCTCGCCGACCCTTCGGTGGAGCAATTCTCAACACCGGTATACACGCAGGTAAATATATGTATATTGAAATTCAAGTGTTAAATAGAACTCCTTACCAAGTAATACATTACCTTAAAATTAGCTATTTAGCAACTTGTACTGATCACGATTTGCTATACAAATACAGAAACTCAATACAAGTTAGTAATTATACAGTTTCATAAATACCATTAGATAACAAAATACACAATTATCATTAGTGATCATAAGTAAGGGAAACCAATCATACAACAATTTAAATGATCTATATACTTATATTTATTAGAATTTTATGAACTTCTAAGTTCTTCTTTTGTCAAATTAACACTAAACCTAATTTAGTTCAAATGCTCAAGGAATCCTTCTCACACTCCTATAACTTTCCCAAATATTCATTTAAAATAGTATGTTTAGTTCATTTTGGAATGGTGAATTTTATATCATGTCATAATTAAATTTCGAAGTCGTCAGCAATTCTGACAAGGCTAATATCACATCTGAAAATAACTTTTAAACCTATCGGAGTGCCTATACTAATTCATATTATCATTATAGTCCAAAATAGAATTAAAGATAGTTATTCTAGACCTAACTAGACCTTATTCAGTATTAAGTTGGGACATAAATTAACACATGTCTAAGTGTTAGCTCATTTGTAACCAAATGAGAAAGTCCTTATTTATATTCCTAAGGGAAGGTTAAACTTTTATGACAAAACATTTGAAATATATGCATTCTAAGTCATATCATGCATACAAATTCCATACAAGACACATACTTACTTTTGATATCAACTAGGATACGATAATTATCCATAGTATCATATACATATATATATATATACCAATGTTTATTTCATATAACATCCCATGTATGCAAATATGACCTAAGGTCTATATATACAATACCTCTAACAAATATATTACAACCCTTGTACAATTTAATTATGAAATTGAACCGTTATTCCCTTGTGTTTGTGTATCCGGATCGTGTCCAAGCTCTATATTAAAGTGTCCAAGATTCTTCTAAGCACGTGTCCGTATTACAACATTATGAATCTAAGTTCTTATTCTTATCTTATATACTAGAACAACCTAATTAAATCTTATTATAATTATTTTCCTATTTAATAACAATTATATTAATATTTAACAATATTAAAGAACGAGGAAAATTGGAAATATAGAAAAATCGAATTAAATAAGGAAGAGGCTTGCATACTATGGATGTGTAACATGAGTCTCTAATTTTTAATAATTGGAAGAGGCATTTAGACAAATGCTTTATAAGCATGAACAATCCAAAGGGAGAATTAAAAATCAAGGAGGAGGGCTTGCCTTGGAAATTTGGATTGGAATTGGGGATTGGGGCTTGTTGCTCTTCTTCTCCAATTTCTTCTTCATCATCTTCTTCTTCTCACTACCACTTCTACTTCTTCTTCTTCTTCTCTTTTTTTTTTTTTTTTGAAAGGAGGAAATGAAAAGGAAGGAGAAGAAGATGGAGAGGAGGTTGATGATGGGGATTGTGATGGTGATGGAGGTGGCAGTGACTGGTGGCGGCGGGTTGTCCGGAGGGGACGCGCACAGCCGCGAGCGGCGGGGTGCGCAGCCGCGGTGGCGCCGGAGCAGCGGCCGCACGGGCGGCGCGGCGAGCGATAATAGCAGCCGCAGGGACAGTAATAGTGGCAGCAGTAGCAGCAGTAGCAGGGTTAGCAAGGAGGAAAGAGGGAAATGAAGAGGAGGAATGAGAGGAGAAGAGGAATTCATGAAGAATAGGTAGAGGGGAGGAGAGAGAGGTGCTGGTTTCCTCTTCTTCTTTTTCTTTCTATATACAAATTCCTTCTGAAGACTAAGGTTCTTAGAAATGTGCCATGTATCATATGGAAAGAAGAGAATGAAGGAGAGGGAGCCATATGTGTAATACCCCGTTCCGCTCAAGCGGACTGCCGTCTCAAACGACAAAAGTGTAACTGTCCTGACCCGCTTTGCCTCAAATGAGAAGCAAAGGATATCCAGACTTGTCCCTACAGGAATCCGGCTTAGGCTTTCAGAGGCTCGCTCAGACGTATCGCTCTACCGAGGTGAATCATCGCTAAGGTGGGTGGCTACGGTGAACTTGTCTTTGCTTAGCCAGCACACATAAAATCTGGAATATTCATGCTAGTCGCTAGGTGATTCACCCCCTGCATGCTAATAAATCCAACGCACCTAGCTAAGGGAATAATCCCAACTTGTATTGCTTGCTAGAACATGGAAATAAAATACTGCTTATACTCAGACCCTCGCATGCTAAGTCCCTTAACGGTTTCAACTCTCGGCATACCTTCGGGTCCGAGCAACGTGCATGCTTATGTTCCTTAGAAACGCATGCTTGTCTGCTTGAATGTTACCGTGTTTTCATCCAAACCCTGGAAGACTACCACGTAGTCGTTCCGTGCCTGAATGTTCCTGCAAGTATCCGGGACCGTTAGATCACCCAAGGTATCCCCGAACCAGGGGAATGCATCAAGACAGTAATCACTGTACAGAATCATGATTTAAGCATCTCCTGTAATCGTGCACTACTGTACTACTGTTCTACTGTACCACTGTACTCCTGTTCTACAGAACTCGAGTATCACGTGAAATTGGAAAAGACCCTGACCTGCATGTCGCGGATAACTCGGAAACGAGGCATAGTTCCACGGACGGTCTCCAGGGCACTGGGGCCGCTCCGATCCGGATGGAACTCCACTGTTTCAGTCAACTGTACTGGATGAGATAGTGTGCAGCGCCTACCGTTCTTTCGTTGCATACCATCCGCTCCATGGCTGAACTTACTGTATAGTCTACTGTACTAAACGAGATGGCTTGTAGCACCTACTGTACTTTCGTTGCAAACTATTATCGTTTAAGACTAGTGTCCTTTATGGCTATGCCAGCGACTCATGTTCATATAGATAAGTCATCCTCGCTTAGCGGCTATCCGCGTGCGAGTCACTACATCGCATCAAATGAACAACTGAACACCTGAACGATCATGTTAAAATGACCCTCGTGTTTGCATATGCTTTGCCTCCTGAATGTTTATACATGCCTCTGCTCGAATTAACAAGTTGCCTTAATGTTTGCCTTGGACAGGGAAGAAGATAGTAAGTTGGTAAGTCTCGTCGTGTTTCCTCTAAAATCGCACGGCGCACTGCCCGACACGTTAGGCTATTCAATGTTTGCAAGAAACTGATCCTAAGGCAACTAGAAAGACAACTTAATAGTTGTGCACGGAACCTGTATTACGTGTTTGGATTTGTCGAGTGGGCGAGTAGCTTCCCCACCAGTGCATTCAATGTACTGATAATCCACCAGTTTGTATGCAGGGTGAGGGAGAACCTCGTGCGGTGCGGATGCCTCCAACGTGCGTGCTAAGGCGTGGACATCACTCCGAAGCAACGGTGCGTCCGGGACTGAAGCACATATACAAGACATAAGTTGTGAACATCGCCTGATCATCGCCTGTACATTCATTCCACAGTTGTAGCCACTTGGCACACTTTTACTGTTTCAGAGAGAGAGGCTTGAGCGACTTGTAATCTCGGCTATACGCCGCCTGTAACATAAGTTTATATCAATAAAAGAGCTTGCTTTACTTCAACTTGTGTTTCTATGCTTCCGCTATATTGTCGACTCAGTGAACCTGTTACCGAATCGCTATGCATTCCTAAACTCTGCTGCACTCGGACAATCTGTGCGACTCTGTGGCTTAGAACCCTTACCGCCAGCCAAAGAACCATGGACTTGAACGGGCGTGGATCACGCTCGTACGGCATCACGCCCGGATGGGTCAAAGCGATCGTTCCGCGGGAGCGCTGGCGAGGGTGATTCCCGCCTAGCGGGAACGGCCGAAATAGCCTGCGGGAGATCGGGGCGTGACATGTTGGTATCAGAGCCTGGCTTCTACACCTTTGGACTTTAATTCGATATCTCTGTTTCGAAAGCTCGTTCGTGGGTTATGTGCACGCTCTCTCTCAATGCCTCGATGGGATATTCCAACAATAAGTCTAAATACTTTCAAAATGCATTTTGAATGATATGATTGCTTGTCTGGTTGTATGCTGCGAGTGGCCTTTGTGCCAACCTGTGTGAACCCTTGAGAGTATCGCTAGTAGCTTGTCCGATTTTCACTAACCCTAAGTTTGGTTGAATGCATCTATTCGAGGGACGCCTTGAACTAGTGCACCATCCAAGACTTAAGAAAAAGGTGAAACTCGAGTGCTAAGACTTCGCTATCACTAAGCTGGTTGACGTGTTCACGTTAGAAATGTATTTCGAAAGTGCGCACGATCCAGTCTAAGCGATATGCTAATTTCGAAGCTTGTGGAAGTGAAGATCCAAATAAACAAGTACAAACGACTTGTCTAGGATTGCCTCAACCCTAGAATACTGCTTGTTCCTTAGTAAGTCTCGAGGACGAGACTTTTTCTAAGTTGGGTAGGATGTAATACCCCGTTCCGCTCAAGCGGACTGCCGTCTCAAACGGCAAAAGTGCAACTGTCCCGACCCGCTTTATCTCAAACGAGAAGCAAAGGATATCCAGACTTGTCCCTACAGGAATCCGGCTTAGGCTTTCAGAGGCTCGCTCAGACGTATCGCTCTACCGAGGCGAATCATCGCTAAGGTGGGTGGCTACGGTGAACTTGTCTTTGCTTAGCCAGCACACATAAAATCTAGAATATTCATGCTAGTCGCTAGGTGATTCACCCCCTGCATGCTAATAAATCCAACGCACCTACTAAGGGAATAATCCCAACTTGTATTGCTTGCTAGAACATGGAAATGAAATACTGCTTATACTCAGACCCTCGTATGCTAAGTCCCTTAACGGTTTCAACTCTCGACTTACCTTCGGGTCCGAGCAACGTGCATGCTTATGTTCCTTAGAAACGCATGCTTGTCTGCTTGAATGTTACCGTATTTTCATCCAAACCCCGGAAGACTACCACGTAGTCGTTCCGTGCCTGAATGTTCCTGCAAGTATCCGGGACCGTTAGGTCACCCAAGGCATCCCCGAACCAGGGGAATGCATCAAGACAGTAATCACTGTACAGAATCATGATTCAAGCATCTTCTGTAATCGTGCACTACTGTACTACTGTACTACTGTTCTACCGTACCACTGTACTCCTGTTCTACAATACTCGAGTATCACATAAAATTGGAAAAGACCCTGACCTGCATGTCGCGGACAACTCGGAAACGAGGCATAGTTCCACGGACGGTCTCTAGGGCACTGGGGCCGCTCCAATCCGGATGGAACTCCACTGTTTCAGCCAACTGTACTGGACGAGATAGTGTGCAGCGCCTACCGTTCTTTCGCTGCATACCATCTGCTCCATGGCTGAACTTACTGTATAGTCTACTGTACTAAACGAGATGGCTTGTAGCACCTACTGTACTTTCGTTGTAAACTATTCTCGTTTAAGACTAGTGTCCTTTATGGCTATGCCAGCGACTCATGTTCATATAGATAAGTCATCCTCGCTTAGCGGCTATCCGTGTGCGAGTCACTGCATCGCATCAAATGAACAATTGAACACCTGAACGATCATGTTAAAACGACCCTCGTGTTTGCATATGCTTTGCCTCCTGAATGTTTATACATGCCTCTGCTCGAATTAACAAGTTGCCTTAATGTTTGCCTTGGACAGGGAAGGAGATGGTAAGTTGGTAAGTCTCGCCGTGTTTCCTCTAACATCGCACGGCGCACTGCCCGACACGTTAGGCTATTCAATGTTTGCATGAAACTGATCCTAAGGCAACTAGAAAGACAACTTAATAGTTGTGCACGGAACCTGTATTACGTGTTTGGATTTGTCGAGCGGGCGAGTAGCTTCCCCACCAGTGCATTCAATGTACTGATAATCCACCAATTTGTATGCAGGGTGCGGGAAAATCTCGTGCGGATGCCTCCAACGTGCGTGCCAAGGCGTGGACATCACTCCGAAGCAACGGTGCGTCCGGGACTGAAGCACATATACAAGACATAAGTTGTGAACATCGCCTGATCATCGCCTGTACATCCATTTCACAGTTGTAGCCACTTGGCACGCTTTTACTGTTTCAGAGAGAGAGGCTTGAGCGACTTGTAATCTCGGCTATACGTCGCCTGTAATACAAGTTTATATCAATAAAAGAGCTTGCTTTACTTCAACTTGTGTTTCTATGCTTCCGCTATATTGTCGACTCAGTGAACCTGTTACCGAATCGCTATGCGTTCCTAAACTCTGCTGCACTCGGACAATCTGTACGACTCTGTGGCTTAGAACTCTTGCCGCCAGCCAAAGAACCATGGCCTTGCACGGGCGTGGATCACGCTCGTGCGGCATCACGCCCGGATGGGTCAAAGCGATCGTTCCGCGGGAGCGCTGACGAGGGTGATTCCCGCCTAGCGGGTGTCACGCCCCAGTCCCAAAATGACGAGGGACTGAGCACGTGAGCAATGGCCAGCAGCACGCACTGATGGACAACCCAATTTAATGGATCCATCAGGGCATGCTTAAGCTGTAGTCTAGCAGTACTAAGTACAAGTCTCAGGTATTACTAATCTCATCCACAGAATAAACACAGATTAATTGCCAGAAATAATGCAATGGAATTAAATATGCAACATCAAATAAGGTTATCTCGGGAAACAATCCGAGAATTATCTGTTACATTTAAGGAAACATAGACTGGAAATAAAATACTAAAAAGGAAATACTGTGTAGCTGAAGCCGGTGCTCAGGTGAAGTCTTCGGCCGCTATCTCGTCCTCGGTTCCGGGTTCTGCTCCAAGGAGTGCTCCTGTACCGTACACCTCGGGGTAGTTCTCCTCGGCTATACCTGGGGACATAGTCCATTCCAGGTCCTCAGGGGACATAACAAGGTACAGAAAATACAAGCCAAAACATATGCAGTGCAGCAATAATGAAACAGCAGGGTAAATATGTAAACCAGCTAGTGATATGCAAGTGAGAGTTTTAGTCACACTCAGGCTGAGACTACTACAGGATCAGTGTCGAAGAAACTATAGCAGTATTTTCTCGAAGAGACAGTAAGGAACCAAAGCTCTGTATCAGAGTCTAAGGCACCGCCAGATAAAAGTATTTATATTATATTATATTATATTCAGCCTTGATATGATAATACTCTCCCCACCCCATGTAATCTCACGTCACAGTTCCAGAATATATCAGGTACAAGTCACGCAAGTTTGAACTAATGCAATGAGTCAGGCTAGAATCTAAGCATGTAAACTGGAAATGACATGAAAATGTAGCCTATACGGAATCACCAGGTATATCTCAGGCAATTCCGTCACATGAAGAGTGTCAGGTGTCCTGGGTTGAGCAGTTAAACAAGTTCACATATGAAGCTACAGAAATCAAGTAAAATACTATAACCAGGAATATCTGAGAATTGGCAAGCTTTACTTGCCCACTGATGTATAACTAAGTCCAGGAGATAGGTAGCAAAGCTGCAAGTTTTGGCAAGGTACACTTGCCTGTGGTTCCGGCTATGTTTGCAGTTCTGACTTCGGCGGGAATTGCAAGCGGTACTCCGGTTGCTGAAACAAATATCACCATCAGATCCAGAAAATATCAATCAGCTAGAAACACCTGTCCTTGGGTCCAATTTGGAGACAAGGGCAAAAATGGCAGTTTTGGGCCAAAACGGGGTCCACCGGTGGGCCCGCTTTGCACCAAAAAACACGTCAGGGTCAACGGTCTCCAAATTCACCAAACTCAGTGTCAATAGGTCAAAAATGCTGATACGAACCCAACGGAACTTTCAGAATTGAATTCCGATGAGCCGATCACAAAATTGCCTGTCGAGCGGGGCCTGTGGGGCCCACGACACGCGATTTCGTCAACGTTCTCAGAATCGAACCAAACTTGACCCACAGGACCAGCGTATTGCTACGAGTCCGATGGCACAAGTTTCGTCTCGATCCGACGTGTGTACCCAAAGTTAGGATAAATTGCAGAAAAGTCGGATACGGGGCGATGTCCGCGGATACGCGTTGATCCCGGTGTGCACGCACACCCGAATCAGTTTCTGCGAAATCTCACACGTCCACATCGACGAGGCACACGTATCTGTGAAGACCGCGCGCGACCAAGTCGTCCCGTTTGGCGGAGCGTACTCAGTTCCGGGGTGAAACAGGGTCTATTTTTTCCTGTTTTTGGATCGCGGTGTGCGATCACCACAGGACGCGATGCCCCGAGCGGTTTGTCCGGGCACCGAGAGGGTCATATAGGCTTCGCAACGCAATTTGCGGAATCAAAATCCGAGCTACGAGCAAAAAGTTACACGCACCTGAACGGGGTCTGAAAACCCAAAATTTCTCGTGTCCGACACGACACGAAGGGCCGTGTCCGACACCGAATCCTAGGGTTAGGGTTTCCTGCGGTGGCCGGACTGAGGCGGAGGGGGCCGGGCAGCGGCGGCTCTGCGGCGGGGAGGCCGACCGGGGCTAGGGGCGGTCGAGGGCGGCGATGGCGGCGCGGGGGCGGCCGGAGGCGGCCGGCGCTGCTGCTTGCTGCTGCTGGGTCGGGGGAGCCGCCGGGGAGAGGGGAGGCGGCTGGGGACGCGAGGCTTGGCACGGCTGCGTCGGGCGGAGCGGCGTCGGGCTGAGCAGCGTGGGGAGGCGGCGAGGCTGGAGGGAGGTGGCTGGGCCGGTCTCGGGCCCAATGGGCCGGGTCGGGCCGGGCTGCGAAAACGGGCCGGGGGCAAATAAAAACAATAATACTAATAATATTAATATTAAATAAATAAATAACAGTAAATTAATAAATAATTTATTAAATAATTACTTAAATACTTTTTAGGCATTTAAAAATAGGTCCGAGGCCCAATAAATTCCAGAAAAATTACCCTAAGTCCAGTTTTTCATTTTACACCCAAAAATATTATTTTCATAATATTTTAATATTGTTTATTATTAATTAAAAATTATTTAATAATTAAAACCCTGTTTTTAAATTACAGAAAATTCCAGAAAATTCCAGAAAATTGTGAAAAATCCAGTTTTAAAAAATTTGAAAAATCAGGGGGTTTACAATCTACCCCCCTTAAGAGGATTGCGTCCTCGCAATCAAAGAATAATCGGTCAACAGAGATGACGCGGTCGCAAGCATCGTTTGAAAACACATCACAAGAGACTTCAGGGAAATACCGTTTCCCTAAAAATTGAAAGTTTACACTTTCCAGGAAAATCTAGTTAAAGCAAAAATCTACAACTTTTATGAAAACCAGTTGTTATTAACAAGTTTGCAAATTACTAGGTTGGGGCTGAGGTCACGAACCAACGGGCACGGACTACAACAAGACTGGAAACAGAAAACTATATATCACTTACTCGCATCGGCTTCCTGCACAGTCATCGCGTAAGCTTGCTCTCGTCCTTGAGGTAGATTCCTCTGCTGCTGCTGAGCTTGCTGGTAGGGTGCTGCTCGAGGCGCTGGTGGAGTTTGCTGGTTCGTCCTTGGTGTTCCTTCTCTACGCTCGGGGCAGTCTCTCACTGCATGCTGTTTGGATCCGCAGCCTAAGCAGAGACCGAGTTTACGTCTACATTCCTTCTCGACATGGCCTATCTTGCCGCAGTGGTAACAGGTAGGAAGGTAGAAGGCTTTTGGTGCAGTTGGTGGTAGCGAGCTTGTTTGTTGACGCTTTGCAGACTCCTCTTGTGCTGCTTTGGTTGGTGCGGATGGGGAAGGCCGCTTCAGTCTGGTCTCTCTCTTGGTGACGCGCTCTATGCGTCGAGCCGCAGCAAGAACGTCCGAGTATGATGTTGGTGCGACGGACCCCATTAGTTTCTGCAGCTCAATGTTCAGTCCGTCGAAAAATTTCTCGGCCTTCTCTTCCTCAGTCGGGATCAGGGTGGGGGCGAAGCGGCTCAGACGAATGAATTCTGCGTTGTACTCTTCCACCGTCATGGAGTCCTGAGTGAGGCGATTGAATTTGTCCCGCAGTTCTGATCGAGCAATGGCAGGAATATACATCTCCTGGAAGAGTCTGGAGAACTCCTCCCAGGTGACTCGGTCTGGTCCGAGTCGCGTCTCCTCGGATAGCCACCAGTGATGAGCGTTGTCCGTCAATTGCATTCTGACGGCTGTCATCCAGCGTTCCCGTGGAAGTTCAGCTACTTCGAGTTGATGCCGAATGTTGGTGAGCCACTCATGAACTTCTGTGGGCTCCTCTTTTCCAGAAAAAGTGCGGGGCTTCAGTTGGCGGAAGTCAGTGATTGAGCCTGTAGTTGGCCGTCGAGCTGGTAGGTTGGCCTGCTCCAGTGCAGTTACAATGCTGTCCCTCAAGAAATTAGCTTCGCGACGCTGAGCCTCGTGTTGGACTTGTTGCTGTGCTTGCATCATCGCGTAGATCATTTGGAATATTTGCTGCCCGTCGATCGGCTGTCCTGGTGGGAACACGGGCATTGGTGGGACGAACTGCGGCGGAGGTGGGATGTCATCGCGCCGGAATCGGGAGGTAGGTTGACCTGCCGGCTGGCTATGTTGCGTTGTGGGGATTTCTTCGGCTGGTGTCACTTCGTCGTCGTAGGTGACACCTGTAGCTTGTGGTGTTCTGGCGGAAGTCTCGTTGCATTCTTATGGGTCCATTTCCCTGTATCCAAAAATACCCAATAAGAGGCGTACATGAATCAAGGCAAGATGCAAGTTCAAATTAGTTCGAATACGATACAGATATCAAAACGATTCAAGCAAGTGGATGGGATCCTAAAACTTATCCTATCTTATTGCAGGCCTGTTCGGTCCCTGAGTTAAAACCGAACAATTTAGTCGTAGACCTGCATGGGCCACCACAAAAACCATGTCACGCCCCAGTCCCAAAATGACGAGAGACTGAGCACGTGAGCAATGGCCAGCAGCACGCACTGATGGACAACCCAATTTAATGGATCCATCAGGGCATGCTTAAGCTGTAGTCTAGCAGTACTAAGTACAAGTCTCAGGTATTACTAATCTCATCCACAGAATAAACACAGATTAATTGCCAGAAATAATGCAATGGAATTAAATATGCAACATCAAATAAGGTTATCTCGGAAAACAATCCGAGAATTATCTGTTACATTTAAGGAAACATAGACTGGAAATAAAATACTGAAAAGGAAATACTGTGTAGCTGAAGCCGGTGCTCAGGTGAAGTCTTCGGCCACTATCTCGTCCTCGGTTCCGGGTTCTGCTCCAAGGAGTGCTCCTGTACCGTACACCTCGGGGTAGTTCTCCTCGGCTATACCTGGGGACATAGTCCATTCCAGGTCCTCAGGGGACATAACAAGGTACAAAAAATATAAGCCAAAACATATGCAGTGCATCAATAATGAAACAGCAGGATAAATATGTAAACCAGCTAGTGATATGCAAGTGAGAGTTTTAGTCACACTCAGGCTGAGACTACTACAGGATCAGTGTCGAAGAAACCATAGCAGTATTTTCTTGAAGAGCCAGTAAGGAACCAAAGCTCTGTATCAGAGTCCAAGGCACCGCCAGATAAAAGTATTTATATTATATTATATTCAGCCTTGATATGATAATACTCTCCCCATCCCATGTAATCTCACGTCACAGTTCCAGAATATATCAGGTACAAGTCACGCAAGTTTGAACTAATGCAATGAGTCAGGCTAGAATCTAAGCATGTAAACTGGAAATGACATGAAAATGTAGCCTATACGGAATCACCAGGTATATCTCAGGCAATTCTGTCACATGAAGAGTGTCAGGTGTCCTGGGTTGAGCAGTTAAACAAGTTCACATATGAAGCTACAGAAATCAAGTAAAATACTATAACCAGAAATATCTGAGAATTGGCAAGCTTTACTTGCCCACTGATGTATAACTAAGTCCAGGAGATAGGTAGCAAAGCTGCAAGTTTTGGCAAGGTACACTTGCCTGTGGTTCCGGCTATGTTTGCAGTTCTGACTTCGACGAAAATTGCAAGCGGTACTCCGATTGCTGAAACAAACATCATCATCAGATCCAGAAAATATCAATCAGCTAGAAACGCCTGTCCTTGGGTCCAATTTGGAGATAAGGGCAAAAACGGCAGTTTCGGGCCAAAACGGGGTCCACCGGTGGGCCCGCTTTGCACCGAAAAATGCGTTAGGGTCAACGGTCTCCAAATTCACCAAACTCAGTGTCAACAGGTCAGAAATACTGATACGAACCCAACGGAACTTTCAGAATTGAATTCCGATGAGCCGATCACAAAATCGCCCGTCGAGCGGGGCCTGTGGGGCCCACGACACGCGATTTTGTCAACGTTCTCAGAATCGAACCAAACTTGACCCACAGGACCAGCGTATTGCTACGAGTCCGATGGCGCAAGTTTCGTCTCAATTCGACGTGTGTACACAAAGTTAGGATGAATTGCAGAAAAGTCGGATACGGGACGATGTCCGCGGATACGCGTTGATCCCGGTGTGCACGCACACCCGAATCAGTTCTGCGAAATCTCACACGTCCGCATCGACGAGGCGCACGTATCTGTGAAGACCGCGCGCGACCAAGTCGTCCCGTTTGGCGGGGCGTACTCAGTTCCGGGGTGAAACAGGGTCTGTTTTTTTTTCTGTTTTTGGATCGCGGTGTACGATCACCACAGGACGCGATGCCCCGAGCGGTTTGTCCGGGCACCGAGAGGGTCATACAGGCTTCGCAACGCAATTTGCGAAATCAAAATCTGAGCTATGAGCAAAAAGTTACATGCACCTGAACCGGGTCTGAAAACCCGAAATTTCTCGTGTCCGACACGACACGAAGGGCCGTGTCCGACACCGAATCCTAGGGTTAGGGTTTCCTGCGGTGGCCGGACTGAGGCGGAGGGGGCCGGGCAGCGGCGGCTCTGCGGCGGGGAGGCCGACCGGGGCTAGGGGCGGTCGAGGGCGGCGCTGGCGGCGCGGGGGCGGCCGGAGGCGGCCGGCGCTGCTGCTTGCTGCTGTTGGGTCGGGGGAGCCGCCGGGGAGAGGGGAGCCGGCTTGGGACGCGGGGCTGGGCACGGTGGCTGAGCGGCTAAGACTTCGGGCTGAGCGGCGTGGGTAGGCGGCGAGGCTGGAGGGAGGTGGCTGGGCCGGTGGCTAGGGCAGGGTTTTATAGGGTGGAGGAAGGGGAGATGGGCGGGTGGTCGTGGCCGAGGGGGGGCCGAGATGGGCGGAGGCGGTTGCGGAGAAGGCGGCGCGTGGAGCGGAGTGGCGGGCGGCGCGGCGCCGGACGCGGTCGTGGGGCTGGGTCGTGGGGAGTGAGGGGAGCCGGGTCGGGTCGGGTCGGGTCTGGCGGATCCGACCCGACCCGCTAGGGTGCTGGGCCGGTCTCGGGCCCAATGGGCCGGGCCGTGCTGCAAAAATGGGCCGGTGGCAAATAAAAACAATAATACTAATAATAATAATATTAAATAAATAAATAACAGTAAATTAATAAATAAATAATTAAATAATTACTTAAATACTTTTTAGGCATTTAAAAATAGGTCCGAGGCCCAATAAATTCCAAAAAAATTACCCTAAGTCCAGTTTTTCATTTTACACCCAAAAATATTATTTTTATAATATTTTAATATTGTTTATTATCAATTAAAAATTATTTAATAATTAAAACCCTGTTTTTAAATTCCAGAAAATTCCAGAAAATTGTGAAAAATCCAGTTTTGAAAAATTTGAAAAATCAGGGGGCTTACAGCGGGAATGGCCGAAATAGCCTGTGGGAGATCAGGGCGTGACATGTTGGTATCAGAGCCTGGCTTCTACGCCTTTGGACTTCAATTCGATATCTCTGTTTCGAAAGCTCGTTCGTGGGTTATGTGCACGCTCTCTCTCAATGCCTCGATGGGATGTTCCAACAATAAGTCTAAATACTTTCAAAATACATTTTGAATGATATGATTGCTTGTCTGGTTGTATGCTGTGAGTGGCCTTTGTGCCAACCTGTGCGAACCCTTGAGAGTATCGCTAGTAGCTTGTCCGATTTTCACTAACCCTAAGTTTGGTTGAATGCATCTATTTGAGGGACGCCTTAAACTAGTACACCATCCAAGACTTAAGAAAAAGGTGAAACTCGAGTGCTAAGACTTCGCTATCACTAAGCTGGTTGACGTGTTCACGCTAGAAATGTATTTCGAAAGTGCGCACGATCCAGTCTAAGCGATATGCTGATTTCGAAGCTTGTGCAAGTGAAGATCCAAATGAACAAGTACAAACGACTTGTCTAGGATTGCCTCAACCCTAGAATACTGCTTGTTCCTTAGTAAGTCTCGAGGATGATACTTTTTCTAAGTTGGGTAGGATGTAATACCCCGTTCCGCTCAAGCGGACTGCCGTCTCAAACGGCAAAAGTGCAACTGTCCCGACCCACTTTGCCTCAAACGAGAAGCAAAGGATATCCAGACTTGTCCCTACAGGAATCCGGCTTAGGCTTTCAGAGGCTCGCTCAGACGTATCGCTCTACCGAGGCGAATCATCGCTAAGGTGGGTGGCTACGGTAAACTTGTCTTTGCTTAGCCAGCACACATAAAATCTGGAATATTCATGCTAGTCGCTAGGTGATTCACCCCCTGCATGCTAATAAATCCAACGCACCTAGCTAAGGGAATAATCCCAACTTGTATTGCTTGCTAGAACATGGAAATGAAATACTGCTTATACTCAGACCCTCGCATGCTAAGTCCCTTAACGGTTTCAACTCTCGGCTTACCTTCGGGTCCGAGCAACGTGCCTGCTTATGTTTCTTAGAAATGCATGCTTGTCTGCTTGAATGTTACCGTATTTTCATCCAAACCCCGGAAGACTACCACGTAGTCGTTCCGTGCCTGAATATTCCTGCAAGTATCCGGGACCGTTAGGTCACCCAAGGCATCCCCGAACCAGGGGAATGCATCAAGACAGTAATCACTGTACAGAATCATGATTCAAGCATCTCCTGTAATCGTGCACTACTGTACTACTGTACTACTGTTCTACTGTACCACTATACTCCTGTTCTACAGTACTCGAGTATCACGTGAAATTGGAAAAGACCCTGACCTGCATGTCGCGGACAACTCGAAAACGAGGCATAGTTCCACGGACGGTCTCCAGGGCACTGGGGCCGCTCCGATCCGGATGGAACTCCACTGTTTCAGCCAACTGTACTGGACGAGATAGTGTGCAGCGCCTACCGTTCTTTCGCTGCATACCATCCGCTTCATGGCTGAACTTACTGTATAGTCTACTGTACTAAACGAGATGGCTTGTAGCACCTACTGTACTTTCATTGCAAACTATTCTCGTTTAAGACTAGTGTCCTTTATGGCTATGCCAGCGACTCATGTTCATATAGATAAGTCATCCTCGCTTAGCGGCTATCCGCTTGCGAGTCACTGCATCGCATCAAATGAACAACTGAACACCTGAACGATCATGTTAAAATGACCCTCGTGTTTGCATATGCTTTGCCTCCTGAATGTTTATACATGCCTCTGCTCGAATTAACAAGTTGCCTTAATGTTTGCCTTGGACAGGGAAGGAGATGGTAAGTTGGTAAGTCTCGCCGTGTTTTCTCTAACATAGCACGGCGCACTGTCCGACACGTTAGGCTATTCAATATTTGCATGAAACTGATCCAAAGGCAACTAGAAAGACAACTTAATAGTTGTGCACGGAACCTGTATTACGTGTTTGGATTTGTCGAGCGGGCGAGTAGCTTCCCCACCAGTGCATTCAATGTACTGATAATCCACCAGTTTGTATGCAGGGTGCGGGAGAACCTCGTGCGGTGCGGATGCCTCCAACATGCGTGCTAAGGCGTAGACATCACTCCGAAGCAACGGTGCATCCGGGACTGAAGCACATATACAAGACATAAGTTGTGAACATCGCCTGATCATCGCCTGTACATTCATTCCACAGTTGTAGCCACTTGGCACGCTTTTACTGTTTCAGAGAGAGAGGCTTGAGCGACTTGTAATCTCGGCTATACGCCGCCTGTAGCACAAGTTTATATCAATAAAAGAGCTTGCTTTACTTCAACTTGTGTTTCTATGCTTCCGCTATATTGTCAACTCAGTGAACCTGTTACCGAATCGCTATGCGTTCCTAAACTCTGCTGCACTCGGACAATCTGTGCGACTCTGTGGCTTAGAACTCTTGCCGCCAGCCAAAGAACCATGGCCTTGCACGGGCGTGGATCACGCTCGTGCGGCATCACGCCCGGATGGGTTAAAGCGATCGTTCCGTGGGAGCGCTGGCGTGGATGATTCCCGCCTAGCGGGAACGGCCGAAATAGCCCGCGAGAGATCGGGGCGTGACAATATGTAGAGAGTTAGGATGAGTCATAAGGGAGGATTAATTCGGTGGGTTGATTAGTTTCTCCCCCAAGTTGTAGTTTAACCACTAAGGCCTTCATACAATAAGTATTTATGACAAAGCCAATTTGCAAACAAAAATTTGGATAACCCTATGTATACTTATTAATAAACTTACATGTGTTTATATTTATGAATAAAATAGAACAAAATTTGCAGTTGTGATACTAAACTTAGTATTTGTAATTAACAATCCTTTTATAGAATTAGAATATATATATATATATATATATATACATGTATTAATACATGAGGATAAATTGTTGCATTATCAACCAAAGGAATTTTTAAATAATAAAAAAATGTAAGACCATATATTTATTTATAAAACCAAAATATAATTATGTATTTTGAATTGCAACTATTACATATATATATATATATATATATATATATATATATATATATATATATATTCACCTCTCGTCACGCACGAGGCACGGTGGACTAATCTTCACGTCTGTAGGGCTCCTCCCTCCCTTAGGAGGGGATGCGGAGCGACACGAGGTGTGATGCACATGCAGGCGTGCCCTCAGCCAGATGGCCACCGACGTAATTTGCGTTCAAAGACTCGATGGTTCATGGAATTCTATAATTCACACCAAGTATCACATATTATATATATATATATGAATTTTTTTTTAATACAAACGCCAAAAAATTTGTACCGATACATGCAAAATATGAACCATTCATTCTTAATCCAATGGTTCAGATTAGAAGAGCTTTCTTGTAATATGACTAGAGGAGAGAACATCATTTAATGCACTATTTCACTTTTGACATATTGGTAAGTTGCTAGTATAGGTCATTCTTCACTTTAAATTTTTCAATGAACACCCTTGATTAACACATATTTAATTTAACTTTAAGTTGATAAAAATTTCACAAAACACCATAGATTAACTCATATTTCACTCTTGAACGCCTGTAATTTTTGAAATAATTTAAATATTTATAAATTAAAATTTGTTATATATATATATATATATATATATATATATATATATATATATATATATATATATATATATATATATATATATATATATATATATATATTATTGAAAATTTAGATTTATAAAATTCATTGATATTAGAAAATTTTAATAAAATTTATTTATAATAAAATAGTTTAAATTTGATTTGAATATATTTAAATTAAAGTTTGTTATAAATATGTATGTTTGTAAAACTGTGGATATATGTTTAGATATAAAAAAAATTAGTTTAAATATATTTTGAATATTGAATATATTTTTATTTGGATTTATTATATATATCTTTATATATATATATTTGAATATATGTTTAGGTAATTATAATAATTTTAAGATTTTTTTACATAAGAAAAATCCGTACACGGATAGTTAATTTTTTTTTAATTATTAATTTGTTAATTAAATTGTTTGGTAATTTATTTACGGTTTGGATAGATAAGAAAGAAGTTGGTTGAATGTTTAATTTTTCTCCCGTAAGTAATATGAACCGTATTATAATATAGGAGATGGGAGATATTTGGACCGATCATCATCAGTCAGATATGTGAGAAGGGTATTTTTATTGAAGCACGATCAACTTTCAATTTTCAAGCTTAGTTTGGCAACCTTATTAAGAAATCATTAAATTTGTAGTCACTTCTTTGTTAGTCCCATGCTACTTTTGTCTTTCCATCTTCCGCACTTTTTATATTTTTCTCTTGTTATATATAGAATAGTTTTTTTGTTTCAACTAAATTTTTTTGTTGTTGTTTCAACTAGTAGTGATGAAGAAGATGTCTAAGCATATGGAAGATGTAGAAGATTGGATGACAACTTTATATGAAACCTTCATTCCATGTATGATAAGCAGGTTTGAAGAACATGTATCAAAAATTTCAAGTCAACTTTCTTCGATGAGTGGTCTGCTTAGTTCAAACCAACTTGAACAAATCCTTATATCTGGGCGTCTACAAAAATTAGAAGCATCTTCCATTGTTAATAAGGCATCTTCAGCTGTTAATAACAGAGTTAAGAAAGCGTCTTCAGCTGTTAATAACAGAGGGATTAATATTGAGGAGGAGGATGACACTCAATCTTCTGATAAGGAAGAGAATTTGAGGGTAGTTGGAGAAAATATCCAAAAAAAATTGGATTCGGTCGCTCTCGATGAATCTAACCTTAAAAGCAGTCCTAGGAGAAGTTTGGGAGGGATTGGGATTAAATTGTATCATTAAATTGCATTTATGATGATTAGCTATATATGGTGATTGTCTGGCCATATATGGTGATTGGAGTATTGGGATTAAATTATATTAAATTGTATTTATGGTGATTGGCCATGTGACTTAGGCCCCAAGTTGATATGTGGATGTATATATATGTAATATCATGATGAATGAAATACCTAGAATATTATATCCTATCACTTCTTCACATGGTATCAGAGCCTGACGGTTATGGCACATTTTTTTCGAGCGGCGGCGGTATGTCGAGCGGCGACGACGACATGACGAGCGGCGGCGGCGAAATGTCGAGCGGCGACAATGACATGATGAAAGGCGGCGGTGGCGGGACTTCTACTCCGACGGCATCGCGGATCGATCTCACATTCCCGTATTATCTTGGTTCTAATGACAATCTAGGTAATACAATTACGAAAGTGGTATTTCGTGGGGAGAATTATGAGGAATGGTCGAGATCTATTCAGCTTTCTCTACGGGCTCGATGAAAATTTGGGTTTGTTGATGGGTCTATCAATAAACCTTCAGAGAAGGATCAATTGGAGGATTAGTATTGCGTCCAATCGATGCTTGTACAGTGGATTTTGTATACTATCGACGCTTCAGTGAAGAAGACAATGCCCTACTTTGAGGAGGCGAAACCACTGTGGGATTCGCTCAATGTCCGATTTAGCGGACAAGCGGCTGGTTGTGGACGTGGTTGGGGTGCGAAAGTAAGTGCGGAGGTGGCAGGACATGGCTTCATTGCTGCACAGCCGCGGATGGCAGATAATGGTGCAGGAGGCGACGATGTGCCGGATTGACTCCGGACCAATGGCAACAACTTATTTCTATGCTTTGTAATTCTTCGACCAAATCTCTGAAGGATTGTATAGTGGGTATGTCCATTGCACCTTGGATTATTGATACAAGCGCTTCGAATCATATTACGAAAAATTTGAATTTATTGTCGGGGGTGACGGCAATGGAGGAGTATCCGATTGGACTCCCGGACGGACGGACGGACTGCGGTTGCCTCGTGCTGCGGGCGTGTTGCTCTTGCACCAGGCGTGGTTCTCACGAATGTTCTATTTGTACCTCAATTACATTCAATTTAATTTTTGTGGCCCATCTTATTGATGATATAAATTGTGTTGTATAATTCACTAAAAATTTATGCGTGATACAGGACCCCAATTTGAGGATCCTGATTGGCGTCGGTAAACGATGGGACGGACTCTACTACTTTCGTATTGTATCGAAGACTCAGGCCTTGGCAGTGATTGTGACGACTTCTTTGGATATTTGGCATCAGCGACTTGGACATCCTTTTGATAAAGTAGTAAAGTCACTTCATGTTGTCAGTAGCTCTAGTAGTTCAATGAATTAGGCATGTGAAGTTTGCCATCATGCAAAGCAAACTCAAGGTATCTTTTCTGTCAGTGACTCTCGGGCTGTTACAATTTTTGATTTGATACATTGTGATCTTTGGGGGCTGTATCCTACGCCTTCTTCTTGTGGAGCTCGATATTTGTTGACGATTGTGGATGATTTTTCTCGTGATGTTTGGGTATTTTTGTTGATTGATAAGACTGAAGTATACAAGATGTTCCCGTCATTTTTTCTATGATTGAGCGGTAATTTAATTCCAAAGTTCGCATTGTGCGAAGTGATAATGGTACTGAGTTTAATTGCATGCGCGACTACTTTGCACAGAATAATATTTTATTTCAGACATCTTGTATAGGTATACCTCAACAGAATGAGAGGGTCGAACGAAAACATACATATTTTGAATGTGGCACGTGCTTTACGTTTTTAGGGAAATTTGCCAATTTCTTTTTGGGGTGAATGTATTTTGGCGGCTGGTTATTTGATCAATCATACTCCTTCGAGCCTTCTTGCTTTTAAAACCTCTTATGAAATATTATTTGGTGCTCCTCCTTCTTATGATAAATTATGTATTTTTGGTTGTTTATGTTTTGACCACAACCATAAAACTAAGATGGATAAGTTTGCTCCTCGCAGTCGAAAGTATATTTTTGTGGGATACCCCCATGGCAATAAGGGTTGAAAATTGTATGATCTAGCTACTGGTGATTTTTTTGTCTCTCGAGATATTAAATTTTATGAGAATAAGATTATCTATTATGTTGAATATGATTGTGGTGATATGGCTCCTCCTGACCTGGCGCCCCTTGTCTTGGATGATGATGCTTTGGGGTTTGATCTACCTCATATGGATGTGATGACCATCGTGGAAGCTGAGGCCGCTGTGGAGGACAGCGCGACTGAGGCTGAGGCTACCGTAGCGGAGGCAGCCGTGGCGGCTGTGACAATAGAGGACGAGGCGACGGTGGTGGTGTCGAATGGTGAGGGTGCACTGGGGCGTGGCATGCGTACCAAGATTACGTCTATGAAGCTCCGTGACTTTGTTACAAATACAATACAAAAGTTGCCTCATAGTCCTCCCTTCCAATGTTCCACCACGTCCAATCACTCCTCAGGTACTCCTTATCCTATATCATATTTTTTGAATTATGACCGATTTTCTCTAGGACACAGAAATTTTCTTGCAGCTGTAACTACAGGTACGGAATTGACCTCCTTTAAAAAGGCGGTTAAAGATATAGGGTAATGAGAAGCTATGCAGAAGGATATACTGGCGTTGGATGATAGTGGTACCTGGACCATGGAGATGCTTCCGGCTGGAAAATATGCTCTGAGGAGCCGATGGGTGTACAAGATAAAGTATAACTCTGATGGGAGTGTTGAGCGGATTAAAGCCCGTTTGGTAGTTTTTGGAAATTATCAAGTTGCAGTGATTGATTATACTGATACTTTTACTCCGGTTGCAAAAATGGTTATTGTTCGTGCCTTTCTAGCTGCATCCGCAACAAAGAATTGGGAACTATATCAGATGAATGTTCGCAATGCCTTCCTACATGGAGACCTTATCGAAGAAGTGTATATGAAACTACTTGATTTCCAAACTAAACTCCCTGATCAGGTATGTCGGCTTCAAATATCTCTTTATGGGATTAAACAAGCACCTCGTTGTTGGTTTGTGAAGTTGGCATCTTCTTTATGGGAGTACAAATTTTGGCAATCGTACTCTGACTATTCGCTTTTTACTTTTTGTCACGCCCCAGTCCCAAAAATACGTAGGACTAGGAATACGTAACATGCCAGCTACGCATTCGACCAGACTCTGGTCCGATTCGAATACGTATAAGCTGTACTAGAAGGGTTACTATCTATAAATATCTATGCCTCAATCCACAATGAACAGAATATACAAGAATGAGATACATGTGCTAAAGTCGGCCGCCAGTAACCCATAAGCTCGAATAGACTCGAGAAAGGAATATGAGTCTATAAAACTAGGCTATATCAACAGATGAATACACAATATGAATAATAAACAATACTCCGAAAGAAATGATATAAGCACCTGACACCAATTCCTGCATGACAAAGCATCACACATCAGCAACTCCAGTCAGGCTCCACACTGGTCTATGCTGCAAAACTGGCAAGGGACCAGGTCCTCAGAGGGACGTAACAAGGTACAAGAAAAAGCATGCCAAGATAAATGCAGTATATGAAATATATCAATAGGGCAAAATATGTAACCATTTAAGTGATATGCAAAATAAGAGCAACATTAGACTCAGGCTGAGACCACTACAAGCTCTGTGTCGGGGAGCCGGTAGCAGTAATACTATGTAGTTTTACTATGTAGTTACTATGTAGTTACTATATAGTTTATTATGTAGTGGGCCTTGCTCTGTAATGGCTAAGACTCTGCAATAAATATATATAATCAGCCTGTAGTCTGTGTGTCTCTCCCCACCCAATATAATCATACGTCTTATGTCCATGACACGCAAGATCATATCTAATGCAACAAGTCATAATGATAGCTAAGCACATGCAATATCTATGTCATGAATCATGTAACCTATACAGAATCACCATGAATATCTCAGGAAGATTCTGTCTTATGAATAGTGTCAGGTGTCCTGGGTTATAACGTACTTGATATTGCAAGCACAAGAATATAAAGGGTCTCGATATCCATCTCAAGATGACGTTACACAACTCCGCGTACGGTGTTGGCACCCGACTATTAATCGGACGCTAAGTAAAGTCACACGGTCCTAGGTCAAGCATGTACAACAGATAAATAAGTCAAAAAAATATGTAATAAGAACTACAATGTTGGTAAGGTACACTTGTCTGGTGTTCTGACTCCAACTGTAGCTCTGGTCTCAGTGGGAATTGCAGGTACTGCTCCGGTTGCTGAAATAGACATCACCATCAGGTTCAAAAAATATCAAATAGCTAGAAACGCCTGTCCTTGAGTCCAATTTGGACACAGGGGCAAAAATAACAGTTTCTGGTCAAAGCGGGGTCCACATGTGGGCCGCTTCGCACCGAAAAATGTGTCAGAACCAATGGTCTCCAAATTTGCCTAACTTAGTTTCAATAAGTCCAGAACGATGATACGAACCCAACTGAACTTCCAGAATTGGATTTCGATGAGCCGATCACAAAATCGCCCGTCAAGTGGAGCCATGGGGCCCACGATACGCGATTTTGTCAACGTTCTCAGAATCGAACCAAACTTTGGTCACAGAACCAGCGTATTTCTATGAGTCCGATGGCGCAAGTTTTGTTTCGATCCGACGTGTGTACACAAAGTTACAACGCGTTCCAGAACAGGCCGATACGGGCGTTGTCGGCGGATACACGTTGATTCCGGTGTGCACGCACATCCAAATCAACTTATGCAAAATCCCGCACGTCCGTATCAACGGCGCACACCTTTCGGTGAAGACCGCACACGACCAAGTCGTCCCGTTTGTGGGGGCGCACTCAGTTCCGGGGGAAAATATGGTATTGTTTTTCCTGTTTTTGGATCGCAGTTCGCGATCACCACAGGATGCGACACACCGAGCGGGTTGCACGGGCATCGAGAGGGTCACACAGGGTTCGCGTCAACGAGGACAGAGAAAAGGGTACCTGAACAGGGCTACGCAGAGACCAAGATTCCTCGTGTCCGCGAGGCGACACGACTCGACACGAAGCTAGGGTTAGGGTTTCGATCGCCGGAGACGGCAGAGCTGGCTGGAGCTTCACCGGAGGAGGGTCTGGAGGGGCGGGCTTCGCCGGAGGGAGGCGCTGGTGTCGAGCACGGCGGCTCAGGCGGAGCTCTGCTGGAAGGGGCTGGGCTCGGGGTGGCTAGGGCACGGTTCAGACGGGGCTGGCCGGGGCTCGGGGTGCTGAACGTCGCCGGAGGAGGAGCAGGGAGGGCCGAGCTCGGGGCTGGAGGCGAGGGGTCGTTGACTCTGGCCTCGGCGGAGGACGGCGAGGTGGGCCGGAGAAGCAGCGGAGGAAGGCGGCGGAGCGGGGTGACAGCGGATGGCTCGACGGTGGCGGTCTCAGCGTGGTGGTGGGTTTTATAGGTCGAGGGAGGGAGGCGGACGGACAGCCGGTACGGGAGGAGCGGGGGAGTCGCGGCGGTTACGCGGGAGAGCCGGAGCGGCTGGGAGACGAGACGCCACGGCGGGTCGGCCGGCGGAGACGAAGCGGCGCCGGGTCGGGGAAGAGAAATGGTTGGGGGTTACGGGTAGGCGGGTTTGACCCGGATCCGACCCGCAGGGTTTGGGGTTGGTTTAATTGAACCGGGTCCGGTTCAGGTTGGTTTGGTTCACTTGAACCGGGTTTAATCCTAGGGTTTAATTTGGTTTATTTAAAACTTGGTTTTTAGGTCTTTAAAATGTTTCCGGGGTCCAATAAATTTCCGGAAAATTACCTTATGTCTAATTTTTTATTTTACACCAAAAAATATTATTTTCATAATAATTTAATATTATTTAACATTATTTAAAATTTATTTAATTTCAAAATACCTTAGTTTTAATTAGTTAAAAATACAAAAAAATTCAAAAAAATTGTGAAAGAATAATTTAATTTTTTTGAAAAATTAGGGGTTTACACTTTTCATAAGGGCGATGTTCAGATAAATATTCTTGTGTATGTTGATAATTTGATTCTCTCTGGCAATAATTCTGCTGCTCTTACTGCCTTTAAGAATTATTTGAGTACATGCTTTCACATGAAGGACCTTGGGGCGTTAAAGTTTATTCTTGGTAAAGTTTATTCTTGGTGTTGAGTTAGCTCGAAGTACGAAAGGTATTTTTCTGTGTCAACAAAAATATACACTTAACATTATCTCTGAGACATGATTGTTGGGGGCGAAACCCACAAGTTTTTCCATGGAACAACATCATTAACTAGCACGCTCTACAAGTCCACTTTTTTCTGATGGGGGAGCATATGACGGCTTGTGGGACGACTAATTTATCTTTCGTTTACTCGGTCGGGGCTCGCCCCCGTTCACCTTCTTGTCATTTCTTCTTCTTTTTCTTCATCCATAAATTCTACCTGTAGCTGGTTCATCTTATCCAGAATCATTTTTTGGGTGTCAGATATAGTATTCATCTCGTTGAAGACTTTCTCGAAGTTTGCAGCAACAAAATTGTATAGATCATCCACCTTCTCCTTGGTGGTTGGGATTCCTGATGTTGATGGTTTGCTTGCTGCTGCTCGATTTTCAAACATTCGACTGAAAATTAGTTTTTTCATGGGGCCTTTGTTTTTTAAATAAACATCCCATGTTAAGCTTGGGACACAATGTTTACTAGCCAGTGAGCATACAAATCCCCCAAAAGGGAGGGTTGTCCTTGCAGTTGGTTTTTCCATGAAATGCATCATTCTACTAAACATGTAAGAACCGATATCCATCATTTTTTTTCTTCCCCATATAATAAAAAAAATTTACTCTATCAGGATGGATGGAATACTCATGTCCATTATATTGCACCTGTCATGGACACATTATCAATATCTTTCATATCAAAATCAGGAACTGGATCAAAGCCGTAAAATTTATTGATGACACCAGCATTTAAATGTATTAGTTTTCCTCTCAGAAATACCAGTTGTTGATCCTCTTCTTCGTGTTCAATTTCAGCCCTAAGATTTGAGTAAAATTCTCTGACTATTGTTTGAGAGATTTCCCTAAGACATAATTTGTTTAGTTACTCTAACTTGTAAAATTTTAATACATCCAGAAACCTTCATTTTCAACATCAGCCATCTTAATGGTTCTTTCAGGTATAACAACCTTATTTTTGAAATGTTCTTTATAAGTCTTCTTAGATTTAGAGTATATAAATTTTTTTACCTCCTCTCCCTCCTTGGCCTTCTTGGTTGCCACCTTTGCCTTCGATTGATTAGGTCGTCGTTCTGTATAAGTTGAGTCTTCGGACTCTGTATTGAAAATAGATTTTCTGGCCTTTGGCTGTGCCGATGCTTTTTTTCTTTTCTGCAGGTAGCTCGGCTGCCTCTGATTCTGATTCATCTGACTTTGATACTTCTGAGTCCGATGTCTCTTTGAAGTCTGTCTCTGTTTGAGATTTTGTCTTCTCTTCCTCTATTTGAGTAGGTGGTGTCGGTGCCTCTGCCGGCACATAAGAACTCGAAGTCTCTGCCGCTGACGCATTTGCCGCTGTCGTCGCTGCCGTCTCTGTCGTTGCCGCCTCTGCCCTTGCGACCTCTATCATGGCGGCCTCTGCCATTGCGACCATTATCGCTTTCCTTCTTCCTTGTATATTCTTTCCCTTTGGGGACCGTGTTTTCTCTGTTTTTCGTTACATCGATATTTTTGGTAAATTTTAACAGTCGTTTGAGGGACGATTTGGGAAAAGAAAAGGAAAAGGTAGAGTGTTGAGTTTGGGTTCATGATTGAAATCCTCCCCCCCCCCCCCCCCCCCAAAAAAAATCCTATGCTTTTGAAATGTCTGAATTCCATCCAGATATGTTCGACTGCAGCATAATTCTTTTTGAATGTGTGTTAATCTATATAATAATATAATTAGTTTTAAAATAGTTTTGAATATGTGTTAAACTAGATAATAATACGATTAGTTTAAAAATAGTTTAAATTTTAAAAATAATTAAACATATATTGTAGTTAATATTATATAAATAAAAAACTTGTTTTGATTATGAGCATATATTTAAAATAATATTAACATTAACATTAAAATTAATATTAATATTAATATTAAAGTTTACATTAATGCTGATATTAACATTAATATTAGCATTAATATTAATATTACATTAATTAATATTAACATTAAAAGCAATATTAAAAGTAAAATTAATATTAACATGGAACTTAACGTTAAAATTTGTCCTGTTAGTTATCATGTCATTTCCTATTACGTGGCATCTGACATGGCAGCTGCTATAATTTTAATTCAAATATATTTAAATATTTGAACTAAGTACATGGTATTATTTAACTCACATATCCAAAACTGTAAAAATATATCTATCACAAATTCCAATTAAAATATATTTAAATTCTATTTTAAATATTTTAAATAATTTATATTTTTATATATTTTTTTAATAATTTTGTTTTTACGTACAACATCCGTGGAGGTAATTAGTTAATATATATAGTTGTATATTATTGGAGAACAAAATCAGTAAATAAAGTAAATATATTTGTATATTACTAGAGTAATAATGATTTGAATACATATTACACACTTATAACTTTTGTAATAAATTAACAGTAATTAGATAATTATATGTTAACCGTAATCAACGACTAAATATATATCACAAACCAGATTTTTTTTTTCCTTTAACGCAAAAAATATTTAATATTGAATAAAAAATTAATATTCATATTACCTTGACCATGCTTTAAGATTTTTCTCAATTGGATAGTAGGTTCATGATATTCATTAAGAATCAAAATTATGATATTTGCTTATATTTTTGAAATATGATATTCAAATTAACAAAAATATTCGAATATAATTTTGTAACTTGAAAGAAGAAATAATATTCAAACTACTGTAAATATTAGATATCATGTTAATATGATAAAACATAACAACCAAAAAATAATCCCTTTACTTTTCTACATTAAAACCAAGAAATATTATCGTTAGAAAACATAAAATATTATTAAATTATATATATAACAACAGGCGAATTTTTTTATATTTTGCAAAAAAGAAACAACAGGAGGAATTTTTTTACAAAAACAGCAACCGTTAAACTAGGAGGGATTTAAAAAAAAAAAAAAACAGGCATTAAACTATGAATTTTTTTTTATAAAAACCGCAAACGTTGATCTGTAAAATAAAAAGTAGGTGTTAAATACATGTTAATGTAGGGTGAGGAATGCAAATATTGAATGTCCAATGTCCATCAAATTACGGTAATCTAGGAGGATTTTTTTTTTAAATAACTGAAAAGGTTCATATGACATGCTATACCAGATAAAGAAAAAGTCAAAAAGATAACTTTCACAATTTATAATACACTTGTCTGGAATATATATATATATATATATATATATATATATATATATATATATATATATAATGCCAAAAGTTTGTTTCACCGTAATTTTTTTTTTTCAAAAATACCTTTTTTTATATTTACTAATTAAAAACTTAATGAAAATTACTCGGGAGGTATTTAGGTAAATACAAGAGTAATCTTTTGGTATTTCTAATTACAACAGCTCTTATATACATTGAGTATATAAAAAAGAGGCATTTAAATAGATTTTGTTCAGTATCATTCATTAATTTGAAAATGAACAAATTTTGACTACAAGTATCTTTTAATCTTTCTAATAATAAATACGTGTAACGCAGTACATATAAGATAGTATATATAAAGCTTGGAGTTCGAAACTATTATTAATAATGATGTTAAAAAAAGATTGGAAGAGAAAGTGTGAGAATTTTGGTGCGTATTGCCCTTTAGCACTTTTATAACAAGTGATGTCCCTGGTAGTGCCCTTAGTCCCTGGTAGTGCCCTTAGTAATTTCCATAATTATTGCCTACTGTTATTATGCTTTGACAGTATACCATTTAAAGCAATATTTACCGTATCATTTATTTCCTCCTTTTTTCTTCATAAGTACCCATAGGTTATATACCTCTTTGAAAGAAAAGCAAAAATTGTACAAAAATGATTTCTTAATTGTTTGTGCTTGGTTCTCTGACATATGAATCACGACAAAAATTTATGGCCAGCTGGTTCGGAACGAGTTTAGAATAGATCCATGTTACTTGAATTATTCTTTTGCTGATAAAACAATAATATCATGTTCATTCTACAAAGAATATAATCCCTTTTAGGTACCTAAGCAGACAGTGATCATAGTTGGCATGGAACAAAATATTCTTAAAAGAACGAGCTAGTCATGCAGTTCATATGGAATGAATGTACTTGGACAGAGAACATAGCACCTATAAATTGTAAGAAAAATTTGTTGGCCAAACAGGACCACCTCCTTTAGGAGTTGTGGAAAAGGAAAGTTAAAAAAAAAGAAAGATGAAAGAAAGTTTCTTCGAACAGCATCAGGAATTGCCACAGGCAAGTTCAAATATGAATGACAAATTGGAAAATACTCGTAACTGCTGAAACATTACTCTGGAGAAATCTGCAGCTACGATCCCAGCAGACCAGTCAAGTAGCTCAGTACTGGGATACTCTCTCCTATTCACCAAAATCAGTCATCTATAAGAACTAAACTGACACGTGCACCTCAGTTGAATACCCATACAAGGCCAGAGCAAAAAAATCTTTACGAGACAAGTTGATACTGGTGGCCCACTCAAAAAATACGACGAATTTCCCCTTTGCCAGCGTGGCACAGGGTATAGCAGTCATAATTACTACTTATGATGGTTCAAAAATCAATAAACATAGTTCCCCCATAAGACACTAGAAGATTTCCAACAAACAATAATGGTAAACGTTACTGAAGTCATTAGGCAAATATGAGTTTAATCAAGAAGTTAAAACACTCATCTCAAAAAACAAAGTTAAAACTTAAAAGTTGCAACGGTACACATTGATGCATATAAAAATGAGACCTGACAAAAACAAACCAGCTGCGTTTAAAGTTTCACAGCAGAATATAGCCAACACACAACAAAATGTTGTAGCATCTAGCATATACACCACACTATTGATAACTAAAGAAACGCAGACTAAATGTAAGTATCAGATACACCAAAGTATTTGATAACTAAACATCCATGCAATGGATAGTTCGTGATATCGATGCCTAATATCCCGCAACCAACAAAAATATTAGCAGCATCCCGTGGCTGATGGATATCTTCTGATCATATCATCCAGCTGGCCGATAGTATGATCCCACTCTAACCACTGATATTCTCTTCTTTTCCTGAGTTCAAAAGAGAGTAAAGTACCTTAGATATCAATCAACAAATTAACAAAGAAGGAATATATTGGCATGCATGGCAAAATTGCAATTACATTTCACTTAATTCTTCTTGGAGCCTGCTGCTGCTTCTGGAGCACATCCGAGTTCAGAGGGGGCCAGCTCCTGCTTACCCTGGACTTGCTCCAGGGTGTGGTTTATTGATTGCTAATCAGAATCTTCATACACTTCGTCATCTGAGAGATCATCAAAAGCCCTTACGTCGAGCTGATAGCGAAGGATTCCACCGATGCCACCAAATCCTCTGCAGAACTGAGAACCCTCCTGAGATTTGTTGGTAACAAACTCAAGGGTACAACCAAAACGCTTGTACTCATTAGCAAACCACTCCAACAATGAACCTTTCTCTTGTACTTCGAGTTCTGTGTTTGTTGCAGGATCCCTGAAGTGGCTCTGATCTGCTTCTTGTTCCTTATTCAGATGCTTTATAATGATCTCCCCGGTTCCAGCATGCTTAAGTGTATACCTATTGACATCCAAATTTTCCCACACAATCAAGATCTCAACAGCACCCATCTCAAGAGTTTTCAATGTGTCATCCACGCCAAAAACATACTTCCCAGTATCTTGGCTTATTTCTTCAAAATACTTCCCTATCAGTCGCTTCTCCTGTATAAACTTAACATTTGCCAGAATTTCAGCTGACAACTCTATAGCTTGATTGAAACCATTCTCTCCTCCATAAGAAACATCAACTACATTAAGTATTTTAGCCTGCAGACGAGGATCAAACATGTCGGATTGGCTTAATTCAGTTTTAAAATCAGCAGAACCAGCCAGAATTAGCCCAGAAACATTTGGCTGACTCGTAGCAGGATTGATATAAAACTGTGTAGCAAGCTCTGCTGTTTTCCGGACATAGTTATGACGCTTCTCCATCCGAAGCCGAGCAAATCGAAGTGCGGACTGCCCTCCTCTTCCATGCTTCTTAGGAAGATCAACAGTGAACTTGTGGAGTATCTCACGAGTATTGCCACTTAAAGTGCCGAAAAGGGTCCCATTTCCATCCATCACTATGAATCCAAACTTGTCATCAGATTCGAGAAGTTCATTCAGTGCCTCAGTGTGGAACTTATTATCACAAAGATATAGTGATGCATTGATGGGCTTGAATGGCTCAAAATCTATAGTAACTTTCTTCTCTTTCCCATCATCGGTGACAATGGTTCCAGTGTACAGAACTAACCCATTGGGAGGAACCTTGTTGTAGAGCTTCAACCTCTGTTGAGCTGATGTGATGGCTCCTAAAACAGATTGCCGGTTGACTCTGCTCTTGATGTTTGAAGCAGTTCCATATTCATCACCCAACATCTTCGCAACTCGCGATACTTGATCACGAGGTGGCATAATCAGAGAAATCATGCTTGTACCGTTGCCCCTTGCAGCTTCCAAAGCCTTGATGAGTTTCTTGATCTTCCATATCTCAATGTTCCTATCAGTTTCATGAGCATCAGACATCTTCTAAACGTTTGTAGAGGGCTGAGATTTACCTGTAAAAGAATACATCAGAACAACTAACAAAATTGACAAGTCACAAAAAGTACCACATGAAGTATTCAAGGCTGTGTACCTCGTATTTAAGAGATTATTTTAAAAAATAAAGTAAAAGCACGATATGACTAAATCACACATTCAGGTACAACAAACCCATAAATCATCACAGGCCCAAATACTCTCCCAAGTCCCAACACTAATTACTATTGTTCTAAACAAATAATAAATGTATTATTCTAAAGTACTGCACCAATTTTCATTATTCTGTTACTCAAAAGCCGACACCAAAATTATGAGATAAAGGGTTTGTTCTTGTTGTACTCTGAATTTCTGGTTAATTAAATGTTTATTATTTTTTATTTTTTATTTTTTTGAGATAAGGCTAGTCATTATTAATTGCCCGTCCTGGGCTACTAGCACCAAGACCACCTCTCATTTAATTAAATTTTTGCCCGGACTGGCATTCGAACCCACTCCTCCCCTCCCTTGCTAGTGCTACCGTTGGACCACTCTCTCAGGGGGTAAGGATAGTTATATATCAGATGATTGTCACAAAAGATTGTTAAATATGCAAAAAGTAAAATATCTAACAATCAAGTACGACAATAGCGAGATGGGTAAACAAATATCAGGTACTAACACAGACCAGAGCAGATAACAGGTAGCATCATAAATGATGTTACAGCGATTAAAGTATTATATTAAAACAATATAATATCATTAAGTTACCATTTCAACTATATACCCATGCAATCTTTTCTTGCCAGATACTCGTATATGCAGCATTTTCTCTAGTACTTCATACCAATTAATCATATAAGTAACCGAGTCCTTTACCACTACATTGGTGTAAAATGGATAGAAATAAAGAGGTAGCAAGATAAATGAACAGAAGAAACAGATATAATGTCATGGGATTAGTAAAGAAGTTTACATGACTTCTGAGTATAGTTACTTTTGTAGTCTTATATAATAAAGCAACTACAATTCAATACTAACACACACACTTTTAGAGAAAAATGCATACATGAATAATGATAAAAAGATGAAAATGTAGAATATGCATAACTAGGTAAGCAACTAAATAACTTCAAAAAATAATTGTCTCATGCAGCAAATATGCAGATGGTATCTGTGTGTATGAACTAAACAAAGAAGAAGCTTGATATGGAAAAGGACTTGTGTATGTGGGTGGCGGGTGGATGGGAGGGGAGGGAGCCCACAAGCAGTGAATGTAAGCCATTAAGCACAACAAAGGCGAAGTTGCTTTGTTCTTTATTGTTATAAATAATTAAATACATAAATATAATATGCTAAAGTGGAAATATGGTACAATGTTTGTGAATACAAGGCCTCAAGGGGGGTTCATTTCATAGAGATTTGGCAATACTTTAATCTGGCTGTCGCTTACCTAAAGTAATCCTGCTCCTTTATCTGAGCACAGGACCATTAGTGAGTATAAGACTTAAGCACAACACAATCAGAGTTGCTTTGTTCTGAATTATAAGTAAATAAATCTAATATGTCAAAGTGGAACTATGGTACAATGTTTGGGAATTCAGGTCAAGGACTAGAGGGGAGAAGGGGTAGGGATGATGTTTTCAAATCGACTTGTAGTTCGCATTGGAAAAAGATAATTAAATTTTACTGTGATGCCGAATATACAACATAACAGAGGAGAGGTGTACGAAATCGCATTAATTTTGAACATATAGACATATTGGTAAAGCTAACATAGAATACCAAACACAGCGACGAAATAAGAACATACGATTTATCCTTGCCAAACTATGGAAGTTGGTTTATTATAGGTGTAACCATACTACATTAAATTCGCTTGAAAGTTGGTGCTTTTGCGTTTATCATATTTTATGAGACTAGCGTAATCTTGAAGAAAGCTAAGTTGAAATACTAAGTAACTGATGGGCCCGAAGAGCATTCTATATAGGCCAGATACTTGTACAGAAAACGCTCCCAGAATAAGCACAAGAAATTATAATTTACCTTTCAAAATATTCAACGCTACCTTAGCCTCTTGTGGCCACCCATTACTGTTGAATATTATACTAAGAGAACAATGTGGCTAAACTTAGGAAACAGGGACACCACAAAATCTGTTCTGTGTCCACGCTATGTCCATAATGTATTGGACAAAACTGACGCTCCAAAATACACGAACATGCCAAGACGCATCGTTTCCGTACCGTATTCGTGTTGTATTTGTGCATGTGCAACATAGTTAAAGACCTGCACCATATCCCCTATATGCTATAACCTTGGCGAGTAATACTATATTTGAAGAAGAGCATTTAATCTCTATGAGATGCATAGGAAAAAAAACCGAAATTTTCGTCCAGAGTATCCAACTTATAGGAAATAGCAACCATATAACAAAGTATCCTAAAATTACAGTGGAAGAAACCAATACATGAAATAGCAACCATATAACAAAGTATCCTAAAATTACAGTGAAAGAAACCAAACGCCCTAAGGACGTTTGTACTTAATCCTTCCTAGACCACACTAACCCACCCCAAAACAGCACTAAACCCCCAAACCACCCCAAACCTCAGTTGGTTAGGGAATATGTTTGTGGGTGGGAGGTCTTGAATTCAAATCTTAGTGGAAGCGATTTAGGAAGGGTTCAACACAAACTAAACGACCTTAGTAAGAAGGTTTGGTTTATTTTATTGCAATTTTAGGAAACTTTGTTCTCTGATTGCTATTTCATATAAGTAGGATGCTCTGTACGAAAATTTCTGAAAAATAAAATTGAACGAATGGTGCTTAACCCCCAACAATTATGAAATCAAGACGCAAACATGTGTTAGTAATAAAGTAAATTTCTGAAACATAAAGCGTATTGCCAAACACACACCCACACCCCGCCTAACTTATTGTTTGTTTATGTTTTGGCCCCCTTCGTCTCTAGATCCTGGTTCCGGGACACGAACCCGACACGGACACTGGTCAGGAAGCACATATTCCGGGTGTCCTGAATTTCTTTGCCGTGTCCGATATGTGCCTGCTACCGATTTTTTAGTGTCCTTTTTCCAATTAAAAACATGACCAAAAGCTACAACTCCGAGCTCTCTCGTTAACTTTTCTTTCGTTAATTTAAAGATCTATTTTAATACTAAACCGATTAGAACAAAAAAAAACAATTCGGAGTTATTTATTTATTTTCAGATCTCGTTCTTTTTCTATTCGGAAACCGATTTTATCATCACGAATCTAAGAAATAGAATTAAAAAATCAGAGTTCATAATAAAAATAATGGAAAAGAAATAAAAAAAATTGCAGAAGTAATAAATAGATTTACAAACCTGTCGGTCAGGGGAGTCCGGAAACGAGGGATGGCGGCTGCGGTGTGGAGGAAGGAAAAGGGTGGTGGAATCAATATATATATATAGAGAGAGAGAGAGAGGCGGTGTAGTGGAACATTTGGGAGATAGGATTCGCCTAGCGGGTCCGGTTCGGATTCGAGTTATGGATTTGATTTGTTACTCGGGCTATGGATTAGGATTTGAATTGTTTCACATAAATCTTAATAAATTTTAATTTACCAAAGATTTTGTCTTACGTGTAATTATTGTTTCCTTCTTTTTCTAACTTTTTACATGTATACTTTAATAACAAACCTATTTTGGAATGGTATCAAATATATTAGAGTATATTTATTTTTGTGGTAAGTAATTAAGTTAGTGGAAAGATGTGTAACTTATATATTTTATTTTTAATTAATTTGAATATATTTTAATATATATATATATATATATATATATATATATATATAAAAGGAGGTTTGAAAACGGTTAAAAATTGAACCGTCTAAGTCGTATGTAATGTCACGACCCGCACCCGGAAATTCGGGCACGAGTGCGTGGGTACGTCCAGCCTACGCCGCAGAGTCGGCGGTAGTACGCTGTCTAGGTCAATTCCAGATTTACTAAACTAGCTCATTCACAATTAACATAGGCAAGATAATAATGAGAACAGAAACTTAAGATTGCAACTGAAATAAATACGACAACAGATTCAAATGTTTTAGTACAGAAATTCAGAATGAAATCGGGGACAAACCCGATTACTAAGATAAGAAACAGAAATAAAAGATAGCTACTGCTAGCTACTCTGCAGCAGGGGTCTCCGGGGTGGGTTCTGGCTCCTCATAGGTATCATCTGTACCCTCATAGGGACCATAATAAGTAGGGGCAAGGTCCTCATCATCGCCTAAATCAACAGATCCAGTCAGGAAAGGAGCAAAGTACACAGTGCACAACAAGGTTAAACTAAATATTTATGACAATTAAATATTGAATATCATGTTAAGAAACTGCATAACAGAACATCATTATCAAAGAGTTAAAGCTGTAAGCAGGAATATGAGAAAGCAGAAATAAATGAAACAGGAAATGAAACTACAACAGTCAGCAAGAAATATAACATGACCAGAAACTATCTGTGTGAACCTGTGTTTGTTTTAGAATACATAGTTGGCATGTAGGGGTTTTTAAGGCTAATCCGGCCGTCATAAACGGCTATTAAACAGGGAAAATCGAGATCCGGCTGAGGTACAGTCGCGTACCAACAGCTATTAAACATGACAAGGGGAAGGGTAAACTACATGCCTTCTAGTATTCTCCCACCCGACATGAAAAACAAGACAGGAACTTCAATATTCAAGACATAAAAATCCAGCATTTCTAACACTAGGTGTAATCATCAAGGGTACTAGTAAAGCAGGGAATTAATTATCACAATATAAAGATTTAATTTGAAGTGCAGGTACTTGCCTGTTGTTTGGATCTGATTAAAATTGGCTCTTGGGGAAAAATTTTAGAGATGAGTCCAAAAGCTGAAATAGACATTACCATCACGCTCAGAAGATATCAAATAGCTAGAAACGCCTGTCCTTGGGTCCAATTTGGAGACAAGGACAAAAACGGCAGTTTCGGGTCAAAACGGGGTCCGCCGGTGGGCCCGCTTTGCACCGAAAAACGTGTCCGGGTCAAAAGTCTCCAAATTTACCAAACTTAGTGTCAACAGGTCAGGAACGCTGATACGAACCCAACGGAACTTCCAGATTTGAATTCCGATGAGCCGAACACAAAATCGTCCGTCGAGCGGGACCTGTGGGGCCCACGACACGCGATTTCGTCAACGTTCTCAGAATCGAACCAAACTTGACCCACAGGACCAGCGTATCGCTACGAGTCCGATGGCGCAAGTTTTGTCTCGATCTGACGAGTGTACAAGAAGTTAGGGCGAATTGCCGAAAAGTCGAATACGGGACGATGTCCGCGGATACGCGTTGATTCCGGTGTGCACGCACACCCGAATCAGCTTCCACGAAATCTCACACGTCCGTATCGACGACGCGCACATATCTGTGAAGACCGCAAGCGACCAAGGTATCCCGTTTGGCGGGGCGCACTCAGTTTCGGGGTGAAACAGGGTCTGGTTTTTCCTGTTTTTGGATCGCGGTGTGCGATCACCACAGGACGCGATGCCCCGAACGGTTTGTCCGGACACCGAGAGGGTCATACAGGCTTCGCGTAGAAATTTACAGAATCGAAAACGGAGATACAGGATGCAAGATACGAGTACCTGAACCGGCTCGAGAAACAGGAATTTTTGTGTCCGTGTCGTGTCCGACACGACACAAGGAAATTGGGAAAATAGGGTTTCGGTTCTGTGGATGGCCGTAGACGGCGGGGGCCGGCCGGAGGGGGCCGGCCGGAGGGGGGCCGGAGAGGGCCGGGGAAGGTTCGCCGGGGCTGGGCGGAGCCGGTGGTCGGCGGCGCGCGGGGAGGAGGGGCGGCCGGAGGCGGCTGCTCGCGTGTCCGGGCTGCTGCGGGTCGACCTCGGCTGCTGGCGGGGTCTGAGGCAGGCGGAGGAGGAGGAGCAGAGGAGGGGCGACAGCGGCGGGCGGTCGGGGCGAGTGGGTGGTGGTTCGCCGGCTGGAGGGTGGCCGAAAAAGTGGATCTAGGGTTAGGTTAGGGGAAGAAGGAGGAAGAGGGAGGAGATATATATAGGGGAGCCGAGGAGGCCGAGGTGGCCGGCAATGGCGGATCGGGGGAGGTCGTGCCGCGCGGGGCGCGGGGCTGACGCGGACTCCGGCGACGTGGCCGGAGTCGTCGTCGGGAAAAATGGGGACGGAGTCGTGGGGGAACCGGGTCAGTGGCGGGTCGGGTTGGCGGCGGGTTGGCGGGTCGGGTCTGACCAACCCGACCCGATCCGATAGGGAGGTTGGACTGGGCCGCGGCCCAATGGGCCAGGGTGCGGGCTGGGCCAAAAATAAACATAATAATAATAAAAATAATAATAATAATTATTAAATAAATAAATAAATAGTTAATTAATTAATTAATTAATTAAAATAGTTTTTAGGCATTTAAAAATAGGTCTGAGGCCCAGAAAAATTCAGAAAAATTACCCTAAGTCCAGTTTTCCATTTTACACCCAAAAATGTTATTTTCATGATATTTTAATATTATTTATTGATAATTAAAAAATTATTTGAATAATTAAGAACCTTGATTTTAATTACAGAAAATTCCCAGAAAATTCCAGAAATTTGAGAAAAATCCAAGATTTAATAATTTAAAAATTCAGGGGGTTTACAACCTACCCAACTTACAAAAATTTCATCCTCAAAATTTAAGAATAACAAGGCACGAAAGGAAAGGCCGAGAAATAAAATATACCGCAGGGTTCAAAAAGATAGGGGTATCGCTCCCTAATCTCGTCTTCTCGCTCCCAGGTGGATTCGTCGGGAGAATGGTGCTTCCAAGCTACGCGAACCAGGGAGATAACCTGGTTTCGTAGAACTTTCTCCGATCGATCCAGTATCTCCACGGGTTGCTCTTGGTAAGTCAGACTTGGGCCTACTTCGAGCTCTGAGTGATCCAAAATGTGGCTGGGGTCTGACACGTACTTTCTCAGCTGCGACACGTGGAAGACGTTATGGACTCCATCCAGAGAGGGTGGCAATGCCAGACGGTATGCCACTTCTCCGATTTTCTCCTGTATGCCAAAAGGTCCAATAAATCTTGGGCTGAGTTTTCCACTCCTTCCGAACCTAATGGTGCCACGTGTCGGGGAAATCTTCAAGAATACCAGTTCTCCAACCTTAAAATAGAGTCATAATCAAGTCTTAGTTGCATAATCATAATGTTTAAATTGACTTGAATTTCATAAATTAATTATCTCAAATTCTAAGGGCCTTCGGTGGCTATTTGCCCAATGTCGTTGCCTGTCTTGAGCCACTCTAAGTCTGTCCCATATTTATTTTACCTTCTCAGTTGAATCGATCACCATCTCTGGTCCCAGCAGGGCTCTTTCTCCAACGTCGTCCCATGATAGCGGGGTACGACATCTTCGTCCATACAGAGCTTCAAATGGAGTCATCTCAATACTTGCTTGGTAACTGTTATTATAAGAGAACTCCACAAGATGTAGATAGTCTTCCCAGGATCCTCCAAAATCCAGAACACATGTACGGAGCATATCTTCAAGTGTCTGGATTGTACGTTCTGATTGTCCATCGATTTGGGGATGATAAGCTGTGCTGAATTTGAGTTGAGTCCCCAAGCTGGCTTGTAAGCTCTTCCAGAAGTGAGAGGTGAATCTTGAATCTCGGTCGGAGACAATACTTACTGGAACTCCATGCAGCCTAACAATATGTCTGATATATAAATCTCCCAGCTTCTCTGTAGATAGCCCCACTTTGAAAGGTAGAAAATGTGCAGACTTGGTCAGTCTATCTACTATCACCCAGATTGCATCATTTCCACTCGGTGTCCTTGGAAGTCCGGAAACAAAATCCATTGTGATATGTTCCCACTTTCACTCCGGAATGGGCAGTGGTTGAAGCAATCCTCCAGGTCTTTGTCTTTCTGCCTTGACTTGCTGGCACACTAAACAACGAGATACGAACCTGGCTACTTCTCTTTTCATGCCATGCCACCAAACATGCGTCCTCAGGTCCTTGTACATCTTGTTGGCTCCTGGATGTATAGAGTATTGCGATCTGTGCGCCTCTTGCATAATTTCTTCCCTTATGTCTCCTTGAGGTACACATAATCTATCGCCATGCCTCAGTGATCCATCTTCATGAATTCTGAAATCTTCTACTAATCCAGCTTGCACTTGACCTCGAAGGCTTCGCAGGCCTTCGTCTTGAAACTGAGTCTCCTTGACCTTATCCATTAAGGTAGACTGAATCTGCAAGTTCATCATTTGGCCTTCTTTTCCTGGGATAATTACTTCAATACCTAAACTTTCCAAGTCCTCTAGCAGGTGTCTGTCCATAGTCAAGTACATCGCAATAGGATATCTGCTTAGAGCATCAGCAACTACATTGGCCTTCCCAGGATGATATTGGAGGGTGATATCAAAGTCTTTCATTAGTTCCAGCCACCTTCTTTGCCTCATGTTTAGCTCTTTCTGGGTGAAGATATATTTTAGGCTTTTGTGGTCCGTAAATATTTTTACCCTTTCTCCATAAAGATAGTGCTTCCATAGCTTAAGAGCAAAAATGACAGCTGCCAATTCTAAATCATGAGTTGGATAGTTCTTTTCATGAGGTCGAAGCTGTCTAGAGGCATATGCTATTACTTTCTTGTTCTGCTCCAAAACACAACCTAGACCTTTTCCAGAAGCATCACTATAAATAGCGAAACCTCCGGTTCCAGAAGGTAAGGTCAGAATAGGGGCAGTAGTCAGCCTTTTCTTCAATTCCTCGAAAGCATGCTGACATTCATCAGTCCAGGTGAACTCTTCATCCTTCCTTGTTAATTTTGTCATGGGCTCAGCAATTCTTGCAAAGTCCTTCACAAACTTTCGATAGTAGCCAGCTAGTCCCAGGAAGCTTCTAATCTCTGCTACAGAGTCTGGAGTGGGCCAGGATTCTACTGCCGCTATCTTCTTAGGATCTACTGCTATTCCATCTCCAGTCACAACATGTCCCAAGAATTCTACTTTGTCTAGGAAGAAGGCACATTTAGATAATTTTTCATAAAGTTTTTCCTTCCTCAAAGTCTCCAATGCTAACCTCAAATGTTCTTCATGTTCTTCGGGGGTCTTGGAGTAGATCAAAATATCATCAATGAAGACCACTACAAATTTGTCTAGGTATGGCTGAAAAACTCTGTTCATTACGTTCATAAAAACTGCTGGAGCATTCGTCAACCCGAACGGCATTACTAAGAATTCGTAGTGTCCGTTCCGGGTATTGAAAGCAGTTTTAGGATGTCTTCTTTTCTCACCCTTACTTGGTGGTAACCAGACCTCAAATCAATCTTTGAAAATACCCGAGCTCCACTTAACTGATCAAATAAGTCATCTATCCTGGGCAGGGGATACTTATTCTTAATTGTTAAGGCATTCAAGGCCCTATAGTCAATACACATTCGGGATGTTCCGTCCTTCTTGGGCACAAATAATACTGGAGCTCCCCAGGGTGAGACACTAGACCTAATGAAGCATTTGTCTTCTAGTTCTTTGATTTGCTCATTTAGTTCTATTATCTCCTTCTTGTTGATTCTGTAGGGATTTTGAGATACTGGTGCTGCTCCTGGCACTAAGTCAATAAAGAATTCAACTTCTCGGTCTGGGGGTAAGCCTGGGAGATCCTCAGGGAAGACATCAAGGTATTCAGAGATGATAGGTAGTGGCAATTCTTCTGTTATTAGGGCTCCACAAATTTTGTTATTACCCATTTCTCTAGAACCTCTAGCAAATTCAAATTCTGGCTTGTCAGGGGGCCTGAAGATTACACTACCTCTGTGGCAGTCTATAGTGGCATGATGTTGACTCAACCAATCCATACCAGTATAATATCAAAACTGGGAACTGGCATTACAAGTAGCCTAGCATACAGTTCTCTTCCACATAATGTAATAGGGCAATTGTTACAGGCATCACTAACCGGAATAATTCCTCCACCGGTAATGATCTTATAACAATTCCTAAGGGGTTTAGTGATTAAGCTATGCTTCATAAGAAAATCTACTGACATGAATGAATGTGAAGCTCCAGAGTCAAACAAAGTAATAGCTGGTATTGAATTTATAAGCACAGAACCTGTGATCACATCTGCCGTGGCTTCAGCTTCTTCCAGAGTCATTGCATAAGCACGGCCTTGCTGCGGTGCACCCCTCTGTTGCTGCTGTTGGTGCTGAGCAAAGCGTTGTTGTTGTGTTGGAAGCGGGGGTCCCCTCTGTTGTGCTGCTGGGGCCCTGGCCTGGACGGGAGCCTTGGGTGCAGCGGTGCGTCCTTGAGCAGCTGGACAGTCCCTCATTTGATGCGCTGCTGAGCCGCAGTAGAGGCAGGCACCTAGCCTCTTCCTGCAGACTTGCCAAGTATGACCTGGTTTTTGGCAAAAGTTACAAGCAGCAGCTTGTTGGTTCTGTCCTTGAGCCTGGTGTTGGGGTGCTGGAGCTCGAGGGAGAGGACGCTGAGTTTGCTGCGGGGCCCTCTGCTGTTGTTGTTGTTGTTGTTGTTGAAAAGGGCGTTTGTTGGGTCCCGCATTTCCGGTATCTCTCTCTCGTTTTAATTTATGCCCCATGTCTCTCTCAACGCCTTGTGCCACGCTCAGGATTTTCTCATAGGTGCGAGCTCGGCTGGTGGTGACAGCAAGGCGAATATCCGGAGATAGCCCCTTCTTGAATCTACGGGCTCTGTCCTCCGGGGTACGAACCATGTACTCCGCAAAGTGGCTTAACCTGCTAAATTCAGCAGTATACTCATCAACAGACAGGTTACCTTGTTTCAGTCTCTCGAATTGGCTTTCGAGAGCTTCCCGAGCCACTTCGGGGTAGAATTTCTCCTTGAATAGCCTCTTGAAGTCCTCCCAGGTGAGGTCAGGAGCAGATAGTTGGGGTTCATCTCTGAACCAGTTTTGAGCAATGTCGAACAGTTGCAGGCTTGCGGACTCCACTTTGAGATCATCAGGAACCCGAGCAGTCTTCAGGAGTCTCTCGACATTCTCTATCCACTCATCGGCATAGAGAATGCCCTCAGTTCCGTAGAATTTCAGGGGTCTGAGATTTTTGAAGTCTTTGGCACTCCCTGGCCTCTTGAGTGACGACTCCTGGGACTTAAGAGCTTCTGAGAGGCTGGTCCGCAGAAGTGCAGTCTGTTCTTTCTGGGATTCCATCAATCCCTGGAACACTCCAAGTAGCTGTGCCCCATCCAGAGTAACTGCCGGAACAGATGGAGGCGGCGGGAGTGCAAGAGTCTCGGGCACATTCTGCTCAGCTGGTTCTGATGTGCCTCCTACTGTGTTCCTTGTCTGGACTATTCTGAAAGATTAAGGGATAGGAAGATCAGAATAGAATACTTGGAAATCAAAGGCGATAGGAAAATTGAGCAGAATATCAAGAATTGAAATAAGGACCCTATACTGTGAATGAGCTTTTCCTAGAATCCTCAATCTTATTCCATACCCTGTCCTAGGGTATTACCCTATTTTAGGATAGGACTTGCATGGGCCACCATATGTAAATACTTGACTAAATTTAAAAAAAAAAATATTTAACTACCCAATATTATTTATTTATAACTAAATAATTATAACTCAAGTGGTTAAGGTGGGATGTATTTTTCTTGGTTGTTTGAATTTGATTCCTAAGAACGACAATATTTATAATAGTATATTAGAAAATTCACGTGTGTTGCACGTATCAATTTTTTTAATGGGTCAAGATCAAAAGTCGAGAATATCCCCTTGAAAGTGTCGTTATATTATTACAAATTTTAAATAGAAATTTTAATTATATTAGAATATTTTAAATATGATTTAAATATATCAGAATTAGAACTTATTATAAATATTTTTAAAAAATTATTGTATATTTAATTAGATAATATCTTGTAGTTAATTTAAATATAATTTAAATTTTGAATATATTTTATGATTGATCATAGGTTCAAGTTGTTTTTATTTTTTTCTCAACTACATAAGAATCCATACGGCTCATTTTTTTAGTCGTTTCTAAGCCACATTATAATAGTATATATAATAGTACTATTCACGTTCTCGTACGTTGCACGTATCGAAAAAATCTATAATATTATTAATAAATTAGATAAAAATTTAAATTATATTATACTATTTTAAATATAATTTCAATATGATTTGTTATGATTTTTTTTTTAATTCTAGATATGTGTTTAATTTGATAATATTATGTAGTTAGTTTAAACATAATTTAAATTTTAAGTATATTCTATTATCGGTCATTTTTTATTTTCTAGTGAGAAGAAAAAAATAGGTGGTTTTATTTATTTATTTTACATGAGAAAATAATTGATGATATACATACGGCTTAGACGGCTCGTTGAGCCGGTTTTAATCCGTATTATATATATATATATATATATATATATATATATATATATATATATATATATATATATATATATATATATATATATATATATATATATATATATAAGTAAATGCACATGTGTTGCACCTAAAATAAAATTTTCTTAATATTATTATAAAATAGTTAAATATTTAAATATATATATATATAACCTGATCATGTCCGAGCCTTCTTTCTTCGGACAGCCACAAATGATGTGCGTTGTCCGTCAGTTGCATCCTGACGGCAGTCATCCATTTGTCCCTTGGTAGTTCGGCGGCCTCCAACTGATGCTGTGTGTTTGTAAGCCATTCATGTACTTCAGTTGGTCCTTCCTTGCCCGAGAAGGTACGGGGCTTGAGTTGACAGAAATCCGTAATAGATCCCGTCGTTGGCCGCCTATTTGGTGGATTTGCATGCTCCAATGCTGCGACCAGGCTGTTCCTTAGGTTCTCGGCCTCTCGGCGTTGGGTCTCCTGTTGAATCTGTTGTTGTGCCTGCATCATGGCGTAGAACATCTGGAACATTTGCTGACCGTCCATTGCCTGTCCTGGGGGAAAGACAGGCATCGCAGGAAGGAACTGGGGAGGAGGCGGGATGTCATCACGCCTGAACCTGGAACTTGGCTGGCCAGTTTGATTGCTCTGAGAGGATTGTCCTCTGGTATCTGGCGTCATTCCAGCTTCGCAGGTAAACCCTGCTTCAGTCGGTGTTCCCAAGGGGGTCTCGTCACCACGTCTGGGATCCATAACTCTGCATCAAAAGAAAACAATGAGAACGCACAGAGGAATCAAAACAGGATGCAGTTCAAGCAATTTAATTGAATTCGACATAGAGTTCAAAAACGATTAAATCAATGGATGAGATCCTATAACCTATCTTATTGCAGGCCTGTCCGGTCCCTAAGTTGAAACCGAACAATTTAGTTTGGACCTGCATGGGCCACCACAAAAACCATGTCACGCCCCAGTCCCAAAATGTCGAGGGACTGGACACGTGGCAATGGCCAGCAGCACGCACCGATGGATAACCCAATTTAATGGAACCATCAGGGCGTACTTAAGCTGTAAGTAAGGTCTACTACACAAGTCACACTAATCTCATCCATAAAGATAAAGAAATAAACTGCATAATCAAATGGAAATAATGTATCAACAACATCACAGCAAGTCAGTCGGAGAAACGATCCGACTTAAGTCTGAATAAACTGGCTCTATAGGCAGGAACAAAAGAGATAAACATGAAATAAATAAATGAGTACTGGGACAGGCACTCAGGAGAAGTCCTCGGCAGTCACCTCGTCTTCAGTGTTTGGTTCAGCTCCAGCAATAGCTTCAGCTCCTGTCCCGTATATCTTGGGATACTGCTCCTTAGCTAAACCTGGGGACATAATCCATTCCAGGTCCTCAGTGGACAAGCAAGGCACAAGATAAAACAAGCCAACTGAATAAGTAGTGCAATAAATAAATGAACAGCAGGGTAAACTAAGTAACCATCTATGTGATATGCAAATGAGAGCAACACTAGTACTCAGGCTGAGACCGCTACAAGCTCTGTGTCGGGGAGCCGGTAGCAGTAATAACACGTAAAGGGTCTAGCTCTGCTGGAGAGTCTACAACCTCACAATAATAGTAGATATATATAGATCAGCCTGTAGCCTGTGTGTCTCTCCCCACCCAATGTAATCACGCAAGCCATGACCATAACGTCTCATGTCCATGTCAGCGGGATTATAACTAATGCAACAAGTCATACTGTCTATAAATAAATAACTCTGTCAAGTCCTGTATCCTATTCAGAATCCCCACGAATAACTCGGGAAGATTCTGTCCATGATAGTGTCAAGTGTCCTGGGTTGTAGGGTACTTGAGAGGTCAAGTACAAAATAAGGGGGTCGTAAATCCATCTCTAAATGACGAACCCAACACCGCGCACGGTGTCAGTACCCGACTATGATCGGGCACTAGGTACGTCATACGTTCCCTAGGTTAAGCAGTTTAAAACAGTTTATATGAATTTGCACAAGACATCCAGCAGAGTATTTTTATCTGAAAATATGAAAATAATGACTGCAAGATTGGCGAGGTGCACTTGCCTGAGGTTTGGATTCCACTTAGGTCCTGGTTTCGGAAATTTCCAGAGATGTCTCCGAAAGCTGAAATAAACAGTACTATCACGCTCAGAAGGTGTCAAACAGCTAGGATCGCCTGTCCTTGGGTCCAATTTGGAGACAAGGACAAAAACGGTAATTTCGACCCAAAACGGGGTCCACCGGTGGGCCCGCTTTGCACCAAAAAATGTGTCAGGGTCAACGGTCTCCAAATTCACCAAACTTAGTGTCAACAGGTCAGGAACGCTGATACGAACCCAACGGAACTTTCAGATTTGAATTCCGATGAGCCGATCACAAAATCGCCCGTCGAGCGAGGACTGTGGGGCCCACGACACGCGATTTCGTCAACGTTCTCAGAATCGGACCAAACTTGACCCACAGGACCAGCGTATCGCTACGAGTCCTATGGCGCAAGTTTCGTCTCGATCCGACGTGTGTGCACGAAGTTAGGGTGAATTGCAGAAAAGGCAGATACGGAGCGATGTCCGCGGATACGCGTTGATTCCGGTGTGCACGCACACCCGAATCAGCTTTTGCGAAATCCCACACGTCCGTATCGACGAGGCGCACGTATCTGTGAAGACCATACGCGACCAAGTCGTCCCGTTTGGCGGGGCGCACTCAGTTCCGGGGTGAAACAGGATCTGGTTTTTTTTTCCTGTTTTTGGATCGCGGTGTGCGATCACCACAGGACGCGATGCCCCGAGCGGTTTATCCGGGCACCGAGAGGGTCATACAGGCTTCGCGTAGAAATTTACGGAATCGAATTCCGAGCTACGAGGAGAAAATTACGGGTACTAGAACAGAGTAGGAAAACTAGGGTTTACCTTGAGTCCTTGTGTCAATCTGACACTGTGTCCGACACGAAGGGCCGTGTCCACTGCCCGTGTCCTGCTGGGACCATGTCTGGCAGCTGGCCGAGGTCGGCGGAGGGTCGATGAGGGGCTGGGGGCTCTCGGGGAGGCGGAGATGCGCCAGGGGAGGCCGGCCGGAGGGCTGAACAGCCGGGGTCGGGGTCGGCTCCGCCTGGGAAGGGGGTTGCTCGGCCTGGGGACGGGGGTTTAGCTCTGGAGGAGGAGGAGGAAGGAGGGTCGGGGGTCGGCGCTGGAGCGAGGTCGGCGCTCCAGTGAGGGGTGGCCGGAGTTAGGGCACGGTGGGTTCGAGTTAGGGGGAAAAGAGGCGGAGGAGGGGCTATATATAGGGGCTGCGGGAGGGATGGCCGGGGCGTCGTGGCCGAGGGATCCGGAGGGGGAGGCGACTTGGTGGTGAGGCGCGGAGGGGAGGCGACGTGGTCACCGGAAATTGCGGCGGCGGCGGAGTTCACGGGGAGAGTGGGTGACAGGGGAGAGGGGTGAAGGAGCAGGTCGGGTCGAGCGGCGGGCTCTGGGTGAGCGGACCCGCCCGACCCGCTAGGGGTGTTAGGTTGGGCTGGGTCAGCCGCTAACGGGCTTGGCCCACTGGGCCGGGCCGGGCCCCTAAACCAAAAATAAAATAAAAATAAAAATAAAAATAATAATAGTAATTAATAAACAGTAATTAATAAATTAAATTTGGAAATTAGTTTTTAGGCTTTTAAAAATAGGTCTGAGGCCCAATAAAATCCCAGAAAATTACCCTAAGTTCGGTTTTCTATTTTACACCATAAAATCATATTTTCATTTCATTTTTATGTTGTTTATTGGCAATTAAAAATTACAAACTCACTTCAGGTCCTATGTAAATTGCATATTAAATCCAAAAATTGATTTAAAAAATATCTGAAAATTTTTAGGGCGTTTACAATCTACCCCCCTTAAGAGGATCGCGTCCTCGCAATCGAAGGGTAAACTATAAGGCAAGATTTACAGAATTAAAGAATGCTTAGGTTCTACCTGATTCTGCAAATAGGTGTGGATAACGCTGCCGCATAACATCTTCTCGCTCCCAAGTCGATTCGCCAGGAGAGTGCTGCTTCCAAGCTACTCGAACCAGCCTGATTGTTTGCCCTCGCAGTGTCTTCTCACTGGTGTCGAGTATCCCCACTGGCTACTCTTCGTATCTCAGGCTAGGTCCCACTGAAATCTCAGAATGATCAACTATATGACTTGGGTCCGTCACATACCTCCTCAATTGTGAGACATGGAATACGTCATGCACTCCCTCTAAGGATGGGGGTAATGCAAGACGGTAAGCCACCTCACCAATGCGCTCCAAGATATCAAATGGCCCAATGTACCTTGGGCTTAACTTGCCTCTGCTGCCAAATCTGATAGTACCTCTAGTGGGCGAGATCCTCAAAAATACATGCTCTCCTTCCTTGAACTCCAGGGGTCGTCTGTGTGCATCGGCCCAATGCTTCTGTCTATCCTGGGCTGCACGGAGATGGTTCTGGATCTGCTTTACTTTCTCCACTGTCTCCGTTACCAACTCTGGACCCAGCATTTGACGTTCGCCAATGTCGCTCCAGCATACAGGCGATCTGCACTTCCTTCTGTACAATGCCTCGAAGGGTGCCATCTGAATGCTTGCCTGATAGCTGTTGTTGTAGGAGAACTCCACTAAATGCAGATGATCTTCCCAAGATCCTCCAAAGTCCAGTATACAAGATCGCAGCATATCTTCTAGGATCTGAATTGTGCGCTCTGACTGGCCATCTGTCTGAGGATGATAGGCAGTACTGAACTTGAGTCTGGTGCCGAGACTCTCTTGCATGCTTCGCCAAAAGTGAGAAGTAAATCTCGAGTCTCGATCTGATACAATACTAACCGGCACTCCATGTAATTTTACGATCTGTCGCATATACATGTCGGCTAGTACTTCCGTGGATTGTCCGACTCTGAACGGCAAGAAGTGAGCCGACTTAGTGAGCCGATCCACGATGACCCATACTGCATCCTTACCACTAGGGCTTCTTGGAAATCCAGTGACGAAGTCCATGGTAATATGCTCCCACTTCCATTCAGGGATGGGAAGTGGCTGCAACATACCTGCAGTCCTTTGGTGCTCGGCCTTCACCTGCTGGCAGACTAAGCATTTTGCCACAAAGCGGGCAATCTCCCTTTTCATTCCATGCCACCAGTAATATTGTCTCAAGTCCCGGTACATCTTGGTTCCTCCTGGATGAACCGAGTATATGGAGCTATGGGCTTCTGTCATCAACTCCTGCCTTAATTCCCCATTTGGAACACATAGGCGATTTCCGTATCTTAATGTTCCGTCCTCGTGGATGCGAAGTCCCGTCTGCAAGCCTGCTTCTGTTCTCTCTTTCAGCCTTCGGAATCTGGCATCATTAGGCAAAGCTTCCTTGATTCTCTCCACCAGCGATGACTTCACTTCAAGGTTAGCCAGCAACCCATTTTGTCCAGGTAGAACAACCTCTATCTGAAGATCTTGCAAGTCTTGTAATAACTGAGGCTGCTCCGTTAAGAAATAAGCCGAGGGTTTTCTGCTGAGGGCGTCGGCTACAACATTTGCTTTCCCCGGGTGGTACTGCAGATCGATGTCAAAGTCCACCATCAACTCAAGCCAGCGCCGTTGCCTCATGTTGAGCTCCTTCTGTGTATAAACATACTTCAAGCTCTTATGATCAGTGAATATCTCGACCTTTTCTCCATACAGATAATGTCTCCAGATTTTCAATGCAAAAATCACTGCAGCTAGCTCCAGGTCATGCGTTGGGTAGTTCTTCTCGTGGACCTTTAGCTGCCTCGATGCATAAGCGATAACCTTGCCATGTTGCATCAAGACACAACCTAGTCCACTACCGGACGCATCACTATAAACAACAAAACCACCTGACCCTGAGGAAAGAGTCAAGACTGGTGCCGTTGTTAGACGCCTCTTTAATTCTTCAAAGGCATTCTGGCATTCTTCCGTCCATATGAACTCCTGATCCTTCCGTGTCAGCTTAGTCATCGGCTCTGCGATCCTTGAAAAATTTTCTACGAACCGCCGGTAATACCCGGCAAGTCCAAGAAAACTTCTCACTTCTGCAACAGAGGTAGGGGTAGGCCAGGTTTCTATGGCAGTGACCTTTTCTGGGTCCACAGACAGTCCTTCACCCGAGATAATATGGCCTAAGAATGGCACCTTGTCCATACAGAACTCACATTTGCTGAGTTTGGCATATAGCTTCTCCCTTCTCAAGGTTTCTAGCACAATTCTAAGGTGTTCCTCGTGCTCTTCGTGGTTCTTGGAGTAGATTAGGATATCATCAATGAATACCACCACGAACTTATCCAAGTACTGATGGAAGACCCCGTTCATCAAACTCATAAATACGGCGGGTGCGTTGGTTAAACCAAACGGCATAACTAGGAACTCATAATGTCCATACTTAGTTCTGAAGGCCGTCTTTGGGATGTCTTCCTTCTTCACCCTAATCTGGTGATAACCGGATCTAAGGTCAATCTTTGAGAATACCTTAGCACCACTCAACTGGTCAAACAAATCATCAATGCGTGGTAGTGGGTACCGGTTCTTAATAGTGACAGCATTAAGGGCTCTGTAATCAATGCACAGCCGTACAGATCCATCCTTCTTGGGTACAAAAAGTATAGGTGCTCCCCATGGTGAAACACTGGGCCTGATAAATCCTTTCTCTAGAAGGTCGTCAACTTGTGTTTTCAGCTCCACTAACTCCTTAGGTGCTAGCCGATATACCGACGAAGTGATAGGTTCGGCTCCTGGAGTTAGGTCTATTGTGAATTCTATCTCCCGATCAGGTGGTAAACCTGGAAGGTCGTCGGGAAATACATCCACAAACTCCGTTATGACTCTTGGGTAACTTGAATCTTCTTCTACAGTCAATACCCTAAGAGTTGGCTGGACCCCTTGTTCTACAGCTCCTCGAAGAAATTCAAACTCAGGAAGGCTAGGGGGTCTAAATATCACTTTTCCAAGCCGGCAATCCAGTGTCGCATGGTACTGACTTAACCAGTCCATACCAAGTACAACATCGTAATCAGGCATAGAAAAGATCAGGAATTGGGCTCGCATCTCTCGGCCACAGACTACTACCGAACATGATCTACAAGTATCACTAACCGGGATAATTCCACCTCCCGTTAGTATTCTCTTCATCTTCGAGAGAGGTGCGGTAGCTATTCTATGTGTGGCTACGAAGCTAGCAGCAATAAATGAATGCGATGCTCCAGAATCAAATAATGCTACAGCAGGAATTGAAGCTACTAATATGGTACCTGCTATCACTTCGCCTGCAGTAGCTTCCTCAGTGACTGCTAGTGCATATGCCTGACCTCGTCCCTGAGCGGGACCCCTTTGCTGACGAGCTTGTTGGAACAGTGCTGCCTGAGGTGGTAGAGGTGGCCTGGCTCCTCCAGGCCCTGTCTGAGTTGCTCCCCCAGCTGGAAGAGCTGCAGGTGGAGCTGGTCGATTCGGAACTCCCTCTAGACGTTCCGAACAGTCCTTTGAGAAGTGTTGTCCAGATCCGCAAACCAGGCAGAGTCCCAGCTTGCGTCGACATTCCTTTTCAATATGTCCTACCTTGCTGCAGTAGTGGCAAGTAGGCAGGTTCTTAGTTGCTGCTCTTGGAGGCGGACTCTTCTGGGGCCGTTTAGCAGATTCCCCTGGTGATGACTTGGACGGTGCTGAGGAGAAGGGACGTTTCAGGCTTGATTCCCTCCGAGTAACGCGCTCCAGCCGACGTGCTGCAGCTAGGACGTCGGTGTAAGAGGTGGGCGCGACCGATCCGATTAACTTCTGAAACTCGAATCTGAGCCCATCAAAGAACTTTTCCGCCTTCTCCTCTTCGGTGGGAATTAGCGAAGGGGCGAAGCGGCTCAGGCGAATGAATTCGGCGTTATATTCCTCCACCGTCATGTTGCCCTGGATCAGGCAGTTGAATCTGTCTCGGAGTTCTGACCGAGCCACAGCAGGGATGTACATTTCCTGGAAGAGTCTGGAGAACTCCTTCCAGGTAACCTGATCATGTCCGAGCCTTCTTTCTTCGGACAGCCACAAATGATGTGCGTTGTCCGTCAGTTGCATCCTGACGGCAGTCATCCATTTGTCCCTTGGTAGTTCGGCGGCCTCCAACTGATGCTGTGTGTTTGTAAGCCATTCATGTACTTCAGTTGGTCCTTCCTTGCCCGAGAAGGTACGGGGCTTGAGTTGACGGAAATCCGTAATATATCCCGTCGTTGGCCGCCTATTTGGTGGATTTGCATGCTCCAATGCTGCGACCAGGCTGTTCCTTAGGTTCTCGGCCTCTCGGCGTTGGGTCTCCTGTTGAATCTGTTGTTGTGCTTGCATCATGGCGTAGAACATCTGGAACATTTGCTGACCGTCCATTGCCTGTCCTGGGGGAAAGACAGGCATCGCAGGAGGGAACTGGGGAGGAGGCGGGATGTCATCACGCCTGAACCTGGAACTTGGCTGGCCAGTTTGATTGCTCTGAGAGGATTGTCCTCTGGTATCTGGCGTCATTCCAGCTTCGCAGGTAAACCCTGCTTCAGTCGGTGTTCCCAAGGGGGTCTCGTCACCACGTCTGGGATCCATAACTCTGCATCAAAAGAAAACAATGAGAACGCATAGAGGAATCAAAACAGGATGCAGTTCAAGCAATTTAATTGAATTCGACATAGAGTTCAAAAATGATTAAATCAATGGATGAGATCCTATAACCTATCTTATTGCAGGCCTGTCCGGTCCCTAAGTTGAAACCGAACAATTTAGTTTGGACCTGCATGGGCCACCACAAAAACCATATCACGCCCCAGTCCCAAAATGTCGAGGGACTGGACACGTGGCAATGGCCAGCAGCACGCACCGATGGATAACCCAATTTAATGGAACCATCAGGGCAAAAACGGTAATTTCGGCCCAAAACGGGGTCCACCGGTGGGCCCGCTTTGCACCGAAAAATGTATCAGGGTCAACGGTCTCCAAATTCACCAAACTTAGTGTCAACAGGTCAGGAACGCTGATACGAACCCAACGGAACTTTCAGATTTGAATTCCGATGAGCCGATCACAAAATCGCCCGTCGAGCGGGGCTTGTGGGGCCCACGACACGCGATTTCGTCAACGTTCTCAGAATCGGACCAAACTTGACCCACAGGACCAGCGTATCGCTACGAGTCCGATGGCGCAAGTTTCGTCTCGATCCGACGTGTATGCACGAAGTTAGGGTAAATTGCAGAAAAGGCGGATACGGAGCGATGTCCGCGGATACGCGTTGATTCCGGTGTGCACGCACACCCGAATCAGCTTCCGCGAAATCCCGCACGTCCGTATCGACGAGGCGCACATATCTGTGAAGACCATACGCGACCAAGTCGTCCCGTTTGGCGGGGCGCACTCAGTTCTGGGGTGAAACAGGGTCTGGTTTTTTTCCTGTTTTTGGATCGCGGTGTGCGATCACCACAGGACGCGATGCCCCGAGCGGTTTATCCGGGCACCGAGAGGGTCATACAGGCTTCGCGTAGAAATTTACGGAATCGAATTCCGAGCTACGAGGAGGAAATTACGGGTACTAGAACAGAGTAGGAAAACTAGGATTTACCTTGAGTCCTTGTGTCAATCTGACACTGTGTCCGACACGAAGGGCCGTGTCCACTGCCCGTGTCCTGCTGGGACCGTGTCTGGCAGCTGGCCGAGGTCGGCGGAGGGTCGACGAGGGGCTGGGCGGCTCTCGGGGAGGCGGAGATGCGCCATGGGAGGCCGGCCGGAGGGCTGAACAGCCGGGGTCGGGGTCGGCTCCGCCTGGGAAGGGGGTTGCTCGGCCTGGGGATGGGGGTTTAGCTCTGGAGGAGGAGGAGGAAGGAGGGTCGGGGGTCGGCGCTGGAGCGAGGTCGGCGCTCCGGTGAGGGGTGGCCGGAGTTAGGGCACGGTGGGTTCGGGTTAGGGGGAAAAGATGCGGAGGAGGGGCTATATATAGGGGCTGCGGGAGGGATGGCTGGGGCGTCGTGGCCGAGGGATCCGGAGGGGGAGGCGACTTGGTGGTGAGGCGCGGAGGGGAGGCGACGTGGTCGCCGGAAATCGCGGCGGCGGCGGAGTTCACGGGGAGAGTGGGTGACAGGGGAGAGGGGTGAAGGAGCGGGTCGGGTCGGGCGGCGGGCTCCGGGTGAGCGGACCCGCCCGACCCGCTAGGGGTGTTAGGTTGGGCTGGGTCAGCCGCTAACGGGCTCGGCCCACTGGGCCAGGGCCGGGCCCCTAAACCAAAAATAAAATAAAAATAAAAATAAAAATAATAATAGTAATTAATAAACAGTAATTAATTAATTAAATTTGGAAATTAGTTTTTAGGCTTTTAAAAATAGGTCTGAGGCCCAATAAAATTCCAGAAAATTATCCTAAGTCCGGTTTTCTATTTTACACCATAAAATTATATTTTCATTTCATTTTTATGTTATTTATTGGCAATTAAAAATTACAAACTCACTTCAGGTCCTATGTAAATTGCATATTAAATCCAAAAATTGATTTAAAAAATATCTGAAAATTTTTAGGGCGTTTACAGTTACACAACTCCGCGTACGGGGTTGGCACCCGACCAGTAATCGGACGCTAAGTAAGCCACTCGGTCCTGGGTTTTAACAGTTAAACAGGTTTATATGCATTTAAACAAGAATTCAGGCAAGTTCTATAACAAGAATTACTGCGATTTGGCAAGCTTTACTTGCCCAATGATGTATAAACAAGTCAAGAAAGATAAGTAGCAAGCTGCAGGGTTTGGCAAGGTACACTTGCCCACTGATGCATAACTAAGTCAAGGAAATAGGTAGCAACGCTGCAAGTTTTGGCGAGGTACACTTGTCTGTGGTTCCGGCTATGTTTGCGGTTCTGACTTCAGCTGGATTTGCAGGCGGTACTCCGGTTGCTGTAATAAACATCACCATCAGATCCAGAAAATATCAATCAGCTAGGAACGCCTATCCTTGAGTCCAATTTGGAGACAAGGGCAGAAACGACAGTTTCGGGTCAAAACGGAGTCCACATGTGGGCCCGCTTTGCACCGAAAAATGTGACCGGGTCAAAGGTCTCCAAATTCACCAAACATAGTGTCAACAGGTCAGGAACGATGATATGAACCCAACGGAACTTTCAGAATTGGATTCCGATGAGCCGATCACAAAATTGCCCGTCGAGCGGGGCCTGTGGGGCCCACGACACGCGATTTCGTCAACGTTCTCAGAATCGAACCAAACTTGGGTTACATGACCAGCGTATCGCTACGAGTCCGATGACGTAAGTTTTGTTTTAATCCGACGTGTGTACACAAAGTTAGGGTGAAGTACAGAAAAGTCGGATACGGGACGATGTCCGCGGATACGAGTGGATCCCGGTGTGCACGCACACCCGAATCGACTTCTGCGAAATCCCGTACGTCCGTATCGATGACGCGTACGTATCTGTGAAGACCGCGCGCGACCAAGTCGTCCCGTTTGGCGGGGCGTACTCAGTTTCGGGGTGAAACAGGGTCTGGTTTTTCCTTTTTTTGATCACGGTGTGCGCTCACCACAGGACGCGATGCCCCCGAACGGTTTGTCCGGACACCGAGAGGGTCATACAGGCTTCGCAACGCAATTTACGGAATCGAAAACAGAGCTACGAGGAGAGAGATACACGCACCTGAACGGGACCCGAAAACCGGGGTCGAATTGTGTCCGACACGACACAGGACACGTGTCCTGTGTCGGACACGGGGTGGGGGGGGGGATTTGGGAATTAGGGTTTGGGGATTCCGGCGGCCACGCGACGAAGACGACGGCGTGGGCGACTGGGCTGCGGCGGAGGGGGCCGGGGGGCAGCGCGGCGGCGCGCTGGGAGGCGGCGCAGGGCGGCCGGAGGCGCTGCTGCGGCTTGCTGCGGCTGCTGCGGTTGGCTCTCGCCGGAGAAGAAGAGGAGGAGGGAGGAAGAAGGGGGCCGCAGCGGTGGAGGCGCCGGGCGGTCGTCGAGGCGGCTCAGGGCGGCGGCGTTGCGGGCGGTGGCGGAGCAGGTGGCGTCGACGGGGAGGGGAGCCGGTGGTGGAAGGGGGCCGGAGAGACGGGGAGGGTTTAAATAGGGCTGGGGAGGTGGTCGTGGCCGAGACGGTGGCCGGGTCCGGCGGCGTGGGACGCGGGCGGGCGGAGCGTGGCCGAGCGAAGAGGGCGGCGGCCAGCGGACGCGCCGGTGGACGCGGGGAAGAGGGGGGACGTGGTCAGGGGACGGGTGTGGGTAGCCGGGTCGGGTCTGGCGGATCCGACCCGACCCGCTAGGGGTTGGGCCGGGCCGGGCTTTGGGCTTGGGTTTAATATTAATAATAACAATAATAATAACAATAATAATAATAATAATATCATTAAACAATTAATTCATTAAATAATTATATTTAGGTGTTTTAAAAATAGGTCCGGGGCCCAATAAATTCCAGAAAAATTGCCCTAAGTCCAGTTTTTCATTTTACACCCAAAAATATTATTTTCATAATATTTTAATACTGTTTATTATCATTTAAAAATTATTTAATAATTAAAATCCTGTTTTTAAATTACAGAAATTCCCAGAAAATTCCAGAAAATTGTAAAAAATCCAGTTTTGAAAATTTTGAAAATCAGGGGGTTTATAATCTACCCCCCTTAAGAGGATTGCGTCCTCGCAATCAAAGAATAACCGGTCAACAGAGATAACGCGGTCGCAAACACTGTTCGAAATACGTCACAAGATACTTAGGGAAATACCGTTTCCCTAAAAATGAAAGTTATACACTTTCCAGAGAAAATCTAGTTAAAGTAAAAGAACTACAACCTTTATGAAAACTAGGTTATTATTAACAAGTTACAAATTTCTAGGTTGGGGCTGAGGTCACGAACCAATAGGCACGAGCTACAACAAGACTAAAAACGGATAACTACGAATCACTTACGCGCATAGGCTACTCCACGAGTCTGCGCGTTCTCCCCTGCCATCGTCAGGGCTTGCTCGCGTTCTTGCAGTCGATTCTTCTGCTGTTGAGCCTGCTGGAAGAGTAGTTCCTGGGGTATCAAGGGTGGCCTTGGCTGGTACCCTGCTGGAGCTGGTGGTAGGACTCCCTGAACTTCCGTTTGCGGTGCTCCCAATGCTGGATAGACTGGCCTCGGTATTGGTAACGCTTGCTGGTTACCCTTTGGTGCTCTGTCTCGACGCTCAGGGCATTCCTTCAATAAATGCTGACTGGATCCACAGACTATGCATAATCTCTTCTTTCGTCTGCACTCGTCCTCAGTATGGCCTCGCTTGCGACAATATGGACAAACAGGTATTGTCTGTGGAGATGCCTCTGGTGGCTGGTGTACGTGAGGTCTTTTTGCAACTTCTTCTTGTTGTGCTCCGGTTGGTGCTGACGTGGATGGCCGCTTCAGACTGGTCTCTCTCTTGATAACGCGCTCAATGCGTCGTGCTGCAGCGAGGACGTCCGAATACGAAGTAGGTGCAACGGATCCAATTAGTTTCTGTAGCTCAATGTTTAGTCCGTCGAAGAATTTCTCAGCCTTCTCTTCTTCTGTCGGGATCAATGTTGGAGCGAAGCGACTTAGACGAATGAACTCAGCGTTGTACTCTTCCACCGTCTTAGTATCCTGAGTGAGGTGATTAAACTTGTCCCGAAGTTCTGATCGAGCGACAGCTGGAATGTACATCTCCTGAAAGAGTCTAGAGAACTCTTCCCAAGTGGCTCGGTCTGGTCCGAGCCGTGCTTCCTCAGATAGCCACCAGTGATGTGCATTGTCCGTCAACTGCATTCTTACGGCAGTCATCCAATGCTCCTTTGGAAGTTCAGCTGCTTCTAGTTGATGTTGAGTGTTGGTGAGCCACTCATGAACTTCAGTGGGCTCTTCTTTGCCTGAGAATGTATGGGGCTTCAGTTGGCGAAAGTCGGTGATAGAGCCCGTCGTTGGCCGTCGAGTTGGCAGGTTGGCCTGCTCCAGTGTAGTTACTAGGCTGCGACTCAAAGCCTCTTGTTGAGCTTGCATTATTGCATAGACCATTTGAAACATCTGCTGTCCGTCCATGGCCTGCCCTGGTGGAATTACGGGCATTGATGGAGTAACTGGCGTCGTTGGTGGAATGTCATCTTGTTGGATTCTCGGGGCATGTTGTTGAGCTGACTGTCCTCCATCCACTGGTGTTACTTCGTCTTCGTTGGTTACCTCAGCATCTCGTGGTGACGTTATGGGAGTCTCGTCGTTTGCTCGTGAATCCTGCAACAAAAATAAACAATAAGTGGCGCACAGGAATCAAGGCAGGATGCAAGTCGAGGAGTTAATTCGAAGTCGATATGGATATCAAGAACGTTTCAAGCAAGTGGATGAGATCCTAAAACTTATCCTATCTTATTGCAGGCCTGTTCGGTCCCTAAGTTGAAACCGAACAATTTAGTCGTTGACCTGCATGGGCCACCACAAAAACCATGTCACGCTCCAGTCCCAAAAATGCCGAGGGACTGGACACGTGGCAATGGCCAGCAGCACGCACCGATGGACAACCCAATTTAATGGATCCATCAGGGCATACTTAAGCTGTAGTCTAACAGTAAGATGTTACAAGTCTCAGGTATTTCTAATCTCATCCACAGAATAAACACAGATTAATGCCAGAAATAATGCAATAGAATAACTAAACAAATCTCAAATAAGGTTATCTCGGGAAACAATCCGAGAATCAGTCTGTTACATTAAGGAAATAGACAGGAAATAAAATACTGGAAATGGAAATACTGAGTGAATGAAGCCGGTGCTCAGGAGAAGTCCTCTGGTGCGAGCTCGTCCTCAGGTCCTGGTACAGCTCCTGGAAGTGCTCCTGTACGGTGTATCTCTGGATGGTTCTCTTCGGCTATACCTGGGGACATAGTCCATTCCAGGTCCTCAGGGGACATAACAAGGTACAGATAATACAAGCCAAAATATAAGCAGTGCAGAAATTAAATGAAACAGCAGGGTAAACTACGTAACCAGCTAGGTGATAAATGCAAGTTGAGAGCATCACTAGAACTCAGGCTGAAGCTGCTACAAGCTCTGTGTCGGGGAACCGGTAGCAGTGATATCATGTAGTTGTCTAGATCAATGGGAGACTACGACGCCGGCATAATATAAAATCAACCTGTAGCCTGTGTAACTCTCCCCACCCAATGTAATCACGCATATCATGACCATAACGTCTCATGTCCATGTCAAGCGGGATCATAGCTAATGCAACAAGTCATAAAGTATCTAGGAACATATGTCAATGTCAAGTCCTGTATCCTATACAGAATCACCACAAATATCTCAGGAAGATCATGTCCATGAATAGTGTCAAGTGTCCTGGGTTATAATGTACTTGATAAGACAAGTACGAACATCATCGGGTTTCGATAACCATCTCTATGTGACGTTACACAACTCCGCGTACGGGGTTGGCACCCGACCAGTAATCGGACGCTAAGTAAGCCACTCGGTCATGGGTTTTAACAGTTAAACAGGTTTATATGCATTTAAACAAGAATTCAGGCAAGTTCTATAACAAGAATTACTGCGATTTGGCAAGCTTTACTTGCCCAATGATGTATAAACAAGTCAAGAAAGATAAGTAGCAAGCTGCAGGGTTTGGCAAGGTACACTTGCCCACTGATGCATAACTAAGTCAAGGAAATAGGTAGCAACGTTGCAAGTTTTGGCGAGGTACAATTATCTGTGGTTCCGGCTATGTTTGCGGTTCTGACTTCAGCTGGATTTGCAGGCGGTACTCCGGTTGCTGTAATAAACATCACTATCAGATCCAGAAAATATCAATCAGCTAGGAACGCCTGTCATTGAGTCCAATTTGGAGACAAGGACAGAAACGGCAGTTTCGGGTCAAAACGGGGTCCACATGTGGGCCCGCTTTGCACCCAAAAGCGTGTCCGGGTCAAAGGTCTCCAAATTCACGAAACTTAGTGTCAACAGGTCAGGAACGATGATACGAACCCACGGAACTTTCAGAATTGGATTCCGATGAGCCGATCACAAAATCGTCCGTCGAACGGGGCCTATGGGGCCCACGACACGCGATTTCGTCAACGTTCTCAGAATCGAACCAAACTTGGGTCACAGGACCAGCGAATAGCTACGAGTCCGATGGCATAAGTTTTGTTTCAACCCGACGTGTGTACACAAAGTTAGGGTGAAGTGCAGAAAAGTCGGATACGGGGCGATATCCGCGGATACGAGTGGATCCCGGTGTGCACGCACACCCGAATCGACTTCTGCAAAATCCCGCACGTCCGTATCGACGACGCGCACATATCTGCGAAGACTGCGCGCGACCAAGTCGTCCCGTTTGGCGGGGCGTATTCAGTTCCGGGGTAAAACATGGTCTGATTTTTCCTGTTTTTGGATCACGGTGTGCGCTCACCACAGGACGCGATGCCCCGAACGGTTTATCCGGACACCGAGAGAGTCATACAGGCTTCGCAACGCAATTTACGGAATCGAAAACAGAGCTACGAGGAGAGAGATACACGCACCTGAACGGGACCCGAAAACCGGGGTCGAATTGTGTCCGACACGACACATGACACGTGTCCTGTGTCGGACACGGGGGGGGGGGGATTTGGGAATTAGGGTTTGGGGATTCCGGCGGCCACGCGGATGAGACGGCGGCGTGGGCGACTGGGCTGCGGCGGAGGGGGCCGGGGGAAGCGCGGCGGCGCGCTGGGAGGCGGCGCAGGGCGGCCGGAGGCGCTGCTGCGGCTTGCTGCGGCTGCTGCGGTTGGCTCTCGCCGAAGAAGAAGAGGAGGAGGGAGGAAGAAGGGGGCCGCAGCGGTGGAGGCGCCGGGCGGTCGTCGAGGCGACTCAGGGCGGCGGCGCTGCGGGCGGTGGCGGAGCAGGTGGCGTCGACGGGGAGGGGAGCCGGTGGTGGAAGGGGGCCGGAGAGACGGGGAGGGTTTAAATAGGGCTGGGGAGGTGGTCGTGGCCGAGGGGGTGGCCGGGTCCGGCGGCGTGGGGCGCGGGCGGGCGGAGCGTGGTCGAGCGAAGCGGGCGGCGGCCGGCGGACGCGCCGGTGGACGCGGGGAAGAGGGGGGACGTGGTCAGGGACGGGTGCGGGTAGCCGGGTCGGGTCTGGCGGATCCGACCCGACCCGCTAGGGGTTGGGCCGGGCCGGGCTCTGGGCTTGGGTTTAATATTAATAATAATAATAATAACAATAATAATAATAATATCATTAAACAATTAATTAATTAAATAATTATATTTAGGTGTTTTAAAAATAGGTCCGGAGCCCAATAAATTCCAGAAAAATTGTCCTAAGTCCAGTTTTCAATTTTACACCAAAAAATATTATTTTCATAATATTTTAATACTGTTTATTATCATTTAAAAATTATTTAATAATTAAAACATTGTTTTTTAATTACAGAAAAATCCTAGAAAATTCCAGAAAATTGTGAAAAATCCAGTTTTGAAAATTTTGAAAATCAGGGGGTTTACAGCCTCCAACGAAGTCAACGACGACCTCTCCCCTTTTGCTCCGGCCTCGACGACGTTAGCGGTGCCGCCCACGCCTCCTCCTCCTCCGCCGAGCCCTCCCTCTTCCCCCCGCTCCGACCATCTCGGCCGTGCGCATGCACAACCGCGCGTGCACCAGCTGTGCACGTGCGCATGCCAAATAGCAAAGTTTGACAAAGTTGCTTTCCGAAGTGTCCTTAGTAATTTCCATAATTATTGTCTCCTTTTATTATGCTTTGACATCTATACCATTTAAAACAATATATATCATATAGGTTACATCATTTTTTTTTCCTCCTCTCTTCATCATAAATACCCTCAACTTATAAACATCTTTGGAGAAAAAAAATTGTACAAAAATGCTTTCTTATTTGTTTTGTGCTTGGTTCTCTAACATATGAATCATGACAAAAAGTTATGGCGAGCTGGTTCCGAACAAGTTTAGACAGAATAGATCCATGTTACTTGAATTGTTCTTTTCCTGATAAAACACTAAAATCATGTTCATTCTACAAAGAATATAATCCCTTTTATAAACAGTGGTCATAGTTGGCATGGGACAAATATTCTTAAAAAGAGCGCGCTAGTCATGCAGTTCATATGGAATGAATGTACTTGGACAGTGAACATAGCACCTATAAATTGTAAGAAAATTTTGTTCGCCACAGGACCTTCTCCTTTAGGAGTTGCGGATAAGAAAAGAAAAGAAAAAGAAAAAACAAAGAAGGTTTCTGCGAACAGCATCAGGGATCGACACAGGCAAGTTCAAATATGAATAACAAATTGGAAAATACTCGTAGCTGCTGAAACATTACTCTGGAGAAATCTGCAGCTACGATTACAGAAAACCAGAGTAAAGTACCTCAGTACTGGGATACTCGCCTATTCAGCAAAATCAGTCGTGTAAGAATTAAACTGCCGCCTGCACCTCAGTTGAATACCCAAACAAGGCCAGAGCAATCAATTCTCTACGAGATAAGTTGATACTGGTGGCCGACTCCAAAAATACGACAAATTTCCCCTTCGTCGGAGCAGCACAGGGTATAGCAGTCATAATTGCTATTTATGATAGTTCAAAAATCAATAAACATAGTTCCCCCATAACACAGTAGATGATTTCCATCAAACAATAATGGTAAACGTTACTAGAGTAAGTTATTAGGCAAATATGAGTTTAATCAAGAAGCTAAAACACTCATCTCAAAAAGGAAGTTAAAACTTAAAAGTTGCAAAAACAGAACAGCTGCGTTTAAAGTTTCACAGCAGAATATAGCCAACACATAACAAAATGTTGTAGCATCTAGCATCACCACACTATTGATAACTAAAGAATCGCGGACAAAATGCAAGTATCAGATACACCAAAGTATTTGATAACTAAACATCCATGCAATGGATAGTTCGTGATATCGACGCCTAATATCCCGCAACCAACAAAAATATTAGCAGCATCCCGTGGCTGATGGATATCTTTCTGATCATATCATCCAGCTGGCCGATAGTATGATCCCACTCTAACCACTGATATTCTCTACTTTTCCTGAGTTCAAAAGAGAGTAAAGTACCTCAGATATCAATCAACAAATTAACAAAGAAGGAAAGTATTGGCATGCATGGCAAAATTGCAATTACATTTCACTAAATTCTTCTTGGCGCCAGCTGCTGCTTCTGAAGCACATCCGAGTTCAGAGGGGGCCAGCTCCTGCTTACCCTGGACTTGCTCCAGGGTGTGGTTTATTGATTGCTAATCAGAATCTTCATACACTTCGTCATCTGAGAGATCATCAAAAGCCCTTACGTCGAGCTGATAGCGAAGGATTCCACCGATGCCACCAAATCCTCTGCAGAACTGAGAACCCTCCTGAGATTTGTTGGTAACAAACTCAAGGGTACAACCAAAACGCTTGTACTCATTAGCAAACCACTCCAACAATGAACTTTTCTCTTGTACTTCGAGTTCTGTGTTTGTTGCAGGATCCCTGAAGTGGCTCTGATCTGCTTCTTGTTCCTTATTCAGATGCTTTATAATGATCTCCCCGGTTCCAGCATGCTTAAGTGTATACCTATTGACATCCAAATTTTCCCACACAATCAAGATCTCAACAGCACCCATCTCAAGAGTTTTCAATGTGTCATCCACGCCAAAAACATACTTCCCAGTATCTTGGCTTATTTCTTCAAAATACTTCCCTATCAGTCGCTTCTCCTGTATAAACTTAACATTTGCCAGAATTTCAGCTGACAACTCTATAGCTTGATTGAAACCATTCTCTCCTCCATAAGAAACATCAACTACATTAAGTATTTTAGCCTGCAGACGAGGATCAAACATGTCGGATTGGCTTAACTCAGTTTTAAAATCAGCAGAACCAGCCAGAATTAGCCCAGAAACATTTGGCTGACTCGTAGCGGGATTGATATAAAACTGTGTAGCAAGCTCTGCTGTTTTCCGGACATAGTTATGACGCTTCTCCATCCGAAGCCGAGCAAATCGAAGTGCGGACTGCCCTCCTCTTCCATGCTTCTTAGGAAGATCAACAGTGAACTTGTGGAGTATCTCACGAGTATTGCCACTTAAAGTGCCGAAAAGGGTCCCATTTCCATCCATCACTATGAATCCAAACTTGTCATCAGATTCGAGAAGTTCATTCAGTGCCTCAGTGTGGAACTTATTATCACAAAGATATAGTGATGCATTGATGGGCTTGAATGGCTCAAAATCTATAGTAACTTTCTTCTCTTTCCCATCATCGGTGACAATGGTTCCAGTGTACAGAACTAACCCATTGGGAGGAACCTTGTTGTAGAGCTTCAACCTCTGTTGAGCTGATGTGATGGCTCCTAAAACAGATTGCCGGTTGACTCTGCTCTTGATGTTTGATGCAGTTCCATATTCATCACCCAACATCTTCGCAACTCGCGATACTTGATCACGAGGTGGCATAACCAGAGAAATCATGCTTGTACCGTTGCCCCTTGCAGCTTCCAAAGCCTTGATGAGTTTCTTGATCTTCCATATCTCGATGTTCCTATCGGTTTCATGAGCATCGGACATCTTCTAAACGTTTGTAGAGGGCTGAGATTTACCTGTAAAAGAATACATCAGAACTAACAAAATTTACAAGTCACAAAAAATACCACATATAGTATTCAAGGCTGTGTGCCTCATATTTAAGAGATTATTTTAAAAGGGCAAGTAAAAGCACGACATGACTAAATCACATATTCGGGTACAACAAACCCACAAATCAACACAGGCCAAAATGCTCTCCCAATACTAATTACAATTATTCTAAAGAAATAATAGATGCATTATCCTACAGTACTTCCAGTTTTCATTATTCTGTTACTCTGATCAATTCAAAAGCCGACAACAAAATTATGAAAGGGTTTATTCTTGTTGTACTCTGAATTTCTGATTAATTAAATGTTTATTTATTATTTTATTTTTGAAATAAGGCTAGCCATTATTGATCTCCCCTGTCCTGGGCTACAAGCACCAATAATACCTCTCATTTAATTAAATTTTTGCCCGGACTGACATTCAAACCCACGCCCACTCCTCCTCTCCCTTACTAGTGCAGCCATTGGACCACCCTCTCAGTCGTAAGGATAGTTATATATCAAATGATTGCCACAAAAGATTGTAAAATATGCACACACAAAAAAAGTAGCATAGCAAACAATCAAGTACGACAATAGCGAGATGGGTAAACAAATATAAGGTACTAATGCAGACCAGAGCAGATAACATGTAGCATCATAAATGATGTTACAGAGATTAACGTAACATATTAAAACAATATAATATCATATAGTTACCATTTTCAACAATATACGCATGCAATCTTTTCTTGCCAGCTACTCTTATATTCAGCATTTTCTCTAGTTCATACCAAATAATCAATTAAGAAAGTGACCGAGTCCTTTATCACTACATTGCTGTAAAATGGATAGAAATAAAGAGGTAGATAGGTAAATGAACAGAAGAAACATATAATAATGACATAGGATTAGTAAAGAAGTTTACATGACCTTCTGAGTATAGTTACTTTTGTAGTCTTATATAATAAAGCAACTACAATTCAATAATAACAGACAAACTTTTAGAGAAAATGCGTACAAAAATAATGATAAAAAGATGAAAATGTAGAGATAATCTGCAAAACTAGGTAAGCAACTAAAGAACTTTAAAAATAATAATTATGTCTCATGCAGCAATGATGCAGATGGTATCTGTGTGTGTGCACTAAACAAAGAAGAAGCTTGATCTGGAAAAGGACGTGTGTGTGTGTGTGTGTGGCTGGGTGGGGAGGGGAGGGTGCCCACAAGCCTGATCCTCTATTCAGGCTTGTGCCCAGCAGTGAATGTAAGACATTAAGCACAACAAAGACAAAGTTGCTTTGTTCTTTATTATTATAAATAATTAAATACATAAATATAATATGCCAAAGTGGAAATGTGGTACAATATTTGTGAATACAAGGCCTCAAGGGGGGTTCACTTCATAGAGATTTGGCAATATTTTAAGCTGGCTGTTGCTTACCTAAAGTAATCCTGCTCGTTTATCCGAGCATGGGACCAATAGTGAATGTAAGACTTAAGCACAACACAATCAGAGTTGCTTTGCTCTGTATTATAAGTAAATAAATTGAATATGTCCAAGTGGAACTATGGTACAATGTTTGGGAATACAGGTCAAGGACTCAACAGGAGAAGGGGTAGGGATGATGTTTTCAAATTGACTTGTGGTGGCATTGGAAAAAGATCATTAAATTTTACTATGATGCCGAATATACAACATAACACAGGAGATATGTGTACGCCATCGCACTCATTATGAACATATAGACATACTGATAAAGCTAACATAGAATAACAAGCAAAGCGACGAAATAAGAGCATATGATTTATCATTGCCAAACTAAGGATGTTGGTTTATTCTAGGTACCATACTACATTAAATTCTCTTGAAAGTTGGCGCTTTTGCGTTTATCATATTTTGTGAGACTGGCGTAATCTTCAAGAAAGCTAAGAGGAAATACTAAATATGTAGTTCTCATCAAAAACTGATGGGCCCAAAGAGCATTCTACATAGGCCAGATACTTGTACAGAAGATGCTCCCAGAATAAACACAGGAAATTATAATGTAACTTTCAAAATCTTCAACGCTATCTTAGCCTCTTGTGGTCACCCATTACTGTTGAATATTATACTAAGAGAACAATGTGGCTAAACTTAGGGAACAGGGACAGCACAAAATCTGTTCTCTGTCCACACCATGTCCATAATGTATTGGACAAAAGTGACTCTCCACAGTACACGAGGACATGCCAAGACACCATTTCCGTACCGTACCCGTGTTGTATTTGTGCTTGTGCAACATAGTTAAAGCCCTACACCAGATCCCCTATATGCTACAACCTTGGCGAGGAATACTTAGAAGATCATTTAATCTCTATGAGATTCGTAGAAAACAAAAACTTAGAGCATCCAACTTATATGAAATAGCAACCATAGAACAAAGTATTCTAAAATTACAGTGAAAGAAACCAAACGCCCTTACTAAGGATGTTTGTACTGAATCCTTCCTAAACCACACTAAACCCTCTACCCTCGGTTGGTTAGGGGTCACGTTTGTGGGTGGAAGATTTTGAGTTCAAATCTGGAAGCGATTTAGGACGTTTGTACTAAATCCTTCCTAAACCACACTAAACCCCCAAACCTTAGTTGGTTAAGGGATATGTTTGTGGATGGGAGGTCTTGAATTCAAATTGGAAGCGATTTTGGAAGGGTTCAATACAAACGTCCTTGGGAAACTTTGTTCTATGATTACTATTTCCTATAAGTCGGATGCTCTGGACGAAAATTTCTTGTTTACAATTCTGAAGTCAAGTCACATGTAAGTAATTCTAAAGATTACTTCATTTTACAAGTGCAAACACATGTTAGTAATAAAGTAAAATTTCTGAAACATGTAGTGTATTGCCAAACACACACACACACACACCCCCCTCTTCTAACTTTTTGTTTCTATGTTTTGGTCCTCCTTCGTCACTAGATCCTGGTTCCAGGACACGAACACCAAGCCGACAAGAAAACCGGTCAGGAAGCACATATTTCGGGTGCCCTGAATTTCTTTGCCGTGTCCAATATGTGCCTGCCACCGATTTTTTAGTGTCCTTTTTCCAATTAACAAAATGACCTAAAGCGTCAACTCCAGGCTCTCGTTGATAACTTTTCGTTCGTTAATTTTGCGATCTATTTTGCTACTAAACCGATTAGAACAAAAAATAAACAATTCGGAGTTAATTTTTTTCTTTCAGATCTCGTTCTTTTTCTCTTCAGAAACTGACTTTTATCATCACAAATCTAAGAAATACAATTAAACAAAATCAGAGTTCATAATAAAAATAATGGAAAAGGAAATAAAAAAATTGCGGATGTGAAAAATATATTTACAAACCTGACGGTCAGGGGGTGGAAGCCGACGAGGGATGGCGGCTACAGAGTGGAAGGAGGAAAAGAGGGGTGGACTCGATAGATAGATATATATATACAGAGAGAGAGAGAGAGAGAGAGAGAGAGGTGGAACATTTGAGAGATAGGATTCGCCTAGCGGGTCGGGTTCGGGTTATGGATTTGATTGTTTACATTTGGATTTAAGGATTAGGATTTGAATTGTTTGGACACGACGACTAGGTTCGGATTCATATAAATCTTAATAAATTTTAGGCTTAATTATAACGTGATATCTATAAAAAAAAAAAAAATTAAATTGAGATCCTCAACTTTAATAGATATTAATTTAATATTCTATTTCAACTAATTTTTTTAACTTGATACAAAATATATATATATATATATATATATATATATATATATATATATATATATATTCCTAAACTACCCTTTCCTCCCACCCCACCCCACCCCCTACCATCGGATGTTGCTCTAGCAGCCCCCCTCCCCCTCACACCCCCCCACCCCCCCACCCCACCCCACCCCACCGGCGACCCCCCTTCAAACTTCTTCTTAAACTCTCCCCAAGTTATTATATCATCTAAATCATCTGGTGCTCTGCACTCCATCAGTACTAAGCAACATCTTCCAACTTGATTCAGATCGTGGATATCATATCCTTAAGACTAACTTTTACTACTTTTAACAGTCCTTCTATGGTTCTAATCCACTGTCCAGCTTCGATCAGACTTTCTGTTCCTTTAAACTTGGGAGGATTAAGGTTTCTAAAATCCTTTAGCGAACCATCTTTAAAATTGACAGATGTTTGCATGTGTTTCAACACTGTGGCAGTTGTGGTTTGAGCCGTATTTACATGTTGGCTGTTAGATTCCAGGACCTGCTGGAATAATCTGTACATATCCTTAATAGATGGTTCAGACTGAGTTTGTGATGATGAAGCATCGGATTGGTCGTGATTAGACATTGTCAAAAAAAATCCAAATGCAAATTTCTCAGGAATGGTCCTGATTAAATCGAGGTTCAAAGATAAAGAAAGGATCTTGCAAATCGTAAGAATATTGAACAACAGTGATTGGAAAAAAATATAGACACAAGGATAAGGAAGAAGTATATTTCATTCACTCATAAAAAAAATATGATATAAAATATGCTGCTAGGGGTACTAGTCATCTTACACGTAGGGGTACATACATATTCATACTATTTACATTCTCACACTTCCTCCCTTCCTAACTTATATATATATACATCGTGGATATCATATTCATACTATTTACATAGCCTAATAACTGCTAAGTCTTCTAGCATACAAAGTTTCTATTAGCAGTCATCCCTAGTTAAAGTTAATAAGAACAACTAGACAATTACGAAAGCTTTCATTTGATCTTCCTAAATAGTCTTTTAAGGGACTGTCTTTTAGTCTTCCTAAGTAAAAAATAGAACGACATAGTCTTCCTAAGTAGTTTTCATAAAAAATTGAATAATATCATTGTATATGGTTAAAAAGGTAATTGATCTTCCACTAATTTAAAATTTGAAACCGTTTGTAACTCTCTTCTTTTTACGTGGAGTCAAATTTGCATCCCCACCAATGTAACCTCTTCCTTATGTGCATTAACCTCCTCTCACCTTTTCTCTCTCTCCGAAGGAAAAGAAAAAGGAAAGAAAGAAAGAAAAGGAAGCAAAGTTTCCTACTGAGTTTTCAGGTTGGTTCCGTTCTCTTAAATATATAGATATAATTTAATTTTCTATCTGTTTTTATATCAAATCTCTTCAGCTTTGTGTACTGTAGCATTATTCGAAAGAAGAAAAAGGAAACAAAGTTATCTAAACTTCTCTTGCTGACTTTAAGTTGGTTCTTTTATCTTAAAAGTTAATAATTTTTTATTCTTCTGTAATATGGAGTTTCACATTTTCTTTATATCCTAGAGTTCTATATCTTTTTTATATAGATGAAAGTAAAACTATATTTAAGTTCTAAATTAGAATAAATTTTAAATAGAATTTTTATTTTCATTAGATTAAATTTTATGCAACTAGATTAATTTAAATTAAATTAGGAATTAGCGGGTGTAAATAAAGTTAAATTAGATTAAAAAAATAATATATGGTAATTATATGTTGTGAATAATGATTTGAAGAACCAATTGTCATTATTAAAATAGATCATCGTTATCTTTCATTTTATAGGAGAAAATATGCATGCTAATTTGACTTGAATAACGTTTTGGTCTAGAATTTGTTTCATATAGATTTGTATTGTTTATATATATTCTAATGCGGATTAAAATCATATAGGCTTCTAAAAGATAATGACATATTCTATTTTTTTTTTCATTCGTCTATATTGTAGTAATAATTCTAAGAATTGCTTGGGATATTTTAAGGTCGTAGAAGATGACAATGGATTATGAAGACGGATATGACTAGGTTCGAAGTCCTAAATATGATTGTCTTCTCTTTGATGACTCTCCTGTTCAGAACATTTTTTGTCTATTTTTTGATTGGTAGAGTTAGCTCTTATTAATCTTTGGTTTGTCACATACAGATCTGGATAATACTTTATAAACCCTGAGTTCCGACATTTCTCTCCACGTGAGGACATCCAAGGCAAGAGTCTATTTATTATAAATAAAAATTCATATTTGATTCTTTCCCTTTCCAGTTTTATTTTATTAAACTAGTTGTTCTATTTCCAATTTTCATGTTATTCTAATCTAACAATTCATATGTAAGTATATGTAAGTTAGATTAAATTTTAGATAATAGCCTAAATTTTAAGTTAGATTAGATTAACTTAAATTTGAAACTAGATTAAAGTTAAAACTTAAATGATAGATTGAGTTTTAAATTTAAAATAATATATTAAAATTTAAATAGTAGATCAAATTTTTAATTATATTAATTTTGAATTAAAAGATTAAGTTTAACTAGCTAAATTTTATCTAACTGAAATCCTATTAGCTTTAAATTAAATTTTAAGTTAGAAAAAACATATAATGAAAAAAAATTAGATAGTAGACTAGATTAAAGTTAAAACTTAAATGATAGATTGAGTTTTAAATTTGAAATAATATATTAAATTTTGAATAGCAGATCAAATTTTAAATTAAACTAATCTTGAATTAGAAGACTAAGTTAAACTAGATAAATTCAGAAAATTTCATATAGGAGGAAAATATTCGCTACATTTTGCAGAAAAGAGTAAATTTTTGACAAAATTCTAAGAAAAGGGAGCTGGGATCAACCCCCTTGACGTAAAATAAAAATAAAAATTTAAGTCTAGCGCCAAGGAAATTGGCTTCGAAAAAAATAAAATAAAATAAAAAGAGCCTAGTGTTAACCCCATTGGGCCCAAAAAAAAAAGAGCATGATGCCAAGGGGGTTGGCTCTAAAAATAAATAAATAAATAAATAAATTATATATATATATATTTACCTCTCATTTTTTTATTTTTTATTTTGTTTGGAGCAAAGGGGGTTGGCCCCATGCTCTTTTTTATTTTTATTTTTTGTTTGGAGCCAACTCACTTGGCGCCAGACTTAAAAAATTTTTTTTACGTCAAGGGGGTTGGCGTTAGCTCCTTTTTCTTTGAATTTTGTCAAAAATTTTCTCTTTCCTGCAGTTGTAGCGAATATTTTTCTCTTATATAAAAAATTTCTGAGATAAATTTTATCCAACTTTTATTCGATTAGCTTTAAATTAAATTTTAAGTTAGAGAAAATATATAAAAAAGAGAGTATGCTATCTACTTTTGTGAGGAAAAAAAAGATCTCCACGAGGAGCAAACAAAATTATGATCCCCTATCAGAAAAAAAAATTAACAGTTTAGTTGGATTCTTGATTTATTATGATAAAAGTTCACTAATTTAAACTAAACATATTGATAACATCACATTAAAATATGTTATTTTGTTAAATAAAAATTTGACCATACAATTTTGCTAAATAATTTTTTTTAGTCCACTATTTAAAAAATAATGCAACTATATAATAAAACATGTATATAATAAAACAGAGTAATCCTTAGCGGTAGAAGACAAAAAAATATAAAGAACGGAACAATCGTAATTAACGATAGAAGGTATATCTAATAGCTATATATAACAAACGAGAGTTAGAACATAATTGTCGTTGTATATGACACTATAAATATTATTAAAGATATATACAAGAAACAAAAATAATTATAGAGGTATACGAGAGACACGAGAAAAACTAATTATAAATAGAATAAATAGAGTACCAATAAACAAACTTAAGGTTCTAAAATAGTGTGACATAATCTTTCTTTTTCTAAAAGGCCAATATTTTGAAAGCAAGTTGAATAAGTTTGATTGAACATTATTTTGCTACTTAAGATGTTTGTCAACATTTCTAAAATGCGTTGTACATACAATACGTGCGTCCGTTATAATAATTAGTTATCTTTGTATAAAGTTTTAAGAGGATCCTACTCATAGTTTGTTATGGGTGGGTGTCCAGTTTTAGATCCGCCAATAATAGGAATCCGACTTGGACTATTATAAGTCCTTCAGTTCTAACCAAGAGTAAAGAAAGACATAATTTTTTTTTCCAACTTTAATTTTTTAAATATCCTTTCCAAAGTATTAAAGATATCCCAAGCTTAAGTATAACAAATTAATATTTTTTCTAACTTATTTCTCTTCCTTTCTAAATTTTTAAACTTTAATCCATGATAGTTTCGTAGAAGATAGTGGCTAATTCTAAAGTTTCGAACTCTATTATTAGATTTTCGAAATTTCTTAGAAGATAGTGACAAAATTTAAGTTCTTAGTTTTAAATGTAGGAGTATATTGATATAAAAGATATGATTAGAATATAAATATGTTTAAAATACTTTGATAAAATTGAGCAAAATATATTTAGGAAAAAAAAAGATAAAATATCTCTCTATATATATATATATATATATATATATATATATATATATATATATATATATATATATATATATTCTATATTTCAATAATATCGTTTTTTTTTGTGAAGTGCCCCCACACCACATCTTATATGAATTCGTGTGAAGGCAGAAATTGAAGAGAATTAAAACTCTGAACCATTATTTTATTTAATTGATTTTTTTTTTAGATGTAATCATGTAGAGAGGGACAATATTGCAAGAAGAATGTAAAAAAAAAGGCTTTCAAGTTCACGATCAAAAACGGATAAAAGGATTAAAAAACCGATTAAAAATGAAAAAAATAAATTTTGTCCGAATTTTTTTCCCCCCATATTCTTAAGGTATATTATATCCATGTTTTGTGGATAACCGGATATTCGTAATTTCAGAAAATAATTTGTGTATAGTCTAAACAAACATGCTAATAAATTTTTATCCTAAAATTTTTCGCGTACCAAACGTCCCATAAGACTAGTCTAAATATTTCCAAACTATCGGAGATATATATATATATATATATATATATATATATATATATATATATATATATATATATATATATGAGGAGGGATCCACATCTTCCATTTTTGTATCTTTCAAACATTTCCATGATAACAATCATTGGATCTTGTTTAAGTCATCTCATATATATATATATATATATATATATATATATATATATATATATATATGACTAGTCTGAGCTCATGGGTCCGAGACGAACTTCCAAAATGATGACTCCATACATAACGCAAAAAGAAAAAGAAAAAAATATATATATATATAAATTTTTAAAAAATTATGTTGCAATAAAAAAATTAAATTAAAGATCTCTAATATGCAAGTCTAACATGATAATTATTACATCACAATTTTACGTTAAAAATGGTCAATGTATGATACATAATAGCTCTATTTTAGATATAATTATATTGGTGTTCGTTCCTTTAACCATTAGGCTCAGGACCGTGGTCCAGTCTCTCATGGGCCAGGGCTGTCCCGTAATCCGGACTCTCATTTTGGATTGCGACGAACAATAGCTACAAACTGCTGCATAAATGAAATTTAAACACAAAATAGTTTAAAGCGTGGCATAATTTAGGCCTTCCAAGAAATGTAAGCAGCAACATAGGAGAATAATGTCGTGATCACGGTGTGCGTTGATTGATAGATTTAGGTGTCTGTACACAAGTATCTATTTATTGGAGGGTGTTCATTTATTGATTTTTTTTGTGGTAGCAAAAATTGAACTTTTAGTTTTTCAGTAAGTTTTAGCCTTTGTAAACTTTTTTAGAAAGCGGCCAGGATCGTTTCTGAACAATTCGTACTGATCGTAAAAATCGAAATAAAAAAAATAAAAATATTATTGATATATATTATTAATATAATATATATATTTTTATTTTTATTTTTATTTTTATTTTTATTTTTATGTGGTCTGGTATTTCATACGGAACTTTTTTGTGTATATTTATGGAGAGTTCAATTTTATTCGCTTTCAATTCAGCAGAATAAAGAAAACAAAGTGAAACGGCCGTGCCGAAAGGTGACCGTGCGTTACATGTCTTATAAGTCTGTAGTCCTCTCAGCTCCTATTATTAATAAATTTTTTATTTTTTTAAAACTCTCCGGTACTTAGAATGTAAAAAAAAAAAAGTTGTAGATGGTTACTAAAAATGTCAGAAATGGCTCTGAAAGCGACTATTCCACTCGATATCAGGAAGCGAAGCATATGACAGTGGAAAAATGCCAAGCGAAGAGAAGACAAATTGAGCATGCATGTTGAGGTCTTGGTGGGCATCATAACCACCACAGTCATCCTCATCCAGAAGTCTCCAAAGTGTGACTGTGGTGTTGATGATAACATATGTTAACGATGTCCATTGCTATTAGCTAGCTATATAGGGGTTCTTTTCCCCAGAGTAGTAAGTCGAAAATGATACGAAGTTGTACATTTTTTTAGAATTATTTTTAAAAAAATTATATTAAAAATTATAATTTTATACACTAATTTGTTGTATTTTAAAGTTGTATCAAAGATATATATATATATATATATATATATATATATATATATATATATATATATATATGGAGTGGATCGAGAATCCCGTCCACGGATTCCATCAAAGATATATATATATATATATATATATATATATATATATATATATATATATATAGCGCACGGGCCTCCCAATCCGACGAAAGATTATATATATATATATATATATATATATATATATATATATATATATATATATAATTTTATATACTTTTTTTTGGCCAATGCCAATTATTCTTGTACTACACCAACCTCTATATGTCGGAGAAAAAAGTAACGTTGGGAAGAGGAATCAAGGAAAAAACAGCGAAGGAAAAACGTGACAAGCAAGGCCTCTCTTTATGTTAGAAAGTGCAAAATCAAGAGGTGCTGGAGCAGCTACAATTGCTTTCGCGGGAACAGCTGTCGGTATTGGAAACGTCCAAGGTATATGTAAGACTTTATAAGCAGTGAGGGTTTTGTTGAGAACGAAAGTGCGAAAATCGTTCCTCAAACCAGAGAGTACCTGCGAGAGAACCGAGCAAAACGTACAAACCAAAAGCGCCAAATACAAATCGCAGACACATAGATTTTTGACGTAAAAAATCCTTGCGGAAAAAACCACGGGACGATCGGAGTCCAACCCTGAAAAGCCTCCACTGATGGAATAAGAAATACACCGACTCCTTACAAACTTCTCACCGATCCAAACAGATCACCACAACTCTTTTGGAACAGAAAATAGATTATAACCACGAAGAAGAAAGACAACGAGAAATACCCAAAACTGATCTTCTTCTTCGAAACGGCCTCCAATCATTCTTTCTCCTATCCAATGTTGCAATGGCACTCTTGCCTCTTTTTCTCTCCTTGTTGCTATTTTTTTTAGAGAGAGATATATTTTAGGGCCAGGAGACACCTATATATAGTCTCAAACCCACAACTAGCATTCCTATTATAGATAGAAATATCCAATCCAAATCCAAATCCATTGACATATTCCTATTATATGTAGGAATATCCAATCCAAATCCATTGAGATATTCCTATTATATTTAGGAATATCCAATCCAAATAAATTGAGGTATTCCTATTATATGTAGAAATACTAAATCCTATTTCGGGATATTTTTCACATAGGTTGGGAACCCCACCCACTCTAACAAATCTTCCTCTTCACAACTATGTGGACGGGGTCGTCATTCCGACGATTCGCCTGCAGTACTCAAACTTTCTCCTTGGAAGAATCTTTGTAAACATATATATGCTCCGTTGTTGTCTGTATGAACCTTCTCAAGCACCGCTTCCTTCTTCTCAACAGCATCCCATATCCAATGATACCGTGTATCAATGTGCTTGGATCGGCTATGAAATATCTGGTTCTTCACAAGGTGGATAACACTCTGACTATCGCAAAGCAAATGATACTGCTCCTGCTTTAGCCTAATTTTTTGCAGCAGCTTCTTCATCCACTGCAACTCCTTGCAAGCCTCCGTCGCCGCAATGTATTCTGCCTCTTTTGTCGATAAGGCAACACACTTCTGTAAACTCGACTGCCATGATACTGCTCCACCAGCAAACATCATCATATAGCCCGAAGTCGATTGCCTCGTCTTTACATCTCCAGCCATATCAGCGTCGGTATATCCAACCAGCTTTGGCTCGTCACCACCAAATAAAAGTCTCCAATCGGTAGTACCCTGAAGATATCGTAGAATCCACTTGACCACACTCCAATGTACCCTTCCAGGATTGGAAGTATACCTATTAACTGTGCCGACTACGTGAGTAATGTCTGGACTCGTACATACCATAGCATACATAAGACTCCCCATGGCTGAGGCATATGGAACTCGCTCCATATCTTCCTTCTCGTCCTCGGTAGATGGACACTGGTCCTCAGTGAACTTAAAGTGAGCCGCAAGGGGGTTACTCACTTTCTTTGACCCGTTCATCCCTAAATATACCCGATCAATATACTTCTTTTGGGACAAGTGTAGCATCTTGGACTCTCTCTCGGGACTGATTTCCATCCCAAGAATAGTCTTCGTTGCGCCCAAATCCTTCATAGAGAAGGACGCGTCCAGTTGGCGCTTCAACTCTGCTATCCTGGTGGCATTCTGACCCACCAACAACATGTCATCAACATAAAACAACAAAATGATAAAATCATCCTCGGCGAAGTACCTCACAAAAACACAATGATCCGACGTCGTTCGTGCATAGCCATGCTCCCCCATAAATGACTCAAATTTTTTGTACCACTGTCTCGGAGCCTGTTTCAGACCATACAAGCTCTTCCTCAACCGGCAGACCAAATATGACTTGCTCTTCTCACAGAATCCCTCTGTCTGCTCCATGTACAACTTCTCCTCAAGCTCACCGTGGAGGAATGCAGTCTTCACGTCCATTTGCTCGACCTCCAAGTCAAAACTGGTTGCCAATGCTAGCACCACCCGTATAGACGACTGCTTGACGACTGGAGAAAAGATCTCATCATAATCTACTCCTTTTTGCTGACTGTAGCTTTTAACTACCAGCCTTGCTTTATATCGAGGGCGAGTAGCATCATCTGCATGCTTCACTCTGAACATCCATCGATTCTTCAAAGCCTTCTTGCCCTTTGGTAACCGCACCAGATCATAAGTAGAGTTGGCCTCCAAGGAACTCATCTCCTCCTGCATGGCCTCCATCCACTCCTGCCTGTGTTCGTCTTCCATAGCCTCTGCGAAACTTTCGAGTTCTCCCCCGTCAGTCAATAGCACATACTCACCCGGTGAGTATCTTATAGATGATCGACGCTCTCTATCGCTCTCGCTCAATGGAACCACTGGTGCTGGTTGTATATCTACAGTCTCCCCCCCTCCAGGAACTGCCTCCTCGGCATGCTCATCCTCCTGAGGGTCACCATGACCACCATCAGCAGGCTGATAATTAATGTTGGGAGCAACTACATGTACTGGCTCTCCAATAACTAGATCTTCTGCGATGTCCTTTAGAAACTGCTCGAAGCAAAATGAATCTAACTCAGGCAATTCCTCAGTCTCAGAAGGTATCTCGGAATCCTGAGTGCTGGTCATGGTCTGATCCTCGACGAATACCATGTCCCTGCTTCTGTAGAACTTTTTTTCCATTGGATCGTAGAGTCAATAGCCAAACTCATCCCGACCGTAGCCGATAAAGACGTACCGCCTTGTCTTTGGCTCAAGTTTGGATCTCTCATCCTTCGGTACATGCACGAAGGCCTTACAACCAAACACTCGCAGGTAATTGTATGACGGCTCTTTGTCGTACCATACTTTATCAGGCACATCATCCTACAAAGGAGCACTAGGAGATAAATTAATAACATAAGCAGCTGTGTAAAGTGCCTCACCCCAATAGCTGCTTGACAAGTTTGCTTCTGACAACAAACACCGCACCCTCTCCATTAGCGTCATGTTCATCCGCTCCGCTACACTGTTGAGCTGCGGTATCTTTGGTGGAGTCTTCTGGTGACATATCCTTTGCTCTCTGCAATAAGCATCAAAGGGACCGATATACTCACGCCATTTTTCGACCGAACACAAAGAAGCTTCTTGCCCGTCTCCCTTTCAACAAAAGCCTGAAACTCCTTGAAAGTGGGCAGCACCTGATGTAGCGCCCCATTCCGCGTCGACGCTATGTACAAGTGATATCGCCTTGCTTGCTCGAACGGAAGTCTTCTCGGAGAGTTCCCGACCGATTAATCATGTGAGTGGGCAGAATATGTAATGCCCCGCTCCGCGTCGGCATTATGTATCAGGTGAGTGGGCAGAACTTCATTCTCTAATTCTTGCACGCCTTAATAATAACCTGAGTTTTTGCTTGCAATATTTTCATAAGAGAATGATAGAACCTGCCTTGCATGTTAATGAACGAACTCACCTATCTTGTCTTTGAAACGATGTCTGCTAAACGAGAATCCTGAAACGCTTGCCTAGAGTGCATGAACATGTTCACTATCGTCTATGCTTCGAGAGAACCATATTGTGCCTGAATGTGTTCAAGTGATAAGTCGGATTGCCCCGCAATAACGATAACTGTTTTGATGGTTCGTCTCGTCTGCATACTAGAGTTTATTTGATAGTGTTCCATGCATTCGCACGCGGTCGGACAATGGCTTTTGGTGGAGAGCTGAACTGCATGTGTCACGGCTGCTACCATGATAGTAAAAATCAACCATGAGTCACAGCTGCCATTAGCATCAGATGAATGAGTCATTGGTATGATGTACAACCAGCTGCCGATCCTGAGATACTCGGGGACCGCCCTGCATATAGCTAAGTCATTGTGTTGGCTTGGATAAAGGACTGCCCCTAAGATCGTGCGTGTGTGTCTAGCTATGCATTTGACCCTGGAGTCTCACGAGACACGCTGCGCACACCCTGAAACATGAACGAACGGCTTGCTTGCTTATATATCGCATATGAAACTCTGTTTCCAAACATGTTTCCAAATAATGTAATATGACTCTGCTAGCGAACTGCATGAAACCAACCTAGGTAAAACTAGAAAGATCACTAGTAATGTAATATTTTATAACATGATTACTTAGTGTTGGTTTGAGTGAATGCTTGTTTCTGTTCAGTTATTTTATCTCACCAGTACTTATAAAAGTGCTGACCCACCAACAGTTTACTTGCTTGCAGGTATTGGATCGTCCGAGGGAGCGATATGCGTACCACAGTCCCTAAGACCCGGAATCCTGGTTTCGATTGTTGCCCCGAGATGCTATCGTATAAGGGAGCATAATATATGGAACGGAAAAATGCCTTTGCATAAAGGAACCCAAGTCCCTCGATTTTCCCGAATACTCAGTTGGCTAAATGCATTGCATTGCAACAATGTCCCTTTCCGCTGCTTACTCGATTGATGCGATGATAGCCAACTATCAACTTAAACGATTGGCCTTGTGCGGGCGCAACCCCAGGCTCGCACGATATCACATCCCGGATACACTCGTGCGGGCCACACTAGATCCCTTCCTCGCACCCGCGGGACGGGCGCGGTGATTCGTGCCCAGTACGTGAATCCGGCTATACGGGGGCGAGGCAAGGCGGAGCGGCGGCCCGGGCGGGTCCGGGGCGTGACAGAATGGTATCAGAGCGGAATCGATCTTCTTGTCACACCCCGATCTCCCGCCGGAATCGGCCGTCCCCGCTAAGCGCGAATCACCGCGCCAGCGCTCCCGCGGGACGTACGTTTCCATCGGGACATGATGCCGCGCGAGCCTGGGGTTGCGCCCGCGTGAGGCAAATACCGAAACGGCCGTTGATAACTAGTTCACAGAGCCGTCATAGCGGAAACATAAAATGAACACAAGTATTAAATCCAAATCAAGCTCTATATTGATATAAAGTAAAGATTACAAGTGGCGCTAGGCCGAGATTACAAATCGCTCATGCTCTCTCTCTCTCTCTCTCTCTCTCTCTTACAATGAATATGCCCTTAGGCTTAGAACCAATACAAACGATCTGGATGATGATGTTCCCATACATTATGTCTCATATATGCGAGCTCCAGGTCCGTGCGCCACGCTCCAAGACGCCAAGCGCGGTTCGGTGCCTCATTGCGTTAAGCGATCTTCGAATCCGTACGAGTTTCTCCTGCACCCTACATGCAGACTGGTTGGGTATCAGTACATTGAATGCACTGGTGGGGAGACCTCTCGCCCACGCCAAAAAACAAGCACGTTCATTAGTTATGTGCACCGACTGATTTCGTTGTCTTTCTATTCTTTTGCCTTAGGATCAGTTACATGGCAATATAAGGAAAGTAATCTCCGTGTCAACTCAAGAGTGTCATAATAATGAACAATTGAGTTCACCTTACCATTTCTTACCATTCGGCCTTCCCTGTCATATGCAGCAATATAAACAATGATCTACGAAATAACAAGGAGCAACTATGAAACCCAAGTGTTATGCCGTGCCTCTGCCTCACAAGACCCATTTTACTAGAACTATGTGTGATACCATGCATCCATTCTAATTATGCAAAAGGTCGTGCAAACGCACTCCTTCCCGTTTCTCCTTTTCTCAATGCTGATAGCCGTTATGCAAACATGACTTATCTATATGAAGGTCACTGGCTCTGTTAGCCATATTGGACATAATCTGCGATGGACGGTTGTCTTTCCAGCTCGATTGCTAGCCTTGTTGGGCCTCCCAAACGTCTAATGAGTCGACGTCCATCCAGGTCAGTAGCAAGCCTTGCTGGATGTCCCGCTCTCGCCCGCTAGTCATCAGCTAGCGTATCGCCAGGACTACACTGGCACTGTCCTCCCGGGCCGACCCGATTCAGATGCCTCAGCAATCGTGTCGAGGACTCTCTCTACCTGGTGCGCAACCAGTTGTCCGTGACCATGCAACTACTCCCCCACTTCCAATCCTAGCCGAGGACAACTCTCGGATCAATCCTTGCCGAGGACTACACTCGGATCTTTTTTTCTTTATGCAGCTCCCTGATTAGAGACTGCCTCGGTGATCTGCATATCCCGAGTACATTCCTTTCCTTCCATCTTCTGACTCGAAACGACTACTTGATAGCCTTTCTCGTCTATGCATGCAACATGATTTTACTCCATCCCGTGTCATATTTCGTGCGGTACAATGCCTCACTATGAACTCACACTACTTTACGGCATATATGAAAGAAGTTAATACATTCCAACTGAACAATCCCGACTACGCAAATAGCAAGTAAGATGTCCATGTTCTATACAATGATAAGGCGGGGTTATCCCCTTAGCTATGTGCGTTTGTCTCTTTTATTAGCATGCAAAAGTTATCGCCTATAAACTAGCATGTAACATTTATTTTCTTAGTGTGCAGCTAAGTAGAGACAGGTTCACCGGGGCCACCCACCTTAGCGATGTATCGCATTGGTCGAGCGAGAATCCTGACGCGCCTCTTGAAATCCTAAGTCTGACTCCATTGAAGATCCCAATGTGAATGCCGTTGCATCGAACGAGCCATCTCGCTGAGTAAGGCGGGTTGGTTTGCTATACTTGTGCCGTTTGAATCGGCCCTCCGGGTTGAGCGGAGCGGGTCGTTACACTTCTGGCCCAAAATCCATTGCTATGACTCTGAGTTATATCGATATGGTATTGCAATAGAGCATTCCATACAATAAGTCCATAGATATTCTCAAAGTGCAAATGTTTTCTGAACTTGAATTGCTTGATTGAGTACGGCGAGGGATGGCACTATCGCTGCTCGGAATATCGAGAAGTTTATCCTTGAAGTTTCGAGGACGAAACTTTTTGTTGGTTGGTAAGTATGTAATGCCCTGCTCCGCGTCGGCATTATGTATCAGGTGAGTGGGCAGAACTTCGTTCTCTGATTCTTGCACGCCTTAATAATAACCTGAGTTTTTGCTTACAATATTTTCATAAGAGAATGATAGAACCTGCCTTGCATGTTAATGAAAGAACTCACCTAGCTTATCTTTGAAACGATAAGTCTGCTAAACGAGAATCCTGAAATGCTTGCCTAGAGTGCATGAACATGTTCACTATTGTCTATGCTTCGAGATAACCATATTGTGCCTGAATGTGTTCAAGTGATAAGTCGGATTGCCCCGCAATAACGATAACTGTTCTGATGGTTCGTCTCGTCTGCATACTAGAGTTTATTTGATAGTGTTTCATGCATTTGCACGCGGTCGGACAATGGCTTTTGGTGGAGAGCTGAACTGCATGTGTCACGGCTGCTACCATGATAGTGAAAAGCAACCATGAGTCACAGCTGCCATTAGCATCAGATGAATGAGTCATTGGTATGCTGTATAACCAGCTGCCGATCCTGAGATACTCGGGGACCGCCCTGCATATAGCTAAGTCATTGTGTTGGCTTGGATAGAGGACTGCCCCTAAGATCGTGCATGTGTGTCTAGCTATTCATTTGACCCTGGAGTCTCACGAGACACGCTGCGCACACCCTGAAACATGAACGAACGGCTTGCTTGCTTATATATCGCATATGAAACTCTGTTTCCAAACATGTTTCCAAATAATGTAATATGACTCTGCTAGCGAACTGCATGAAACGAACCTAGGTAAAACTAGAAAGATCACTAGTAATATAATATTTTATAACATGATTACTTAGTGTTGGTTTGAGTGAATGCTTGTTTCTGTTCAGTTATTTTATCTCACCAGTACTTATAAAAGTGCTGACCCACCAACAGTTTACTTGCTTGCAGGTATTGGATCGTCCGAGGGAGCGATATGCGTACCACAGTCCCTAAGACCCGGAATCCTGGTTTCGATTGTTGCCCCGAGATGCTATCGTATAAGGGGGCATAATATATGGAACGGAAAAATGCCTTTGCATAAAGGAACCCAAGTCCCTCGATTTTCCCGAATACTCAGTTGGCTAAATGCATTGCATTGCAACAATGTCCCTTTCCGCTGCTTACTCGATTGATGCGATGATAGCCAACTATCAACTTAAACGATTGGCCTTGTGCGGGCGCAACCCCAGGCTCGCACGATATCACGTCCCCGATACACACGTGCGGGCCACACTAGATCCCTTCCTCGCACCCGTGGGACGGGCGTGGTGATTCGTGCCCGGTACGTGAATTCGACTATACGGGGGCGAGGCAAGGCGGAGCAGGGCCCGGGCGGGTCCGGGGCGTGACACCTGATCCTTGGTCTTTAAGGTATAGACCCAAACCTTCCTGAAACAGTCATCAATAAATGTTATAAAATAAGAAACACCACCAATGGATTTTACCTTCATAGGACCGCAGACATCCGAGTGAATCCACTCGAGCAACGCCGGCTTCCTTGAACTTGGGTAACTTTGGAAAGATACCCTATTTTGCTTTCGCGCCAAACAGTGTGTGCACTTCACCAACTTTATAGACTTTAGTCCTGGAATCACCTTCATGTTCACCAAGTAGCTCATCCCCTTCTCGCTGATATGGCTGAACCGCCTGTGCCACAACTCAGTAGACGCATCTGTAGCTGTGTTAACCTCTTGTGCCCCCTGTGCGCTCCCTTTCATATAGTAGAGTCCGGACCTCTTGCTTCCTCTGGCAATCACCATCGAACCTCTGGAAATGTTCCACTTATTGTTCCCGAAGAGACTGAAGAAAACCTCGTCATCCAACCTTCCAACCGACACCGGGTTAAAACGGATATCAGGCACATGACGGACATCTTTGAGAATAAGAACTGTACCTGTCTTTGTCCTCAAATGCACATCTCCAATGGCAACCGCCTTCGACACATCTCCATTGCCCATCTTCAACACTCTACAGTCGTCTGTTGTGTATGTAGCAAATAGTGCCTTGTTGTGAGATACGTGCGCTGAAGCACCTGTGTCACGCCCCAGTCCCAAAATATCGAGGGACTGGACGCGCGGCAATGGCCAACAGCACGCACCGATGGACAACCCAATTTAATGGATCCATCAGGACATGCTTAAGCTGTAGTCCAGCAGAAAAATAGAGCAATTGTTACAGGTCACAGACTAATCTAATCTCATCCACAATAGATAATCACAGATTAAATGCCAGAAATAATGCAAATAGAATTAATTATCAAATCTCAATAAATGTCTCGGGGAACAATCCGAGAATATGTCTGATACATCAAAGCAAATAGACAGGAAATAAAGGAACTGGAAATAGAAACAGAAATAACTGACTATATACAGCCAATGCTCAGGATGTAACACCATGTTCCGCTCAAGTGGACTGCCGTCTCAAACGGCAATCGTGCATCTGTCCCGACCCGCTTTGCCTCGATCAAGAAGCAAAGGATATCCAGACTTGTCCCTACAGGAATCCGGCTTGGACTTTCAGAGGCTCGCTTAGACGTATCGCTCTACCGAGGCGAATCATTGCTAAGGTGGGTGGCTACGGTGAACTTGTCTTTGCTTAGCCAGCACATATAAAATCTGGAATATTTATGCTAGTCGCTAGGTGATAACCCCCTGCATGCTAATAAATCCAACGCACCTAGCTAAGGGAATAATCCCAACTTGTATTGCTTGCTAGAACATGGAAAATGAAATAATGCTTATATTCAGACCCTCGCATGCTAAGTCCCTTAAACGGTTTCCTCTCTCGGTTTACCTTCGGGTCTGAGCTAACGTGCCTGTTTATGTTCCTTAGAAACGCATGCTTGTCTGCTTGAATGTTACCGTGTTTTCATCCAAACTCCGGGAGACTACTACGTAGTCGTTCCGTGCCTGAATGAACCTGTAAGTATCCGGGACCGTAAGGTCACCAAGGCATATCCCCGAACCAGGGGAATGCATTAAGCAAGAATGAATACTGAACGTAAATCACCTTGAATGATAATCATGCTATGTATGCATCTGAACGAGGATCGTATTATGTACTGATGGAATCCCAGCTCGTGGAGCAATATGCTCGTTCAGATTAAGTTTAAGTTTCATGATTATCATGTCAAGCTATGGAATATGGATAGACCCTGACCTGCATTGTCGCGGACAACTTGTGCACAAGGTATGTTATGTTGAGTTCCGCGGACGATCACTGGGGCACCGGGACCGATCCGATCCGGACGGGACGTATGAGCAGTCGTATGTTATGGGGCAAGGTATTATGCAGCGGGGCTCGCCACCTGCGTTGCATATCATTCTGTGTCTTGAGACTGTGAACCGTCCATAATGGCTACGCCAGCGACTTATGTTCATATAGATAAGTCATCCTCGCTTAGCGGCTATCCGCGTGCGAGTCATTGCATAGCATCAATGAACTGAACACCTGAACGATCTGAACATAACGACCCTCATGTTTGCATATGCTATGCTTCCTGAATGTTTATACTTACCGTGCTTGAATTAATCATGTTTGCCTTGGACAGGGAAGGAGAAATGGTAAGTTGGTAAGTCTCGCCGTGTTTCCTCAAACATCGCACGGCGCACTGCCCGACACGTTAAGCTATTCAATGTTTGCATAAAACTGATCCTAAGGCAACTAGAAAGACAACTTAATAGTTGTGCACGGAACCTGTATTACGTGTTTGGATTTATCGAGCGGGCGAGTAGCTTCCCCACCAGTGCATTCAATGTACTGATAATCCACCAGTTTGATATGCAGGGTGCGGGAGAACCTCGTGCGGTGCGGACGCCTCCAACGTGCGTGCTAAGGCCAGGAGTTTTCCTCTGAAGCCTTGCAACGGTGCGTCCGGGACTGAAGCGCTTATACAAGACATAAGTTGTGAACATCGCCTGACCATCGCCTGTACAATCATTCCACAGTTGTAGCCACTTGGCACGCTTTTACTGTTTCAGAAAGAGAGGCTTGAGCGACTTGTAATCTCGGCTATACGTCGCCTGTAATACATGTTTCATATCAATAAAGAGATTACTTTACTTGTTTCGATACTTCCGCTATATTGTCGACTCAGTGAACCTGTTACCGATCGCCTATGCGTTCATGACTCCGCTGCACTCGGACAATCTGGGCGACTCTGTGGCTTAGAACTCTTGCCGCCAGCCAATGAACCATGGCCTTGCACGGGCGTGGCTCACGCTCGTGCGGCATCATGCCCGGATGGGTCAAAGCGATCGTTCCGCGGGAGCGCTGGCGAGGGTGATTCCCGCCTAGCGGGAACGGCCGAAATAGCCTGCGGGAGATCGGGGCATGACACAGGAGAAGTCCTCTGGTGCTGGCTCGTCCTCAGGTCCTGGTACAGCTCCTGGAAGGGCTCCTGTACGGTGTATCTCTGGATGGATCTCCTCGGCTATACCTGGAGACATCATCCGGATCCAGGTCCTCAGGGGACAGCAAGGTACAGAAAATACAAGCCAAAATAAATACAGTACAACAATAAATAAGCAATAGGGTAAACTAGGTAACCAGCTAAGTGATATGCAACATGAGAGCAGTACAAGAACTCAGGCTGAAACTACTACAAGCTCTGTGTCGGGGAGCCAGTAGCAGTGATATCATGTAGTTGTCTAGCTCGTAGTGAGACTTAAGACGCCGGCATAATATAACATCAACCTGTAGCCTGTGTGTCTCTCCCCACCCCATGTAATCACGCGTATCATGACCATAACGTCTCATGTCCATGTCAACGGGATTATAGCTAATGCAGCAAATCATAATGTCTATAAAATATCTCTGTCAAGTCCTGTATCCTATACAGAATCACCATGAATGTCTCAGGAAGACTCTGTCTCATGAATAGTGTCAAGTGTCCTGGGTTCTGGAGTACTTGATAAGACAAGTACGAGAAGTATCGGGTCTCGATATCCATCTCTATGTGACGTTACACAACTCCGCGTACGGAGTTGGCACCCGACTGGTAATCGGACGCTAAGTAAACCACTCGGTCCTGGGTTTTAACAGTTAAACAGGTTTATATGCTTTTAAACAAGAATTCAGGCAAGTTCTATAACAAGAATTAATGCAATTTGGCAAGCTTTACTTGCCCACTAGTGCTAAAGAAGTCCAGAAAATAAATAGCAAGCTGCAGGGTTTGGCAAGGTACACTTGCCTGTGGTTCCAGCTCTGATTTCGGCTCTGACTTCAGTTGGATTTGCAGGCGGTACTCCGGTTGCTGAAACAAACATCACCATCAGATCCAAAAAATATCAATCAGCTAAAAATGCCTGTCCTTGAGTCCAATTTGAAGACAAGGGCAGAAACGACAGTTTCGGGTCAAAACGGGGTCCACAAGTGGGCCCGCTTTGCACCAAAAAATGTGTCCAGGTCAAAGGCCTCCAAATTCATCAAACTTAGTGTCAACAGGTCAGGAACGATGATACGAACCCAACGGAACTTCCAGAATTGGATTCCGATGAGCCGATCATAAAATCGCCCGTCGAACGGGGCCTGTGGAGCCCACGACACGCGATTTCGTCAACGTTCTCAGAATCGAACCAAACTTGACCCACAGGACCAGCATATTGCTACGAGTCTGATGGCGCAAGTTTTATCTCGACCTGACGTGTGTACACAAAGTTAGGGCACGTTCCAGAAAGTACGGATACGGAACGATGTCCGCGGATACGCGTTGATCCCGGTGTGCACGCACACCCGAATCGACCTCTGCTAAATCTTACACGTCCGTATCGACGATGCGCACGTATCTGTGAAGACCGCGCGCGATCAAGTCGTCCCGTTTGGCGGGGCGTACTCAGTTCCGGGGTGAAACAGAGTCTGGTTTTTTCTGTTTTTGGATCGCGGTGTGCGATCACCACAGGACGTGATGCCCCGAGCGGTTTTTCCGGGCACCGAGAGGGTCATACAGGCTTCGCAACTCAATTTGCGGAATCGAAAACAGAGCTACGAACAAAAAGTTACAAGTACCTGAAGGGGACCCAAAAACCGAGGTCGAATCGTGTCCGATACGTGTCCGACACGTGTCGGATTCGAGAATCGAATCTAGGGTTAGGGTTTGGGTCGACGGAGACGGCGGCGCTGAGGCGGGGAGGGGCCGGCCGGGGGCAGCTCTGCGGCAGGGGAAAGAGGCCGGCCGGGCTAGGGTGGCGCCGGCGGAGCGCTGCGGCGGAGGCTCTGGCCGCTCGGCTGCTGGGTCGGAGAGCCGGAGGCAGGCGGAGGAGAGGAAGGAAGAAGGAGGAGATGAGGGAGGGGGTCTGGGCGTGGCGCTGGCGGCGTGGTGGTCGACGGAGAGCTGGCGGTGGCGGCGTGGTCTGGGGCGGGAGGCGGAGCAGAGGCGGAGGCGGAGCAGAGGGTGCGGCGGCGGCTTACACGAACGTCGAGGGGTTAAATAGGGGGAGGAGCGAGGCGAGAGGGCTGAGGGAGGCGGGGTTCGGCCGAGCGGGCGGGGGCGCGTGGCCGCGGGCGCGGCGGACTCGGCGGCGGACGCGGGCGGCGGCGCCGGACGCGGGGGAAAGAGAGCGGGTCGCGCGGGGGTGAGGGGGGAAAACGGGTCGCGGGTCGGGCGGGTTCGGTTGGGCGGACCCGACCCGACCCAATAGCTATACGGGTTGGGCCGGCTGGGCTGGGCCGGTTGGACCGGGCTCGGGCTGGGCTCTGGGTTTAAAATAAATAACCCAATAATAATTAATTAAATAAATAATAATTAAATAATAATAGTTTTTAGGTGATTAAAAGATAGGTCCGGGGCCCAATAAATTCCAGAAAAATTATCCTAAGTCCAGTTTTTCATTTTACACCAAAAAATATTATTTTTATAATATTTTAATATTATTTATTATCAATTAAAAATCATTTAATATTTAAAATCCTGTTTTTAAATTACAGAAAATTCCCAGAAAATTCCAGAAAATTGTGAAAAATCTAGTTTTAAAAATTTTGAAAAATCAGGGGGTTTACAACGTGAGTCCACCAGCTAAGAGTTGTCATCGTAGACAAGGTTCATAACTACCTCATCACCTACAATGATCACGTCACCTCCATGTGTCAAGGCCGCCGTTGTATTGTTCTCACTTTGCTTCCCCTTGTCGCCCTTCTTCTCTCTCTTCCAAGCGAAACAGTTTCGCTTGATGTGGTCCTTCTTGTCACAATGGTAACACCCCGAGTCCTCGTATCGACCCTTGGACCTTCCCCTGCTTTTGTCTCTGCCACCGCCTGGACCACTGCTTTTACCCCTTCCGCGGCTCTCTGAAACAAGCGCCTCTGAGTGAGATGCGGATGAAGTGCCCTGAGAATGTCTTCGCATCTCTTCATTCAGTACCCCGCTCTTGGCAAACTCCAGACTGACCACGCCTTCCGGAACAAAAGTGATCATAGACACTCGTACGGTCTCCCACGAGTCTGGAAATGTACACAACAACCATAGTCCCTGAACCTCGTCGTTGAATTTGACTCCCATCGAGGATAGCTGGTCAACCATGCCCTGGAAATCACTCGAATGATCCATAATAGACGTCCCATCTATGTACCGCATACCCATCATCATCCGAATTAGGAATAATTTATTTACCCCGGTCTTCTTCCCATATAAAGATTCTAGCTTATCCCACAGTGTCCTCGCATACTCAATACTGGCAACGTGGTTGTATACGTTCTCGTCAACGAACTGCCTGATGTACCAACACACCTGTATATGCTCGAAATTCCAGTCTATTTGGATTTATCACTGGGCCTCTCGGAAGCAAATACCAGCAGATACAACTTCTTGACAAATAGCAGATCCTTCATCTTGCTCCTCCAGTAATAATAGTTGGTGTCGTTCATGTTTACCATGCGCACCGGCTTCGCGTCCATCTTTCCTCCCTAGTTTGCCTGTCAACTCCTGACACCCTTCTGAAATTCCAGAACTTGGCTCTGATACCACTTTGTTGGGAACGAAAGTGCGAAAATCGTTCTCCAAACCAGAGATTACCTGGGAGAGAACCGAGCAAAACGCACAAACCAAAAGCGCCAAACACAAATCGCAGACACAAAGGTTTTTGACGTGAAAAACTCTCGCAGAAAAAACTACGGGACGATCGGAGTCCAACCCTGAAAAGCCTCCACTAATGGAATAAGAAATACACCGACTCCTTACAAACTTCTCACCGATCCAAACAGATCACCACAATTCTTTTGGAACAGAAAATATATTATAACCACGAAGAAGAAAGACAACGAAAAATACCCGAAACTGATCTCCTTCTTCGAAACGGCCTCCAATCCTTTTTTTAGAGAGAGATATTTTAGGGCAAGGAGACATCTATATATATGCTCAAACCCACAACTAGCATTCCTATTATAATAGGAATATCCAATCCAAATCCAAATCCATTGACATATTCCTATTATATGTAGGAATATCCAATCCAAATACATTGAGATATTTCTATTATATTTAGGAATATCCAATCCAAATAAATTGAGGTATTTCTATTATATGTAGAAATACTCAATCATATTCCGGGATATTTTTTACATAAGTTGGGAACCCTACACACTCTAACAGGTTTGGGGTGTTTTTATCTTGGCAATCCACAAGTATCGCGAGCTGAGGACCAAGAAACCACTCTGCCTCGTACATCTGTAACAATTACAATGGTATTGTTGTAACTCGCTTAAACATCTAGCGGAAAGAATTTTATTTCATGCATGTGAATCCCTCGTCCGCATCGGATATGGACCGAATATTCTCACGACGTTCTGAACCCAGCTCATGTACCGCTTTAATGGACGAACAACCCAACCCTTGGAACATATATAGATGCAAATCTATCGGGATGCCGTAATCTGGATTATTATTCTCAAGTGTCATGGACGTATAATAAAACACGGTTGTTCTTATAATCAAATGTTGCACCGTGGATTAGGGGTGATCATTATTCTGTTTAGGATCAAAATTGAACCGAATCGAACCGAACAAAATAAGAGTTTCGGTTCATTTTGCAAAAAATTTAAATTCGATTTCGGTTTTAAAAATACTAAATTCTTTATTCGTTTCAGTTTTAGGTTTTAGTTTTGGTCAAAAATCAAAAAAATATAATTATGTAAATATCCTAATTCTACACATAATTTGTGATTAAAAAAATATATATTTTGAAAACAACACACACATCTCTCTCTCTCTCTCTCTCTCTCTCTCTCACACACACACACACACACACACACACATATATATATATATATATATATATATATATATATATATATATATATATGATCACCCCTAATCCATGGTGCAACATTTGATTATAAGAACAACCGAGTTTTATTATACGTCCATGACACTTGAGAATAATAATCCAGATTACGGCCTCCCGGTAGATTTGCATCTCAATTACATCAGCCCTTAGCATTTTCTAATCTTGCTAGTTTTGCTTTTATTTATTTACTAATATATATCCACGTGACTTCCTTGTATTTTATAATATTTGAGAAAGTAAATAATAATATTTTTAAAATTTTATAATATTTGAGAAAAGTAAATCTTTTTTAGTTTTTAGTATTTGAAAATAACAAAAAACATCTTCACTTATTATTTTTTATTCTTTCTATTTTAATTATTTTAGATTCAATAAATAATTTTAATTAATAAATATAGATAAATATATTTTTTGAATACAAAATTTGACGATCAAATATCTAAGTTTAGTATAGATTTATTTTCTTTTATAACATGAGCCAGATGGACCAAGGTTTCCAGTAGGGATAGACATCAATTGTTTGGCATGGGTTCCCTTCATACGTTCAGAGAAGTCTAAACCGATGTATCAAAAAATCGTCAGAAATCGAACGAAAAGTTGATCAGATTGCTAGATCTGGTCCAATTAGATCAATCAGATCGAAACTTTGATGAGAATTAGATTCGAACACTAGGTCGATTTATTTATTGACTATGGCCCATTGATCAGATGCAACGGCGGAGATTGTTCCGTTCCCAAACATACAACGGCGGAGATTGTTCCGTTCCCAAACATACAACGGCGGAGATTGTTCCGTTCCCAAACAGGTTTTTTTATTTTTATACCGTCAAAAGAGAGAGACAGAGAGTGTGTGTGAGAGAAGGGGGGAATGTATTGAGGCTAAAAATTGAAAATAAAACAAAATTTATATCAACTTAGAATGCTAGTGCTCGGTTGTTTACAGAAAAACCGTACAAAGTACGTATAAAACAAAAATTATAACAATAAAAAAAAGAGATAAAGATTACATGATGTTGGAAATATAATCCTTTAAAAGTATTACAACACACTTGCTACAATAAAGAACAAAAAGAAGAAGTACGAGATGAAAATGTTGTTCGGATGATGAAGATCATGGTTGTTCGAAACAAGATTCGTTAATTGTCGTTGATCTGATTCCAGGAACCAATAAGTTCAAAGAGTTGAATTTCTCGGAATGGACTTCGAACGGACAACACTTCGGTCGAACATATTCTCGATCGGACAGCATTTCGTGGCTTCAGAACGTTGCTACTAACTTTCTTCTCGTATCATATATTTTCTGAGTCTCTCTCCAAAAGAGAAAGACTAGAAAATATATAAACGGCTCCTCTTGTACCATATATTTTCTGAGTCTCTTTCAAAAGAGAATGACTAAAGAATATATAGACGGCTCCTCTCGTAGCATATATTTTCTACTAGAGAATATATAAGCGGCCACCCCTAGTAGCCACACCACCAATAATGGACAGTTAATCCGGAGAGTAACTTCCCATTAAATAGATAATTATATTAGTAATCTCCACTAAGTAGGTGGTTACAAAAATTGAAACACCTGTGTTGAAGCACATGTCCCACAGGAATAGACTCCCTGCTGGAACCAAGGTCCAGCGGAAGCAGTCTTCCTGCTGACTTGCGTGTTCCGTCCTGCAGCTCCGGCATGCCCCTGCAACTCCCGTGCTGAAACTGGCACGTCTGAAGTGAAGTGCATACTGCGTCATCAAAGTGCCATTATGTACCATTCGTCCGAGTCCCCTGGATCCTAATTTTTTTTTTCAATCAATGACTGACAAAAATAAATATTTTTTTTTCGAGGATTCATGAATGGTCTTCTAGTAAAATATTATATCATACCAACAACATAGGCCACCACTTGGTATGTTTAAATTTTTTTTTTATATATATTAAAATACATACTTAAAATTTGTCATACGGATAGTGACCAATTTTTAGAGAATAATTCAATAAATCTTACCACACAAATAATTGACCGATTTTTTATGTTTTAAAAATAAAAATAAAAATTAGTAAGTGTTTTTTTTTTTTTTCCCCCTTCCGGCAAAGTTGAAAGATACCTGAAGCAAACAAAACCTAAAAAAACTAAAGTTGTGATGCTATTGGTGCTCTGCTCGCTCACAAGACATAAACCCCCACCACCTTTGTCCTTCACGCCTGCCCTGCCTCTCTTTATATATTCCTACATTTCTTCTTATTCTCCCCCTCCTCTCCCCTATCATTATCTCCTTCTCCTCCTCCTCCTCTCTGCATGATGATAAAGCTACTCCCCTTTCTCTTCCCTCTACTCCTCTTCTCTCTCGCCGGCGCCAACGTCGTCGACGACTACGATGGCAATGGCGGTCTCGTTAGCCCCGAGAAGCTGGAGATGTTCGTGGACGAACTCCCCGACATGCCCAAAGTGAACGCCTTCCGTGTCAAAAGAGGAGGAGGAGCAGTTCCGGTCACCGCCCGCAATATCACCATCGGCATGTACCAGAAGAAGTGGGTTAGTATATAACTACTACTTTATAAGAAGAAGCACGAATGCTCCAAAATTTAGGCAGAGTCCACACACGTGTCGGACACGTCAAGAACACCCCGAAAATCACTAGGACGCGGCGAATGTATGTCCGCGCCGGTGACTGGACCTTGTATTTCCTTTCTTGCAAAATTCTAAAAAATATTTATAGCAAATTCTAATTAAAATATATTTAAAATATTTTAATATAATTTAAATTTTTATCTAATTTTTTAATAATATTGTAAATTTAATTAAAAAAAAATTAATTACTTATAAAAATTTCATTTCCAGCTTTAAAATGAATAGTGATACATGCATGTTATATAAAAAGCGCATATATAATGCATGCTCAGATTCATGATAAGTGAACATTGTGCTATTTTGAAGCATTCAATGAATATTTGGCAGGTGGAATACTAATTCGATTTTAAAACTTGGGGACTCGAAATGCAAAAATTTGTACACTTTTAGAACTGTATTAATTTTGTTTGGTTGCAATTGTATTTACCAATGTTTCTCTTTTTAAAGTATTTTGGGATTTATTTTTGAATGTCCACACAGAAGTGCCTTTAGTTATTTCAATGGAAAAATGTTATATGGCTGACAGGCTGAGAATGCCGGCCACGTGGCACAATCTCATTTGTCCCTCATATTTGATTGGACTTATTACCTAAATTTTAGTGAACGGAACCAAATCACGTGGTTGACGATAGGTATGAAATTTTGTGCACCCTATGTTGCATGATGTCATGTGTTTTCATCATATGTATAATCTTGTTTCATTGTGACAGAAATTTCACAGAGACCTTCCTCCGACGACGGTGTTCGCCTTTGGCAGTTCCAATGAGACTGCCACAATTCCGGGACCGACCATCGAGGCTATCCAAGGGATTCCTACCTACGTGACATGGAAGAACCACCTCCCTTCCAAGCACATCCTCCCGTCCGATCCCACGATCCCCACGGCCGACTCGCATCTCGGGGGAGTCCCCACGGTTGTCCACCTTCACGGCGGCATTCACCCGCCGGCGAGCGACGGCCACTCCACTGCATGGTTCACCTCTTCATTTCGGTCGACTGGACCGTCTTTTGTCAGTCCCGTTTCTTTCTATCCGAACATACAGGACTCCGGAAATCTATGGTACAAACTATGTATCAACTCTTTTCTACTTCTTAAAATTAACAACAAAAATCACTCCTTCCAAATTTTGCTGATTTAGTACTTGAGAATTAATAATAATGATGCCATCCTTGTCAAAAGAATTAATAATAATGAAGCTTTTATCAGTGCACATATATATGATAATAATGTCATGATGCTTTATAAGTTTTCTTTCTTTATCTTTATGTAAAGTAAACCAAAAACTCTACTTTGTTGAATAAGTTAGATTACCAGTATCTTTGTTCTACTAATCAATCAGTTGAGCATTAGTGAGAAAAAAACCAATCATGACGCGGCGGATAGTAAGAGTCGGTTGTCCTATCCGAAACTAACTTTAGTTGTCCTTTGATTCTTATTGCACGTCGGTATTGAAAGGTCATCTATGATTCCGACCAGTGGGGTCACATTGAGCCCGAAAGTCTTCTAGGACTTACTTACTCCTGGACCGAGTACTAACTAATTCTCAAGATTATGAATGCTTCTTTCCACAGGTACCATGACCATGCCATGGGTCTAACCCGGGTGAACCTTCTCGCCGGCCTCCTCGGCTCCTACGTCATCCGCAACCCGAACCTCGAGGGGCCCCTCAACCTCCCCTCCGGCGCTCGCTTCGACCGCCAGCTGGTCGTCTTCGACCGCTCGTTCCGAACCGACGGCTCCCTCTTCCTCAACTCCACGGGCAACAACCCCTCCATCCACCCCCAGTGGCAGCCGGAGTACTTCGGGGACGCCATCATCGTCAACGGGAAGGCCTGGCCTAAGCTCCACGTCGCGCGTAGGAAGTACCGGTTCCGCATCATCAACGCCAGCAACGCTCGCTTCTACAGGTTCTACTTGTCCAATGGCTTAACATTCGTACATGTCGGATCGGACAGTAACTACTTGTACAAGCCGGTCGCGTCGACCAACTTCCTCCTCGCCCCGTCGGAGATTGCCGATGTAGTCGTCGACTTCTCGAGATCGACGACGGATTCTGCCGTCCTTGCCAATGATGCGCCGTACCCTTACCCGACTGGCGATCCGACCGATGAATTCAATGGTAATTAAAATGATATTCACTATTATATATGCAAGGTTCGCAATATCGGTATCGGAATTGGTATAGGATCCTTTCTATGAGTATCGGGATAGACGGTATCGATAGTTAGATTTTTTGCATGTCAAGAAACAAATAATTATTAACAAATTATTAAAATTAAGTTTTTTTTTATATAATTTTAAGTATTTTGTATGTTATTTTTGAGTAGTTTTGAAATTGAATGAAATAGTAGTCATTCTTGCCGATTTCTTTATCTGATTTATAACTTTACCATATTTTTACACCATTGTTAATTGGTCTTTTTTGTTTAATTTTTTGCTTCTTTTTGAATTGACGGAAAAAGAGATGCCTAATGTCGGTATGTATTGGTATCGGATCGTGACATGTAGATATCGATCGTATCGGATCGGTATATGCCGATACTACAAACTATGCTATTATGTTGACAGATAAATTTTTGTATGTTATTTCTTAGTAGTTTTGAAATTAAATGAAATACTAGTCACCATTGCCAATTGGTTTACATGTTTTATAATCTTATTATATTTTTACACCCTTGATAATTGGTCTTTTTTGTTCAATTTTTTTTTTTTTTTCAAATTGACGAGAATAGAGATCCCTAATGTTGATATCGGTATCGGATAGCGACATACCAAATTGTGTAGGTATTGGCCGTATCTGATCAATATCGACCGATACTATAAACTATGCTATTATGTTGCACAGATAAATTTTGGTGTGTCCTAGTCCGATACGTGCCCGATACGATCGACACAATCCAGATTTTTGAAACGTCCTTTGCTTCCTAAGACACTAAGTATATATGCCTGTTTTTGCAATGCCAGGTAAAGTAATGAAGTTCATAATTCAAAAGAGCAAGACAATAGACCCCACGGAAATTCCGAGAAGGTTGATGATGCATCCTCCACCTGCAGCAGCACCACCGCGCCGAGCGGTCAGGACCCGATACATTGTGATGTACGAGTTCGAGAGCGCGACGGGCGAACCGACGCATCTGCTGCTGAACAACAAGACGTTCGACGACCCCGTCACCGAGACCCCCAAAGAGGGGACCAGCGAAGTGTGGTACGTGATCAACCTGACGGAGGACAACCACCCGCTGCACATACACCTGGGGCTGTTCGTCGCGCTGCAGCAGCGGGAGCTGGAGGACCTCGACGGGTTCAAGGACTGCATGGCGAAGAGGAACGACGCGGCCGGCTGCGGCTTGGGTCGACACGCCAGGGGGAAGAAGGCTGCGGTGCCGGAGTACGAGAGGGGGTGGAAGAACGTTTTCAAGATGATGCCCGGATACGTGACGAAGATACTGGTAAGGTTTTCGATGCTCACGACGGGGCCGGCTTACCCGTTCGATGCGACGGCCGAGCCGGGATACGTCTACCACTGCCATGTAAGCATCCCTGACCTCAAACTATCGAAAAATCTGATTTTTTTTTTTTGACGCTTTTTAGCCCACTCCCCCGAACTTCCAGCCAAATAAATGGAAGGAATAATACATCCCCGTGGCTCGATTCATCGATCTTCCGCCATTCAGCCAGAGTCTTATATCTATTCTTGGTAACCACAAAGGTCACTCGAGTTCGGTGAAAAATATGATTCAAATTGCTTTGTTTGTCGAAAAAATTTAGGTTCCGAAAAGCCTAAACAACCCGCGGTCTGTGACTGCCGATTGGCCTGCACGGACAAGTGTCCGAACCCCATTTGTCTTCCCTATTTGCTTGGACCCGATAGATAAGTTTTCTTCTTTTATAGCTTTACTATACTTTTACACCATGACTGATTGGTCTATTTCGTTCAATTTTTTTGCCGAATTGACTGAAAAAGATATCTTCGATGTCGATATCGGTATCGAATCGGAACATGATAAACCGTATCGATATCGGTCGTATCGGATCGGTATCGGCCGATACTGCAAACTATGGCATAACGTAGTCATCTATGTTGTCCAAGTACAAATACGGATACATATAAAATGGTACAACTTTTGAAGGCTAATTAAACATTGGTGTAAAATCATAATTTCACTTCTTTTGAGGTATACATTCCTAAAAGTTTTTCCTATCGAAATGCAGATACTGGATCACGAAGACAACGTGATGATGAGGCCACTGAAGCTTATAGCATAAGAGAAGAACGAGGAGTAGAGAATTAAGATCGATGATAACTCCATTGCTGCTCTGCAGCAACATCCATTAAGTTGTTTGAGGAGGGATCCTGGTAAAAAGTCACGAAGTAGCTAGTACACTTTTACATCATACAGTGTTGGAGCAAATATTTTTTGGTTCAAAATATGCAACTTTTTGTCGGATTAGTGAATGTTTCATAAGAAGTAAATGGTAAAATCTCGGTATTGATGTAAGTGCTTGCGAGGGATGGAGGAATGAATAAGAAAGTTGCTGATGTTCAATTTGCTCAAATTAGTCAACGAAAAGGAAGTATTAAACGATTGTTAGTAACAAGAAGAAGAACTCTGGACTGTGGGCTGTATTTAGGTTCATTCTTCAATGTCCTCTATTAAAAGCAAAGGTTCTCGATATCGGATCATTCCTGTGAGTATCGAGACTGACGGTATCAGATCATAATATCGGATATTTTGGTATCAAAATTAAAATAATTATTAATAAATTATTAATATTTTAGAAAATATATTTTTATGTACTTTAGTATAATTTTAAGTATTTTTAGTGTTATTTTTTCGTAGTTTTGAAATTGAATGATATAGTAGTCACCATTGCCGATTGATTTGAATGCGATAAATAAGTTTTCACATACTTTTACAACCTTATTATGCTTTTATACTCTCGTTGATTGTTTTTTTGTTCAATTTTTTTTTTTGTCGAATTGACCGAAATAGATCTCCAACGTCGGTATCGGTCAGTATTGAATATCGGTTGTTATTGAATTAGGACATGTCAAACTGTATTGCCGAATTGGATCGGATCGGCTGATACTGCAAACTATAATTAAAAGACTAATTTAACATGGTTTTTTTTATTACCAAATATTTTACTTGATTCAACCCATTTTTACTAAGGAAAATTGGAAACCCAAATTTCTTCAATCAAACAATAGAAATTCTACTGGCGGAGAACTGAATAAGAAGTGAATAACTAGCGGAACACTTTCATACAGATAATGGGAACAGTAATGCTCAATTAAAATTGAAGTGGACTTCCAACTATCAAGCAGTAGTTTTCTAGATCGTTCCGTAAGATTCTGATTCAGCTCTGACATACTATAAAATGTATGGGTGCATTAAAAAATTATTTTATTTGAGAATGTTGATAACAATTGTTAAAGTAAAAAATTATGTATTAATTAACTTTAACATGTGTTTTTAGGACACATGTTAATTTAACCCAAAATGTATGTGCAGTGCACAGAGAGAGAGCGCAAGGTGCTCATAATTTTTTTTGGCAAATTCTATAGGCACTACTTTTTTTTGCTTAGGACGGTCCATTACTTTAGGACAGTTCAGACTTTTGTAATATTTACTGAGGACAGTCCAAAATTTACTTAGGACAGCCCAACCCCCCTCCCAAACTTTCCCAAAATTCTTTATTCTAAATTTCTATTATCTCTCTTCAAATTCGCAAACCACTTTCTCTCTTTTCTTATTCAAATTTTCTTCCCCCTTTCTCTCCAATTCCTCCATTAGGATTTTGATTCCAAGCAATGGCATCCAAACCTTCTTCAAAATCAATGTATGTATCCAATATTCTTCTTCCATTAGGGTTTTGATTTTATTTATGTGTAAATTTGATTTTATTTTCATGAATCTTTGCTAATGCCTAAAATAGTTAGATAAATTTGTTTAGAACTAATTTAGGGTTGATAAACGAACTAATGTACCATAAAAATTAGGATTGAGGTTCCAAAACATCGAACAGCGTCCACAGTCGGGCTATTTGCCTACAGGACTGTAAGAATATTCTACAGTCCTATGGTATATATAGGACTGTAGATTTTTCTACAGTCCTATTGTATATTCAAGACTGTAGGTAATACTACAGTCCTATTGTATATGTAGGACTATAGGAAAGTCTACAGTCCTGTTTTATATATGGACTGTAGGATTTTCTACAGTCCTGCATATAAATTGGAATGTAGAATTTTCTTACAATCCCAGTTGTTTATCTGTATATCTAAAATTATTTATTTCTTTTTCAGTAAATCGGTAGCTGTAAAATGAAAATGACCCACAACATCGTCGCGCAAGAAATGCGATGTGGACTGTGTGGTTGAGAGACCACTCACTATTGTCGAACCAGAGCCACATAGACAAGTTACTGCACTGCCGAGCAAGTCTCATTCGAAGAAACCGGTTCCTCCTACTCCTCCTTCTTCTTCCTCTTTCGAGGAATACGTGGCTCTGACAACTCCTCCGTCTTCTTCCTCCTCTGAGGAAGATGTGCCTACTACCCGAACCCGGTTAGATGATGGTTTAGGACCTTCTCGGCAGCCGACTAGGCCAATTTTGTCTCGTCCAAAAGGTTGCTCTATGTTGTTGTCATTTGACAACCATATTGTATTTAAAATATGGAAAGAGTCGGTATGTACACTACGTTATGAAAAATAAAGTTTTGATTTAGATTACTATATATTTCAAGAAGCTAATTTCCTCCGATTATTAACTTTTCAGAGGACCTATCGTTTGTTCACGTCGGCCGTGAAACACGGAAAGAAGTGCCATAGCTGGCAGTTTGGCAGATTGGGGGAAGCCGTCAGGAACAAAATTATTCCTACCGGTTTGCACAATTTGAAAAAGTACGCGTACCATACGGTGGTCACTCACTACCAGAATAAGTCAAATTAGCGACGTAAAGAAACGTCGCTAAATGGCCAAAAAATATCGCTAAATAATTTTAGCGACGTAATTGGCGACGTTTTGTTGAAGTCGCATTTAAACTAGTCGCTGACAGAAAAAATATCGCCAAACGTCGTTATTCCGATATTTTCTAGCGACGTATATGCGTCGCTATATTAGCGACGTTTAGCGACACAACATTTCTAAATTAGCGATGTGTATTTTTGTCGCTATATGTCGCTAAATTAGCGACGTTTATAGCGACGTAAATAGCGACTTTCATAGCGACGTATGTGCGACTCATTTAGCGACGTTGTGCGACTAATTTAGCAACGTTATTATGACCTGGTAATACTGTCATGTCAGCAATTTACGACGGACAGCGACTTGTTTAGCGATGTGTATAGCGACAGATTTAGCGACGTATATAGCGACGTGAGTACGTCGCTAAACATGGCAAAACGTCGTTAAAAACGTCGCTAAAGATACAGTAAAAAAAAAGAGTACTGAATTGTTTCTAAACTATTCTTCCTGCAGTTTATGAATTCACAATTTGTACAAATAGACCAGGAGCAACCTTCCGTTGAATTTTCTGGGTTCGTCGACCCCCTTCGGTTGAACACTCAACACTGATAAATTAACATATATTTAATATGAATAATATAATAAAATTTGAAGAAAATAAAATATTGAGATTACAAACCGAATCAAAAAAAATATCGTCTTAAAGAATACAACAAATTTCCACACAACTGAGTCTGAAAGCCTCGTCCTAAAGAATACAAAAAATAATGTCTGAATGCCTCAAAAATAAAAAATATTCATAAATGACCAAATATCATAGGTCTGAAACACAAACAATAAATAAACGGTCAAAACTAGGACTACTGCGGATCTACAGGAGGATGACCATCGGCGCGCATGAAGGATAAGAATAGATCATACTGCTCCCGTGAAATTGACACCGATGTCGATGGAGAAGACAGTGGCGTCGGTAGAGTCTGTGTCGATGCAGGCGCACCAGGAGGACGTATCCGCTCCAACTCTGCTGGTCATTGGTTGTATGAATCCATGGTAGATAACAACCTCGTACTACTATGAACCATTGAATCATGTATCATCGTCAGCCTCTCACCCATGGACAGCTGTGATGCATGCAGCTCCATCACGCTGCGCTCTGTCGATGCTCTAAGATCAGCTGTCAAATCCCGGAGCTCCATGATGCTGCGCTCGAGCATATCAAATCGTGCGACGAGCGTCGCATCGTCCGCCTGCGACTGGGACAGGGGCTGCTCCTCCATCATTCGCAGCAACTTGTCACGGAGAGACGCAATCTGACGGTCAACGGCCTCCTGGACTCGGGCCGACGACTGCGAGGGCTGTGGGAAATGCACACTTGTCAGGGAGGCCCTAGATGACTGCGTCGCAACAAGGGCGCCATAGGATCCTGTCACTACCCCATTTTCAGAGCCGGGTATTTTTTTTATTTTTAATTTAGTTAATTGTGTATTATTTATAATTAATTGTATTTATATTTAATTATTGATTGTATTATATTTTTATTGATTGTTTTAGGATTTTGGCTAGCCTGGACCCATGTCAGACCCTAGTGGACCCATGTCTGACCCAGCCCACACCCCTGTGAGACCTATTTTTGGGGTTTAGAATATTTATTATATTTTTAGTGGGTTAGTTGGAGAGATTTGGAGTTAGTTTGAGTGCTTTTGGAACCCAAAGCCCAAAACCCAATTGGAATGACTAGAGGAGAGGGCTTTTTAGTCTTTTGTCCTTTGTAAACCCTTATTACATGCACTTGGCCGCCCCCCATCCAGACCCGTGCATTTCCAGCAGCCCCTCCCCTCTTATTTCTTCTTCACTTCTTCTTCTTCTCCACTTCTTCTTCTTCTTCCTTTCTTCTTTCAATTTTCCACTTCAAGTAAGTTTTCTCCTTTTCCTTCTCTTCTTCCATTTCTTACTCTTATGTGAACCCTAACCCTAAATTCTTCCCCAACCTAGGTGGGTAGAGCTTGGATTTGGTGTTGGAGCTAGATTTGGGAGCTTGAAAGCTTGGTTTGGTGGATTTGGAGCATTTTGGAGATTTTGGCTTGGGATTCCAACTCCCAAGAGGTAAACCCTAATTTCCCCCCCTGTAATTACTCTTATATAGTATAATTAATAGTTTAGAACCTTCCTAGACCCTTAGGCTACCCGTGGGAGGAAGTTGAAACTAGTTTGGTAGTATTTGGAGATTTTAACACTAGGTTTTGTGTCAATTTCGGATGGAATCCGAATTTGGCCCAATTTTGGGTGATGCCCTAGGTTAGACGGACCTAGGTAGACGTTGTCGGGTGTCTTGAGGGTTTGTGCGTGTCTCCGTTCGGACACGGGAAGCCGTGTCGCTGAGAAACGGGCGTTTCGGGCATTTTTGGGGTTTTCGTCGTCGCCGGTTCTAAGTGCGTGCGCGTTTTTGCCATGGACCTAGAATCGATGCGTTAATATTTTTTTTAGGATCTAGACATCGTTTAGAACCCGTGGGTATTGGGCCGATTCCGAGTTGGTTTGGTGTGCGTTTCAGGAGGTTTTTCGAACCGCACACCACGTGTTCGTCGAAATGACCGAACGGCCATTTCGGCGTGGTTTTCTAGTTTCGGGCTTGTGCGCGCGTTGGGTTAGCATCGGGGAGTGTGTGCTAGAATTCTCGGGCTATATTTTATATATTTATAGGCGTTCGTGCGTGTCGGGGTCGTTGGGCGTGCGTTGGTGGGGCATTGTGGGCGTTGTGTTGTGTGTTGTGTGTGTGTTGTGTTTATATATATATATATATGTATATATATATTTGTGTGTGTGTTTCTATATATATATTTATATATGTATGTGTATTTTTATGTATAGGTGAGTGTGTTGGTGAGTGCTTGTGTGAGTGTGTGTTGGTGTTAGTGTGTGTGAGTGTGAGTGTGAGTGTGAGTGAGTGTTTATATATATATATATATATATATATATATATATATATATATATATATATATATATATATATGAGTTTGTGTGTGTATATGTGTATATATATATATGTATGTGTGTATGTGTATATATGTATGTATATTTGTGTGTGTGGTTGTGTGTTTGTGAGAGTGTGTGCTAGTATGTGTGAGAGTGAGTTTGTGAGTGTGTTTGAGTGTGTGTGTGTATATGTATATATATATATTAGTGTGTGTATATATATATATATATATATATATATATATATATATATATATAGATATGTGTGTGTATATATATATATATAGGTATGTGTTTATATATGTATTAGTGTGTGTGTGTGTGTGTGTGCATATGAGTGTGTGTGTTAGAATATATATATAAGTGTGTGTGTATATATATATGTATGTATATATATATATAGATATATATATGTGTGGTCGTGTGAGTGTGTGATTGTGTGTGCGTTTGTGTGTGTGTGGCCGCGGCAGCGAAGCGCACAGCCGCTGCAACAGCCAGCAGAGCGAGGCAGCGCCACGGCAGCAGCTCGCTCGAGCGGCAGCACGCCGCGGCAGCAGTTCGCTCGAGCGCAGCAGCAGAACAGCAGGCAGCAGCAGCTCGCTCGAGCGACAGCACGCCGCGGCAGCAGTTCGCTCGAGCGCAGCAGCAGAACAGCAGGCAGCAGGCGCCACAGCGCCGCGGCAGCAGCTCGCTCGAGCGCAGCGCTGCAGCAGCAGCAGCATGCACAGCTACAGCAGCAGCTAGGCAGCAGCAGGTTTGAGCAGCAGCAGCAGCTTGGCATTCGCAGCGGGGAGCGGGGTAGCTTAGTGCGAGAGAGGAATAGATAGTTAGATAGATTGTTAGAGATAGATTGGTAGATAGATAGTTAACTAGATATATAGATAGATAGATAACTAGGTAGATCGATAAGTGGATAAATAGATAGATAGTTAGATTGCTAGATAGGTAGATAGTTAGATTGTTAGATACATAGATAGGTAAATAGCTAGATGAATAGATTAGATTGATAGATAGATATATAAGTAGATAGATAAATAGATAGATAATTAGATAGATAGTTAGATAGGTAGATACTAGATAAACAAATAGTTATATAAATAGATACTTAGATACATAGGTAGATAAATATATAGGTAGATAGTTAGATAATAGATGGATAGCTAGCTAGATAGATAGATGGATAGATTTAGATAGATAGTTGATAGATAGGTAAATAGATATTAGATAGATAGATACATGAATAGGTAGATAGATATCTAGGTAAATGGGTATCTATATAGATAGTTATATAGTTAGATAAATAAATATCTAAGGTATAGATATATATATACCTATAGCTATATATATCTATAGATATCTAGAGAGAGAGATAGATAGATTTATGAATAGATATATACATAGCTAGATAGATAGTTAGATATCTAGATATAGATATATATATACATATATATGAGTAAGGTAAGATATTGGGTATATATATAGGTATATGCACATATGTATTAGATATCTATATTTTAGCCTAGATTATAGCTAGATATATATGTTTAGGCATAGTTAGTTAGCTAGAGGGGTAGTAGGGTTGAGTTTAGAGAGGTATCTCAATACCTTGGGATACCGAGGTATCTCAATACCTTGAGATATCCAAGGTATTGAGTTTCGAGCGGGGTATTTGAGCAATAGCCTAGGAATAGTATTGGAGTAATTTTTATATGCTTATGTGTATATATTTACGCGTGCTAGCATAGGTTTTAGAGGGTATAGGCGCAGTGCGTGGCCTAGGGCGAGGTATCGGATACCGAGGGTATCCCGGTATCTCGATTAGGCGAGTTTGAGAGTTTTCTAGCTTAATGAGCTCGGTTTGACCTAGAATTTTAGGAGCACCCTAGTTTGACCTAGACTTGACCGTAGTTGACTCGGTTGACCGCCAAAGTCAACTTTTGACCTAGTTTTGACCCAGAGTTGACTTTTTGGACCCAAAGTTGACTTTTTGACCCAGATTTTACCGGTTTGACCCGTTTGACCTAGAACGACCCTAGAAGCCTATTTTTTTTAGTTATTTTATATCTGTTTAACTTATTAGAAACCTGTTTAACCTTGATTTTTGCATTAGGTCCTTGCGACACCGGTTCGGATCGCCAGTTGCTCAGGGCGTCAGGCGAGTACATTCTCTGATAGTTTTTATTATCTGATGATTATTATGATTCAGCTTTTAGTATAGTATCATCTGATTTTTCTGGCACAACACGGGACACGGACTGGTATTTCTGGATTCATTTACTTGCGACACGTATATTTTATGTTTCTGACCTCTATTCTGGAATCACTACTGGCATCACCTACAGGCATCACTACAGGCATCACTCATGTTTCAGGCTGGACTCATACTTGATTTACGTGTCGGGTCTTGGATTCACTTGTACTAGTCGGGGCGGAAAAATACTCGAGTAGACATGTAAACATTCCTATCTGGCATCATCAGGAATCACCCCCTCTGGTCTAATCTGGAATGATAGCAGCCGTGCACCCAGTGCGCGGTGAGCCGTACTTACCCCTAGCCGTTTACATGTCGAAACAGGTATTTCAAAGACACCGAGTTCATTCTTTATAGTCTGGACTCACTTGCATTTCTTGCTGGTCTCACTTACATGTTTCTGGACTTGACTCACTACATGTATTTCATGCTGGACTCACTACACGTTCATGTGCACGGACTTGATCTTAGCTTAGATTTCTTGTATCTTACAGTTACTACTATCTTGTTTCTGATATTCCTGCATCTTTACCTTTATGCACCAGTGATTTATATATTTCTTGTTTCATACTTGCTTCATTCTTCTTGCTACTTGCTATAACTGTTTTATAGTTTTTATCATTTAAATGGAACTACTGTTAGAGATGTACTTGCTCCAGTCCTGACTTGACATATTTTTTTCCAGAGTATCCGGAGGATTGGTGTCCGACTTTTTATGGACCTGAGCCTGTCGATGGTGCAGACAGGGACCCTCTAGTTTAGGAATGATTTCCGGGTTGGTAGCCGGGATCACTAAGACCTTGTTATTGTTTTTATTAGCTTTTAGCACCGGATTTGTCTCCGGTTTTGGATTGAGACCTTGTTTGTATATTATTTTGGATATTGATGTATTATTATTATTTGATGTTGTAGTTGTTCTTAGTTGTTGTTGGTGAGACTTTATAGTTGTTGGATTTCTGTGTTATCTTATCGTGCTTAGATTCGTGATTGAGTACATGGGATTTATCATTATGATATTGCTCCTCCGTTTGGAGTTGAGATCTTGGCAGGTTTATATATTAATTGTGTGAGATTGTTAGTTGACCTAGACAGCGTTCTACCGCCGATGCTGCGGCGTAGGCTGGACGTACCCACGACTCATGCCCGATTTTTTGGGTACGGGTCGTGACAGATCATGTACCGTAGTATGTACCCCTATGGAGACCACTAGCGACGGTCACCCACAGCTCGTCCGCCGACGGAGCTGGAGAGGGCTGCGAGGAAGTACCAGCCTCTCCCGCTGTAGGTGCACTAGCAGTCGCTCGCTCACGCAGCTTAAGATACTCGGCCTTGAAAAGTTTGGATACTCGATAATTGCCTAAGTTATATTAAAATTAACACAAAGTAAAGTAATACTTATATAGGTCTGCGAGACCCTCTCATCAATGAGATTTTTGCCCTTTCGATGGGTGGCCAGGAAGACGGTCACCATATTTTCATCCTCACCCCTCTGTACCTGTTAAAAATATATTATTTAGTACTTAAATTAAATATTTTTTCCTACTACCATTTTATCGTACTTGCATTAAAATAATATATCTGAAATAAAAAATATACCAAACGACGAAAATATTTCGTCATCGGAATCGAGCCACCACACCACTTTGTTGCCTTCCGCCTTGGCCTTCTCAGACCTTTCCTTGTACCTCGGATCGTCGAATCTAGCCCTCATCGCAGTCCACTTCTCAGGCGTGATCCAACCTTGGATCGATTTTCCAACGCGATCACGAGCCTTCTGGTCATCCAGAGCATCACGGATAAGCTTGGTGGCAATGGCAAAAAATATCTGCTCGATCAACTCGGCCCGGTACGGAGGATAGAAATACGTTTGCTACAATAAATAATTTAGTAAGTTATATAATATGCATTAATGAGAGGATTTATATAATATACTTTTATCTTAAAGTGCGCAAACCAGAACGCCTTTCTCTCCTCTGGAGCTTCAGAGTAGTTGATCCAAGGGCCACCATAGTTGTTCCTCAGAAAGAGGCCCAGGCGTCTCTGTACCAACGAGGGATGATATCTATACAGAGATAATTATTTTGATCGAAAAAGTTAATATATGATGAATAAAAAAATACACGATATATATGATGCTAAACCATCTAATTGACTTACTTTGTACCGTTGGCCCAAATCTCTGTCCTCGTCTCCTCCGGAGGTGCACATGGAGGATCTAGCTGATGCTGGGACAACGTCAGCTCGACCTCCTCCATATGCTCATATGTCTTCATGCACTACTAGAATAAGCGGGATTAGCGACATTTTTTAGCAACGTCAAAGGAAAACATCGCTAATATAATATAAATTAGCGACTCCAAGTTAAAACGTCGCTAGACGTCGCTAATTGGCGACATTTAGAGACGTTTACCGACTGTAATTCAGTTTTTAAAATATTAGTCGCTATAAGTTCAATTAACGTCGCTAATATATTTTATTTAGCGATATTTAGCGACATATTTAGCGACGTATCTCTTGTAGACATTTAGCGACGTCTGTAGCGACGTTAAAGACGTCGCTAACTTAGCGATGTCATTTTTGGCGTCGCTAAGACGTCGCTAAATTTTTTTCATTTAGGGCTAATTTCCCCCATTTTCTTCGATCTCTCCCTTTCCCTCTCCCAAATTTAAAACCCCCCTCCCTCCGGCTCTTCCTTCCTCCGGCACCCTTCCTCCCTCCGGCGACCCCTCTCCGGCCGCGTCCTCCCCCTCCGGCTCCCCTCCTCCCTCAGGCGTCTCCTCCTCCCTCCTAGCGACCCCCCTCCGGCCGCGTCCTCCCCCCTCCGTCGTCAGCTCCTCCTTCCTCCGGCTCCCCTTATCCCTCCGGCGTCCTTCCTCCGGCTCCCCTCCTCGGTGAGCTCCTCTCTCTGTCTTCTTTCTTTGTCTGTCTCTCTCTCTAATACGACAGGACACGACACAACATAATACGATATGACACGACACACACTAACCCTAACCCTAACTCGAACACGCCGACATACACTTACACATGCGGACACTAACCCTAATACTGACACGGACACACGGACACGGGAATACTGCTCTTACTTTTATACGGACACGGATACGACATGCTGCTAGTTGTGCATTGCTGCTGCAGTTGCTCTTCTTGCTACTACAGTTGCTCCCCTTGCTGCTGCTGTGCATCCCCTTGTTGCTGCTTCTCTTCACTGCAGTGCACAAGAGTGCACTGCGACTCCCTCTTGGCCTGCACAATACTCCCACATCTCACACTCAAATCCTGGCCTGCCCAATACTCCAACACTGCAGTGCACAACCTGTGCATACTATGCACTTGTACATGGGGAAGATATTATAAGTGATATAGGAAAACTAGGATTTGGTGCAGTGATATTTGGATTGAGCACGAGTTGCTTGAAATCCTGGAGTTGTTCTCTGGTTATAAGAAAATTGGTAATATGTTGCAGTTTGGCAAAGGTTTTGATAAAAAATTGTTGTACTGGGGTTGTTTGATTTGTTTGAGGAATGGATTGAGCTACTCCAGTAGGGATCATACCAAATTATGGTAGATTTAGTGTCATTCCAGCTGGATTTATACCAAATTGTGGTATATTTGGTATGTTTAGAGGGGATTGAGGTGTTGCCATGGATGGAGCATATGGTGGAAACTCAAACCCTCATCTTGACATATGGTGAAAACTCAAACCATCTACGTTGCAAAAAAATATCGGTATAGCGACGTTTAGCGACATTTTTCCGTTCAGCAACGTCGTTAAAGGCGACTTCTGTAAAATGTCGCTAATTACGTCGCTAAACCTAATTAGCGACGTTTATTGGTAATTTAGCGATATTTTTTATGTCCCTAATTTGACTTTTAGTGATGGTTCCGTCAGCAGGAGGAACGCTGGATGAGGGAGTACTATCAGGCCTGGAATTACTCATCCTAGGAGTGATGTCACGTAACATCGTCGCAGTCGAAGATATGACTGATCGATATACTGGAGTACTAGGCGACGATGATCCAGAACCAACAGTAGACAGTACCGGAGGAGTACTTCGTCTACCTCGGGACCTGCCAAAACCTCTGCGTCGTCTTGTCATACCTGATAACAACATATGATGAATAAAGAAATACACAAATATATAGTACATTCTACAGTCAAAATATTATGCATATCTCACAGCATTCATAGAATTGTACAGTAAATAACTAGTGGTGTCACAAGTCTAAATGGATAGTATATTCTACAGTCAAAATATAATACATATCTTTGTCAAAATAGTACATTCTACAGGCAAAATATTTTATTTTCAATCATCTTCAAAAAACTCATCTTGTTCGCCTTCGTCGTCCTCCTCTTTCTCTTCCTCTTCCTCTTCCTCTTCCTTCTCATCTTCACTTTCATCTACTTCGTCTTCGTCTTCCTCTTCGGATAATTTTACATCTTCTAGGATAAGTTATGAAGTACATGAGCTGATCCTGACCTGATAGGACAAATGGTTCGTAGCCTTGATATCTACGCTTGTAGTTTATATCCACAAGACCATGCTTGTCAATTTTCTAACCTTGATCTTGAATCGGGTCGAACCATTTACTTGAATACCACGATCTTAACAGGTTATATGCCATAATTATATGTCAACTCCATAATCTCTCGTAAGATGCCAAAGAAATCATTGCCTAGATCAACGTCTTTGTAGTTCGAAGATTTGATACACAAACAACTGTTTTTCGTAGAATCAAGATCCAGAAAGCTGTCTCTGATCGGAACATTTGTTGACTTGAACCTAAAACCATTCACACAGAAACTTGGCCATATTTTGATGGCAGTAATTGGTCCATTGGCTAGAGTTCTAATAGATTCAGTCTCATATTTTATTAGACGATTGACCTAAATACCAAAGTAGCGATAGTAAGTTATTTATTGTGCAAGTGCAGAAAAAAAGTAATTTTTAAGCTCCTTACATATGCGCTCAACCAAGAAGGAAAATGGCATATCATTTCTTGTTCTACTTCTTCGTCTGTTATGTAGGGTCTAATCGACCTCAACTCATCATTATATGTGCTAAAAAATAACGAAGCAACCGTTGATTAGTAGCATAATAGTAGCTTATACTATTACATTGAGATGATATAAACGTGGACGTATTAATTACTTATCCCTCTAGCTTCTCCACTTCATCCTCGTCGCAATTGAGTAATATATACAACTGACCATACCTTAGCTCATCGTCATTCAAATATCTCTTCTTCATTTTCTCCGAAGGTTTTTCGGACGCATTGAATACTTTGAGTATTGCATCATTAGATTCCTGATATCCGTTGTCGTTTCTCGGAGCTCTCGTTCTATTAGTAGCAATGTGAGGTTTGAAATACGTCGAGCAAAAGTTTGTAATCTCTTCGAGAACATAAGCTTCACAAATAGAGCCCTCAATCCGTTACTTATTTTTCACCTTTCTCTTTAGGTGATTCAGATGCCGCTCGAAGGGGTACATACACCGATAACCGACAGGACCACCAACACGTGCCTCATAGGAAAGATAAATTGGCAAATGCTCCATAGAGTCGAAGAATCCAGGAGGAAACACTTTCTTGAGCTTACGTAGTGTTACCGTAATGTCCTTCTCTTGCTTTTCTAGACAATCGACGAGCAACTTAGTAGAACAAAGATCTCTGAAGAATATGCTGAGCTCTGTCAATGGATCCCAAATGACCTATGGTAAGAATTCTCGAAATGCAATCTGAATGAACCTCTCCAGGAATACGTGACAATCATGGCTCTTCTTACCCGCCAGTTTGTTCTTCTTGAGGTCGACGCATCTTCTCAAGTTTGATACGTACTCGTCTGGAAATTTTAGACCCTGAATCCACCTACAAAGTCTCCCATTATCCTCCTTCTCCAGTGAGAAAATTGACTTAGGCTGCTTTAACTTTCCATTCCCCTCCTCTATCAAATGCAACGCAGGACGTCTACATATTTTTTCTAAGTCCAACCTGGCCTTCGGATTGTCTTTCGTCTTCCCCTTTACCTCCATTACAATATTAATTATGTTATCAAACACATTCTTCTCGATATGCATGATATCAAGGTTATGTCTGATTAGATTGGTGCTCCAATATGGCAGATCCCAGAATATACTCATCTTCGTCCAGTTATGGGTGTGACCAAATCTGTCATACTTGTACCCCTTAGCAGGCTCTTCGATAGCACTTGATAAATCTTTTATCTCTTTCCATATCGTATATTTGGGCCACCTTAGTGGTGGATTAGCCTTCTCCATAACTCCCACACGAAAAGCATTCATGTTCCTCCGGTACGGATGATCCTTCGGCAGAAATTGTCGATGACAACCGAAGAAGTACGATTTGCCTCCGTGTTTCAAACGAAAAGCCTTAGTACGGTCCATGCAATACGAACATGAGAGATGACCATGAGTGCTCCATCCTGATAACATTTCATATGCCAAAAAGTCATTGATGGTCCACATAAGTATTGCCCTTATCTAAAAATTCTGCTTTCTGGAAATATCGTACGTGTTGGCACCTACTTCCCACAGCTGATTCAACTCATCTATCAAATGTTGTAAATATACATCAATGTTGGGTAGATTGTAAAACCCCTCGGCCAAATTTAGGTCTACTTAGCTTAGATAGAGAGACTAGGGTTAATTTGGAGTCAATTAGAATTAGAACACAGTATTTTAGATTTATTGTGTAATATTTGTATCACTTTGTGCACCTTACCGTTGCTTCGATATTTGGAGATCTACACTAGCATTTGCTTCCAAACAAATTTTATATACTTTTCCTAGACGTGCCAACCTTCCCTTCTGATATTTGTGTAACTCATAAATACCCTCTCTTGTGCTTCATTTTAGTCGCACAATATTCGTTATAAATGTCCATTCTTAAATCCAAATAAATCCCACTTTGCATCTTTGTCCTTTCCAATCGAAATTGGAGACACAACCTCGACCCATTTTGTACAACCCAAATTATGACAATATTCTATTCTGAGTCTACTACATCCATGATACTTGTATCCCACCCAATTTTAACCCAATGCACTTCCAATTAATTAAAGAGCACCACTTACACTAATTTTAATTAAATTGGTGTAAGGACCCAACCTCACCCAAAACTAGACCCAACTCCAACCCAAACCCCCACTCATACCCTCAAGGTTCATACTAAACACCATACACCCTTTTTAGCCACTACATCCCACCAAACATGGTGTTTTGTGTAAATCCCCTGATTTTTTTCAGGATTTTTAAAATAAATTTTTGCAATTTTTTGGTAATTTTTCATTAATTAAAATCAAGGTATTTCAAAATTTAATAAATTTAAATGTTTTTAATAAATATTAAAATATTACAAAAATAATATTTTTAGGTGTAAAATAAAATATTATACATAGGGTAATTTTTATGAAATTTATTAGACCCCGAAAATATTTTAAAAGACCTCAAAACCCTGTTTTAATTAAACCCAAGATGAACCGGGTTGAACCGGGCTGAACCCGGTCCAACCAAACCGGACTGGCCTAGAGCCTAACGGGTCGGGTCCTACCCAACCCGAGCTGACTCGACCCGACCTGGATCCGACCCGCGATTCTGGGCCACGTCCCCGCCTCCCCCGCCACGTCCCCGCCTCCCCCGCCACGTCCCCGCCTCGGCTCCGCCTCCCCCTCCATGACCCCCTCGCCTCCGCCTCGTCCGGCTCCCACTCCCTCTCCCCTTGCCCTATAAAACCCCCCCGATCACCGCCTCCGCCACCAGAATCCCCCAGCCACTACCGCCCTCGCCTCTGTCACGCCCCGGTCCCGCCCGGGCCGCCGCTCCGTCCTGCCCCGCCCCGTACGGCCGGGAATCAACGAACCGGGCACGAATCACCGTGCCTCGGCGCGCCGAACGCGAATCACCGCATCCGTCCCGCGGGTGCGAGGAAGGAAGGGAGCTAGTCGAATGGCCCGTTCGAGCTTTCGGGGGACGTGATGCCGCACGGGCCTGGGGTTGCGCCCGTGTAAGGCCAATCGTTTAAGTTGATAGTTGGCTATCATCGCATCAATCGAGTAAGCAGCGGAAAGGGACTTGTTGCAATGCAATGCATTAGCCAACTGAGTGTTCGGGACAATCGAGGCAACTTGGGTTCCTTGCTCGTTCCATACATTATGCCCCCTTATACGATAGCATTCTCGGGGCAACAATCAAAATCAGGATTCCGGGTCTTAGGGACTGTGGCACGCCTATCGCTCCCTCGGACGATCCAGTACCTGCAAGCAAGTAAACTGTTGGGGGGGTCAGCACTTTTATAAGTACTGGTGAGATAAATCAACTGAACAGAAACAAGCATTCACTCAAACCAACACTAAGTAATCGTGTTATAAAACATTATATTACTAGTGATCTTTCTAGTTTTACCTAGGCTCGTTTCATGCAGTTCTCTAGCATAGTCATATTACATTGTTTGGAAACATGTTTGGAAACAGAGTTCATATGCAAATAAGCAAGCAAGCATTCCGTTCATGTTTCAGGGTGTGCGCAGCGTGTCTCGTGGGACTCCAGGGTCAGATGCAAAGCTAGACACACAATGCACATCTTAGGGGCAGTCATCTATCCAAGCCAACACAATGACTTAGCTATATGCAGGGCGGTCCCCGAGTATCTCAGGATCGGCAGCTGGTGGAACAGCATACCAATGACTCTTTATCTGATGCTAGAGGCAGCTGTGGCTCATGGTTGCTTTCCACTATCTCTGTAGCAGCCGTGACACATGCAGCTCAGCTTTCCACCAATAGCCATTGTCCGACCGCGTGCGAATGCATGGAACACTATCAAATAAATACTAGTATGCAGACGAGACGAACCATCATAACATAATCTTGTTGCGGGGCAATCCGACTTATCACTTGAACACATTCAGGCACAGTATGGTTCTCTCGAAGCATAGACGATAGTAAACATGTTCATGCACTCTAAGCAGGCGATTCAGGATTCTCGTTAAGCAGACCTTGTTTCAAAGACAAGCTAGGTGAGTTCGTTCATTAACATGCAAGGCAGGTTCTATCATTCTCTTATGAAAATATTGCAAGCAAAAACTCAGGTTATTATTAAGGCGTGCAAGAATCAGAGAACCAAGTTCTGCCCACTCACCTTGATACATAACGTCGACGCGGAGCGGGGCGTTACATACTTACCAACCAACAAAAAGTTTCGTCCTCGAAACTTCAAGGATAAACTTCTCGATATCCCGAGTAGCGATAGTGCCGTCCCTCGCCGTACTCAATCGAAACAGTCAAGCAATTCAAGTCCAGAAAACATTTGCACTTTGAGAATATCTATGAACTTATTGTATGGAACGCTCTTTGCAATACCATATCGATAATATCTCAGAGTCATAGCAACGGATTTTTGGGCCAGAATATCTATGGACTTATTGCAGGTACTGGATCGTCCGAGGGAGCGATAGGCGTGCCACAGTCCCTAAGACCCGGAATCCTGATTTCGATTGTTGCCCCGAGAATGCTATCGTATAAGGGGGCATAATGTATGGAACGAGCAAGGAACCCAAGTTGCCTCGATTGTCCCGAACACTCAGTTGGCTAATGCATTGCATTGCAACAAGTCCCTTTCCGCTGCTTACTCGATTGATGCGATGATAGCCAACTATCAACTTAAACGATTGGCCTTGCACGGGCGCAACCCCAGGCCCGTGCGGCATCACGTCCCCCGAAAGCTCGAACGGGCCATTCGACTAGCTCCCTTCCTTCCTCGCACCCGCGGGACGGACGCGGTGATTCGCGTCCGGCGCGCCGAGGCACAGTGATTCGTGCCCGATTCGTTGATTCCCGGCCGTACGGGGCGGGGCAGGGCGGAGCGGCGGCCCGGGCGGGACCGGGGCGTGACATAATGGTATCAGAGCGACTCGATTCTTTGCCCATTCCGTTGCCTCCGACTCTGAGTTGTGACTGTGCTGCAATGAACGTTCCATACAATAAGTCCATAGATATTCTCAAAGATGGCCACAAAAGTTTTCTGGATTTGTTTTCATTGCTTGAGATATGATTTGTGATTTCTGGATTTGTTGAGTTTTGATTTGGGATGGTGAGGGATGAGGACTATCGCTGCTCTGTGTTATCGTGAGTTTCTCCTTGAGTTTTGAGGACGAAACTCTTTATTGGTGGGTAAGTATGTATCGTCCCGCTCCGCGTTGACGCTATGTACAAGTGAGATCGCCTTGCTTGCTCGAACGGAAGTCTTCTCGGAGAGTTCCCGACCGATTAATCAAAGTGAGTGGGTAGAACTGCATTCTCTGATTCTTGCACGACTTAATAATGAATCTAAGTTTTTGAATGCTTGTTGCTTAATAAGATTGTTTCATAAGAAGAATGATAGAATCGACTCAGTATGCTAATAAGAGAACTCACATAGCTTGTCATTGAAACGAATCCGCTGCCTAACTAGTGAATATGAATGCTTGTCTAAATGAGATAGAACCTTGCCTGCTAAGAACAAGAGTTAAAAGGATTGCTTGCACTTATTCTTAATATCGTATGCTAGACAGGAATACTTAAATGCTTGTCCACAAGAGATAGAATTTGCATGCTAGAGTTATAAGAACTGTTCTTGCTTGTTACTTATTTAATGAGTTAGCTTTGCTTGAACATGCTTCATTGATTGCTTGTCATGAGATGGAACTTGGTGAATGGCGTGAACTTGTGATCTAGACTAATAGTCCACCCTGAGGCTTAACACACCTTACTTACGGGAGGGTGTGGCTATTAGGTAATGTGTATCGAGAAAAGAGAAAAAGAGAAAAGAAGAGATAGACTTGTGTGTGTATTGTTCATCAGTTGCATGATAACATATTTTCTGATAGGGCTTGCATTCATGTATTTGGTCAGGACAACTTGTGCACAAGGATTATCTCTCGGGCGGTTCCTGGGGCACTGGGGATCGTTCGGTCCGGATAGAGATCTAGATACCTAAGGCTTGTACGTCCTTGGGTAGACCAAGACACGTCTATTAGTGAGATGGGCTTGTACGTCCCAACTGCTAATCCCGTGGAGGGGACCATCATGTAGTTAGGGCGCATGCTAGGCTAGCCTTCTTGCATACCTAACTGTTTGATGCAGGGACGAACAGGAAACTAGAGAACTGTATACTTTATGTTATGCAAATTGTTGCTAACTTGTGTGTCTGCTGCAGGGATAACTGTTCGGCCGTGGGTAAGAAATATGAGTTTATACATAAGCCTGCTTATTCATTTAGTCTGCACCGTTGAGTTTCTGTTAGTACTTCATGTATATAGATATGTTGCCTTAAATGCTTGAAGATATGACAGTCCACTTGATATGTTTGCCTCAATTCGTTATGCTCAGTCTGCTAAATAAGCTTTGCCCCAAAAGAGTTAGATTATGATACACAATGCATGTTGCGCACGTCCCGATGAGAACGATTGTCCTGCGGGAGAGCTGCAACGTGGTGATTCACGTTCAGCGGGGACAATTGAGCTTGCGGGAGATTGGGGCGTTGCTTGGATGCTTGAGTATCGAGTATGCAAAACTGTTTCAAAGTTATGTTTCAAAAGATGTAATATGACTCTGCTAGAACTGCATGAAACGAACTTAGGTAAAACTAGCAAGATCACTAGAAATGCAATGTTTTGCCACAAGTCTACTTATTGTGGGTCTCAGGGGGTGTAGCTTCTGTTCAGTTGTTTATACTCACCAGTACTTATAAAAGTGCTGACCCACCAACAGTTTGCTTGTTCTCAGGTGCCGTTCGTGCGAGGAAGCGATAGCCGTGCCTCATCCCAAGGAACCAGAAATCTGGAGTCGATGCCTGGAGCCGCATCGAGTTGTGCCTGCTTTGAGTTGCTTTTGGATAAAGGGACATAATGTATGGAACGGTATCATTGTAATCGAGAGAAGAGTGCTTGAGCGATCTGTAACCTCGGCCATGCGCCGCTTGTAACAATTTCGATATCAATAAAAGAGCTTATTTTCATATGCCATGTGATCTTCACTTTTCTGCAATATGTGTGCCGCTGCTTCGGTATTGAATAGCTTACTTGCCCTTGTATCAAAGCTTTGGCCTTGTGCAAGCGCACTTTAGGCTTGCACGGCATCACGCCCGAGCGAGGACGGTCGGTTCCGTAGGAACTAAAGCGAGGACGAACGGCCCTGCGGGACCGGGGCGTGACAGCCTCCAGCCATCGCCGCCCTCGCCATCGCCCTCGCACGCTGCCACCGGCCCCTCCTCCTTCGGCGCCATCCCCGGCCGATCGCCAGCAGCAGCAGCAGCCGCCTCCGGCCGCCAGAGCCCCTCCCGGCGATGCCTCAGCCTCCCAGCAATCCGCCACCTCCGACGAGCCGAGCCGCCAGCCCCTTCTCCATCCTCCGGTCGCCCAGCGGCGAGAAACCCTAACCCGAGCCCCGCCGCCGTGTCGCGCCGCCTCGCGGAATTGCGATTTTTGCCCTCTGCGGAGCCCTATTCAGGTAGCCGTTTCTCTCTCCTCGCTGCCCCGTTTCCCATTCCGTCTATTGTTACGCGAACCCTTCATGACCCCTTCGATACCCGTGCAACTCGCTCGGTGTCTCGCGTCCTGTGGCGATCGTAAACTGCGACCCAAAATCGGGAAAATATTTGTCTTGTTTTTCTTCGGAACTGAGTGCGCCCCGCCAAACGAGATGACTTGATCCTGTGCGGACTTCACCGAAAGGTGCGCACTGTTAATACAGACATGTAGGATTTCGTAGAAGTTGATTTGGATGTACATGCACACCGGAATCAACGCGTATCCGTCGACAACGCCCCGTATCGGCCCCGTTCTGGAACTCATTGTAACTTCGTGTACATACGTCGGATCGAAACGAAACTTGCGGCATCAGACTCGTAGCAATATGCTGGTCCTGTGATCCAAGTTTGGTTCAATTCTGAGAACGTTGACAAAATCGCGTATCGTGGGCCCCGCGGCTCCACTTGACGGGCAATTTTGTGATCGGCTCATCGGAATCCAATTCTGAAAATTTTGTTGGGTTTGTATCATCGTTCTGGACTTGTAGACACTAAGTTTGATGAATTTGGATAACTTTATCCCTGACATATTTTTCGGTGCGAAGCGGGCCACATGTGGACCCCGCTTTGACCAGAAATTGTCACTTTTGCCCCTGTGTCCAAATTGGACTCAAGGACAAGCAATTCTAGCTATTTGATATCTTTTGAGCATGATGGTAATGTTTGTTTCAGCATCCGGAGACGTTTCTGGAGATTTCACGAATACCAGAGCCGCAGTTGGAAACCAAACACCAGGAAAGTGTACATTGCCAAACTTGCAGTAGTTATCTGACTTTGTTGCTTGAGTATTTATATATATATATATTTCTGTGATATACATGATCAACCTAGGACCGTGAGATGTTGCTTAACGTCCGAATAATATTCGGGTGTCGACGCCGTACGCTGAGTCGTGTAACGTCACTAGAGATTGATATCGCGACACTTTTTATATCTTCGTGCTTGCATTATCAAGCACGTCATACCTCAGGACACTTGACACTATTTATGTGACAGAATCTTCTGAGATATTCATGGTGAATCTGTATAGGCTACAGGACTTGTGACATAGATATTACATATGCTTAGTTATCATTATGACTAGCTGCATCAGTTAGAGGTCATGATCGTGCGTGACATGGACATGAGACATCGTGAATATGAGACGTGTGATTACATTGGGTGGGGAAAGACTTACCAAACGAAAGGCTGATTATATTATATTATATATATATATATATATATATATATATATATATATATATAGTTATCTGGAGGTGCCTTAGACTCTGACACAGAGCTTTGGCACATGTACTGGCCCTTCGAGAGAATGCTGCTATGGGTTTCCCCGACACAGAGCCTGTAGTAGTCTCAGCCTGAGTATGATTAATGCTCTCACTTGCATATCACATAGCTGGTTACATAGTTTACCCTCTTGTTTCATTTATTGTTCCACTGTATTTATTTTGGCTTGAGTTATTCTTGTACCTTGCTATGTCCCCTGAGGACCTGGATCCGAATTGTGTCCCCAGGTATAGCCGAAAAGATCTATCCCGAGGTATATGGGATAGGAGCATACATTGGAGTAGTACCATAACCCGAGGACGAGATCGTGTCAGAGGACTTCTCCTAAGTATTGGCTTTATATACTCAGTTATTTCTGTTTCTAGTTACTTTATTTTCTGTCTATTGCATTGACGTATCAGACTTATTCTCGGATTGTTCCCCGAGATACTTTTATTGAGATATGTTAGATTATATTTATTTGTATTTATTCTGGCATTTGATCTGTGTTTACCTTCTGTGGATGAGATTAGAATAGACTGTGACTGGTATCGTAGACCTATTTATTGTTGTTACAGATTAAGTATACCCTAATGGGTCCATCAAATTGGGTTTGCCCATTGGTGTATGCTGTTGGCCGTTGCCACACGTCTAGTCCCTCGATATTTTGGGACTGGGGTGTGACATTTTGTCTCATCCAAATCTAAATTTCACTATTTATGCAATTTTCTAATTGTTGGAGACTTTTATGCAAAAGTGCAGTGAGGTGTCCATCTCCCATTGGACCCAACACATGAAGAAACCCTTCCCTCCTCTTTAACCGGTCTACCAAGAAATTTCCTCCCATTTGTTGTACTTTATACAACTTTATTCCCTTACATCTCCACCCTCCATTTCAAACCCCCGTCACCAAAGCCATCTCCAACCTCCATTCTTTCATGTAGAGGTTTCCCTCATCCCTAGAAAAATACCTACAACCGGCCCTAATCCTAAGGAGAGCCCCCCCTCTCTCTCTCTTACATATACACCTACTTTCTCTCTCTAAAAACTCACAGCCAACTACATCATCAAACCAAACCCTAAAAACTACACATCCCTTCCTCAACAACCCGGCCACCACCCTTCACCCGGCCACCTCCCTTTCCTCCGACCAGTCTCCTCCGACCGCCTTCCTCCATTGCTTGCCCCCATGACCTTCCTCCTCTGCCTGTCCCCCCTTCGACATCAACCCGCCGCCTTCCTCCACCGCCAGCCGTCTCCGCCTCCTCCCTCCACCATCATTATCACCATCACCATCACCAACCCGTACATCCTCAACCTGACTCCCTTCTTCCTCAGTCATCTCCACCGACACCGCAGGCAACCACCCCCACGGCCACCGTCATCACCACCCCCACGGCCACCGTCATCACCACCTCCACCGCCACCATAATCACCATCTCCACTGCCACCGTCGTCACCATCACCACCGACATCATCGGCACGACCACCATCAACAACACCATCATCACCAACCCGCAGCAGCCTTCCACCCGACCCCCCCTCCGCTCATCTACACCACCTTAGCGGTCGTCGACCCCAGCCATCACCCCTACCTCACCGTCTCCACCACCATCAGTAATTACCGCCACCACCTTAGCCCGTCACGACCACCGTCACCAATATCAACATCACCAACACCATCAACACCATCAACCGTACCCCATCAGCACCCCAGCCATCGCCAGAGACCACCACCCTAGCCACCATCCTCCCACGGTTGTTCCTCCACCGCCAGCAACCTGCCTCCGCCGACCCAGATGCCGCCGTTGCCGCTGCAAGCTGCTGCCTTAGCCGCAGCTGCTACCGGAGCCCTTGCTGCTGCGTGCTATGCTCGCCGGAGCACCGCCCTCCCTCGCCGAAGGCAGGCCGCCGATGATCTGCAGACACCCCCCCTCCCCGGCCACGATCGGCTAGGTATACATTTACCCTTTCTTTCTACATGTGTAGTTGGGAACCCTTGTGTATTGTGTATAGGTGTACATGTGTTAGAATAAAATTAGTGTTAGAATCTACCTCATAGAAAAATATGGTTATTTAATTTGTTATACTTATGTTGACCTAACGGTTTAGACAAACTGGATTTATGCATTACCATGTTAGCTAGGGCTTGTATTTTCGTATTATACGTTATTGGATTTTGTGACGTATTTTGGTAAGTCGTATTTTTGTTGTGCACGATATCTGAGGACATGACGTACCCGTGCATGGAAACCTAGAAGGTTACCCATATCAGACGTGTCCTGAAAATAAGTAGGATACCTAGTACCCCTGTGTCAGAGGTGCAACTTAGCACCTACACTAATCATAGATGTGATCGTGATTGTAACATGTGAGAATTGATACCATAGGATGACTTGTAAATGCAATGGGACTAGTAAACTAAGTGTACCCCTAACCTCTTGATCCGTGACTAGTAAACCCTAGCCAACGTATTTAATTTGAATGTTTATTTGGTATCTGCGTAACCCATGATGTTGCGTAGGTCGTACTTGTGTATGTGATTACCATAGTGTAATGTAGTGATTAATATTTTTTATTATTTATTCGTAGGCATCCAAGACGATTCTACCTTGGCTGCGGGTTCCGGATCCTTGCTTGTTCACATCGGAGTTTCAGGCAAGTATACCTTGCCTTGTTGTACTATTTAAATTCAGTTATTATCTATTTCCATATTTTATTATTTTAATATTTAAACTCTGCGCGTCCGAGAAAGACTCGGATGCAGTCAACGAAGGCGTTGACGTTAGGACTTGTGTCTGACCTAGTATCTAGTGGACCCACCTAAAGTTGTGGAGTTATCAATATGACTCCCTAGGCCTTGACACGTATCATTGCACATCACAGAGTGAGTTCATGTGCGACGCGTGCTTCATGCTGGACTGGCCATCAGCATGAGCAGCACGTGTGACGGTATTTAGCTTAGTTGTATATTTCTTTAGCGACTTGCATTATAGTATGAGATGTCCACGTCGTGTTCGCGACTTGTACATTGGCATTGGACGGGGAAGACAATTAGTAGGCGTATGGGACAGACATTTAGCTGCCATAGTTTTAGAGTAAACTACGGGGCTGTGAGCCTCAGTGTTACCCTGTTATGGGCTATGTGTTACCCGGTTATGGACGTATATGCTTGTCGATACATCTGGCAGAGGTTACTAGCTGCGCGCTATCATGATCGGTGATATAGTCGACAGCATATACTCCTGGCATCCAGTTTACAGCTAATTCCAGGTACTTAGCCCCTGGCTCGACGCTACGCTTTATACCTTTTACCTACCCATACGTACCAAAGTTGTCTTCAAGTGTATTTCACTTAGCTGGTTAGACCACCCTTGAGTTTACACAGTATTTACTTTATGGCATATATTTTTGTATCTTGTTACGTTCCTCTGAGGACCTGGTTCCCTTCCAGATCCAGACGAGCACTTGTACCTAACCATCTACAGAGCAGTAATAGAGGCAGGATTCGTGACTGAGGACTTTGAGCCACTCGCAGAGGAGTTTTCGTGATTTAGGTACGCAACTGTTTCGGACTAGAGCATTCTTATCTAGTTAGTTGATACTCTAGTCTAGTTATCTTACTTTTTTTGCACTTTTAATCCATTGTTGTATTTCAGTGGGTTTTCCCCCATCAGACTTGTTTGGATTGTATATATGACATTCAGATTCCGCACTTATTTTCAGTATTTATTTTAGCACTTTTTATTTGTATTCTGTGGATGAGATTAGACATTTACTTGCTGTATGTTAGCATATTAGACTTGTTAGTATTTTTAGGACAGTGTAGTACGCTTCGTCGGATTCATCAAATTGGGTAATCCCTCAGAGTCGTATTAGCTGGCCATTGCCACGTGGCCTGTTCCCATGTATTTTGGGACTGGGGCATGACATGGTTTTAGTGGTGGCTCATGCAGGTCTCTCTGTTTATCGCTTGTGGTATGGTATCATGCCCAGCGAACCTGCGATAGGATAGAAATTATTAGATCTCATCCACCTTGATTACCGCTGTAAACTCCCTCGACCAGATTTCAGTAAATTAGGATTAATTTAGACTAATTAGAATTTGTGCAACTTTTTAAAATTTTATTTATAATATAATCTATTGATTGTACACTTGTTATTACACAATTAATTAGGGCATCACATTAGCTGTTAACCTTAAACAAATTTTACATCCCTGCTCTAGACTTGTTAGACTACACTTTCTGTATTTTTAGCAACTTCCAGAAACCTTGTTTGGTGCCTCGTTTTAATTAATTCCTATTTAAAATTCTGCTCTTTACCCATTCCTGTACCCTAGTGATTTGAGGACCAGTAGGCACCTGTTTTTGCCAAACAAAAATACGATAATATTCTACTCTAATTGTATTACAATTATCGTATTGACACCGTAGAAAAATTATGACCCTAACAGCCTCAGAATAATTAGTAAACACCGTGCGCAGTATTTATTAAATAATAAATACGATGACCGTATCACCTACAAAATAAGACTCTGCATCTGCCCAAACTCACCCCACACTGTCCAAAATATTTTCCTCAGCTATTTCCCCCATTTTTGTACAATTTAGAATTTTGGGAAATCAGTATTTAAAATCAGGTAAATTGCAAAATTACGCAAAATACCAAATTTATGCATTTATGCAAATATTGAAAAGTTAGGGGTTTAAAATGCAAAATTGCATGCTAGGTGGCCTAATCCTAATGGCTAGACCATAGGTGGGTGGGACCCACCATAAAAATCCAGAGAAATCCAGGAAAATATCCCAAAATATTAAAATTACCAAAATACCCCTGAAGTTGCCATTAATTACAAAAATGACATTGCCTATAAACCCTATATAAACCCTCATTCCCTCCCTTTCAAACCTCACAACCCTTTCCCCCGGCCACCTCTGACCACCGCCTCCGGCCAAACTCGGCCCAACCCTTCGCCACCCTCCCCTCTTCCCTCCGGCCAAGCCCCACCGCCAGCGCCGCCCTGCTCCGCCGGCTACAGCCCCCGCACCCTCCCCCTCTCCTCACTGTCCACAGCACCACCACCACTCCCATTCACTTCCCCCGCCGCCTCCGGCCGTCGCCGACCACCGCCACCCTACCCAAACGACTCGCCGTCCTCCCCTTCACCGGACCACCGACCCTCACCTCCCCACGACACCGCCTCCGGCCGCCCTAGCCCCCGCAACACCCTCGGCCACCCCCAACCCTAACCTGCCACTCCTCCCTCCGACGGCCTCCAGCCACCGCCACCGCCGTCGTGGACCCCCGCCATCACCACCAACCTGACCACCGTCCTTCCCTCTCCCGAACCCGCCGCCTGCCCGGCCACCTCCGCCGCTCCTCCGCCGGCCAGCGCCCCCGCAAGCCGCTGCTACTGCTGCTGCTGCCAGTGGCCATTGCTGTTGTTGCTGCTCCTCCGGCCGCCTCCGGCCAGCTCCGCCGCCGTCCTCCCGCCGGCGACACCGCGTGGGACCCCCCTTGCCACCTGTAAGGTATATTATACCTATCCTATATTAAAATACGTAATTAATCTATAATACATGCACATATGTATGAATATGTATATATATATGTATATATATATGTATATTATTATGTATTTATATGTATAATTATATATATATGTATTATATTATTTACAGTATATTATACTATATGTATATTATATATATGTCTATATATTCTATATATATATAAAGGTATATGTATATATATATATGTATATATATGTATATATATCTACTATATAATGTATATATATATATCTATAGTATATATATATATTATATATATTTATATATATAATATGTATACTATAATAAATATAACATATTTATATATGTTATATAATTAATAAAATATGTACTTTTCTGTTTTTAAAATTATATAAATATATGTGTATACATATATTTATATGATATACTATGCATTTTAATTTATTTATTTTTCTGCATTTAATTCCTGCACTATCTATATATATTATCTATATATATATATATATATATATATATATATTATTTATATATGTATATAAATATCCAGCTGGATAATACAGCTTATCTATATATTATATATTTTAATTCTTGCAAATGTCATTTCAATTTACTATATTATACAGTGGTCACATATAGACCCTGCTACTACTTATATTATATTGCTGAATAAATACAGCATTTATATACGTATTAAATTCTTGCACTATCAATTCCTTTTATTATCTATATATACTATACTATATACTATAGTACATATATATATATATATATATATGTATTTAATTTTTGCACTGTCTCTTCAATTTACCTATATATATATATCTATCAGTGGATATACCCTGAGTATATATGTATTTTAATTCTGCCCTGTCATTTTAATTTATCTATATATTAGAGGATACACCCTGATAAATACTATATTAATTATCGCAGTGGATATACCCTGCTATTATATATACTATTGCCTGCATTTATCTGTTCTATATATATACTATTATGTATATTATATCTATGCCTACTATATATATATATCTATACTTTATATATGTATATAAATATGTTTTATATTACAGCCTGGATATTCACGAACCCTGTCTATTCTAACAGAAATCAACTTCAGCACAGCTAGTGACCCCCTGTCACCAGCACCTCCACAACTGACTGTGAAATCAGGGTTCCAACACTATCAGGAAGTAGGCAAGTATACCTTGCCAAGTTAATGTTTAAATTAAATTATTGATATCTGCTTGTTTGAAATTCATATACCATGATCACCTGAGACTGCCTTGGGTACAGTCAACTGTTATGTTGACATGATATTACAGACTCACCAACAGCTGAGAGAATATTCTAATATTCTCCTAGACTCCATCACGGGAACACGCAACATGGTTGCATTTCATATATGGATGTGAGCTGCGTATTTGATTAGCTACCAGTACGTGTGACCCGCATCACGGATTAGAACAACTCAGGAAATGTACGTCTTGACATTTAGTTTCATTGGGATGGGAAAGATAACTAGTTAACGTATGGGACACCCCCTCCAATAATGTTTTATATACCTTCGTACCAGTGATGGTCGATTGCAGAGTTCCCTGAGTCGGGGGCATACGACACCTATACTAGCCAGTCGCCACGATTGGTGAATTACGTCAGCGTATGTCTAGCCACACATTCCCATGCGTACTACTGGATCTTTACTTGTATTTTCACTTATTATGGTTAGCACCCTGTATTTATTTCCTTTATTTCAGTATTTACATACATGGCATGTCATTTCCTGTATCTTGTTACGTCCCACTGAGGACCTGGTTCCCTGCCAGATCTAGACGAGGCTTTCTATCCCACTGTGTACGGGCCTGATCAGGAGGCCAGATGTGCTACCGAGGAGGAGCTCGAGGAGACACCCTCAGAGTAGGCTTGACCCTAGATGCTGCCACCTGGAGTTGGAGATATTTTGCTCAGATAGTCGCTACTTAGTCTATCTGATTTTTCTGCGCTATTATCAGTTTTGTTGTAGGCTTGTATTTTCACCAGTTGTGTACTGTATTAAACTCAGTTTATATATATTCAGCACTTGCTTTTCTGACATTTTCCTGTGGATGAAGATAGATTTGACTGTGTTATATTTGTAGTACTTTAGGACAGCGTAGCATGTCTCTTTGGGTCCATTCAAAATGGATTAAGCCCTTAGTGACGTGTCAGCTGGCCAGTGACACGTGGCCTAGTTTCTGACATTTTGGAACTGGGGCGTGACAACCGCCTTTGAACCTCCTTCGCATTTGATTATTTAAATATCTGCATCCTGTTTATTATTCCCGTACTCTTTTAATGAAGTTCTATCTCTTGTAGAAAGATGAACTTGCGCAGCGGACGTGAGGCATACGGTGGCATTGTGCCATCCGCCACCGCACAAAGGGAGGATACACCCCCTGGACCACCTGAAGAGTAGCCCCCACCACAGGCCCCGGTGATACCACATGCCCCGTTGATACACTGGCACGAGACTTCTCAGGGCGATCCAACGCAGCAGCACGAGGGACAGACTTCACAGACGATCCCGACACAATATCTCGAGGGTCAGACTTCGAGAGCCACGCTGATGCCGTAGCCCGAGGGGCCGACGTCTCAGGAGACATCTATAGCACAGCCGGAGGTCCCATTGCCATCACCTCCGCCCTTTCCACCTTAGATGCCACATCCAGAGGGACAGTCGCAGATATTTTAGTTCTTTCAGGCCATGATGCGGGCGTAGTAGCATCAGACGGAGACTATGAGACAGAGCTTGATGGTAGTTATGGAGAGGACACATGCCCCAGCACCCGCACCAGCACCTGCACCTGCACCTGTTCAGACAGCTGGTACTGTTTGAGGGTTTCGTCAGATGGACCTGAATACCTTTTCGGGCAGCGAGACCGCAGAGGAGATCTCCGATTGGGTCGCCAACACGGAGATGCTACTGGAGGCTTCTCAGCTACATCCGGACCTTTGGATGACTGCAGTGAGGGCCTAACAGAAAGGCAATGCCCATCACTGGTGGGACTCCATGGAGCGTAGCATTGGTAAGAACCAGACATGGGAGCAATTTTTAGAGTACTTCAATGCGAAGTATTTCTCGGCTACGGTCATGAATGCTCTCTACTCTCAGTTCCTACATCTGGAGCAAGGGAACATGACCGTAGACGCTTATGACGTAGAGTTTAGTCGACTTAGTAGATTTGGTACCGCCCTGATACCCAATGATCTGGAGAAGGCCAGGAGATTCCATCATGGACTGACGTATGAGCTACAGAGGTACACTACCACCCATGCGAGGATCTCTTACGAAGAGGTTCTGTCAGAGGCTAGGATCCAGGAGGCTATTGGCAGAGAATTGAGATGTTCCAGTATAGCTGCACCAGCTAGGGCACAACCAGGAGCAAAAGGACTTATCCGTCATCCAGGAGTGCAGATGCAATAGAGGATTGTGTCGTATCAGCAGAAAGAGCTACCGACATGTCACTTTTGCAGAAAGAAGGGACATGTTCAGAAAGATTGTAGAAGAAGATTAGGACTGCGTTTGAGGTACGAATCAAACCAACATCAAGCTCGGGAGTGTTCCCAGTACGTCAATAGAGCCCGACAAATAGTGCAGAAGCCAGCTCCACCAGTCCTAGGTATGTTCGTAGCATTGCTTGATAATTTATAGCTTATTATGTATTTATTTTAATTTCGAGGACGAAATTCTTATAAGTTGGGTAGATTATAAAATCTCTCGACCAAATTTAGGTCTACTTAGCTTAGATAGAGAGACTATGGTTAATTTGGAGCCAATTAGAATTAGAACACAGTATTTTAGATTTATTGTGCAATATTTGTATCACTTTGTGCTCCTTACCATTGCTTCGATATTTGGAGCGCTACACTAGCATTTGCTTCCAAACAAATTTCGTACACTTTTCCAAGACGTGCTAATATTTCCATATGACCTTTGTGTAACTCATAAATACCATCTCTTGTGCTTCATTTTAGTCGCACAATATTTTTTACAAATATCCATTCTTAAATCCAAATAAATCCAACTTTGTATCTTTGTCCGTTCCAATCGAAATTGGAGACACAACCTCGACCCGTTTTGTACAACCCAAATTATGAAAATATTTTATTCTGAGTCTACTACATCCATGACACTTGTGTCTCACCCAATTTTAACCTTATGCACTTCCAATTAATTAAAGAGCACCACTTACACAAATTTTAATTAAATTGGTGTAATGACCCAACCTCACCCAAAACTAGACCCAACTCTAACCTAAATCCCCACTCACACCCTCAAGGTTCATACTAAACACCACACACCCTTTTTAGCCACTACATCATACCAAACATGGTATTTTGCCTCATCCAATCACAAATTTCACTATTTGTGCAATTTTCCAATTATTGGAGACTTTTATGCAAAAGTGCAGTGAGGTGTCCATCTCCCATTGGACCAAACACATGAAGAAATCCTTCCCTCCTCTTTGATCGGTCCACCAAGAAATTTCCCCCCATTTATTGTACTTTATACAACTTTATTCTCTCACATCTCTACCCTCCATTTCAAACCCCCATCACCAAAGCCATCTCCACCCTCCATTCCTTCATGTAGAGGTTTTCCTCATCCCTAGAAAAATATCCACAGCCGGCCCTAATCCCAAAAAGAGCCCCCCCCTCTCTCTCTCCTATATATATACCTACTTCCTCTCTATAAAACTCACAGCCAATTATATCATCAAACCAAACCCTAAAACTACACATCCCTTCCTCAACAACCCGGCCACCACCCTTCACCCGGCCACCTTCCTTTCCTCCGACCAATCTCCTCCGACCGCCTTCCTCCGTCATCTACCCCCACGACCTTCCTCCTCCGCCTATCCTCCCCCTCGACATCAACCCGCCGCCTTCCTCCACCACCAGCCGTCTCCGCCTCCTCCCTCCACCATCACCATCACCATCACCAACCCGCACCACCCTCAACCCGACTCCCTCCTTCCTCAGTCATCCCCACCGCCACCGCAGGCAACCACCTCCACGACCACCGTCATCACCACCTCCCCCGCCACCATCATCACCATCTCCAACGCCACCGTCGTCACCATCACCACCGACATCATCGGCACGACCACCATCAACAACACCATCATCACCAACCCGCAGCACCCTTCCACCCGACTCCCCATCTGCTCATCTCAACCACCTTAGCCGTGCTTGTCCTGATGTCTCTAGTTGCTTTAGTCCTAAAATTTCGAGGACGAAAATTTTCTAAGGTGAGAAAAGATGTCACTCTCCTATCTTGTATACTCGTAACATACTTAAGTTGGCGCACTTTTGGTGTGTTTTTATTTTTTGGCGCACTTTGAGTATACTTCAAGCTCACGGTTGAATGGAGCTTGGCGCACATTGGCCAAGTATCAAGTGTGTGTTGGTGGTAGGTAGAGCGTATGGATTGGATTTGTTGGAGAGATCCGACGGTTCACCATCAACCCCTTGCCTATATATATCTTTTTTCTCATTCTCTCTCCTCACTTGTTCATTTTTCTTATTTTTCTCCTAGTTTTCTACATAAGCAAGTACACCTTGCAAATATGAAGAAACATGATCAGCTATAATTTTATTCTTAGTATTTGTTTGTTGTAATTAGTTCCTAGTAGTGTTCTGATTATAGTTAGTTCTTGGAGCTTTCGGATTTGAGGTGTTTAATAGTTTATATTTTAGTTTTATTACGAGAGTTTTCATGAGTATATTTTCCTAGGGAATGACCCCCCCCCCCCCCACCCAAAAAAATGAGATATTTCCAAAAGATGTTGTTTCCTGATTTCGTGCTTGGGATTTTCCTTGATTTTTGGTTCTTATTGCTTGAGGAAGGAAGCACTGTCATAGTCTCGAGCTTGAACTCTGAGTGCATCAATGGTGGGTCGGTTGAAGAAGAAGAAGAAGAAGAACAGTGACAAAAAATACACGGAAGGATTTGCATCATGGGCGCATGTTGAGTGTAAACGCAGTCCATAACTCGTGCATAATTTAATAGTACTGTCAATTCCTCGTAAAAGTATGTCAAGGGGATAAATTCTTAGAAAATTCCTTCTTGGCGCACTTTTGAAGACTTCAGCCTCTGGAGCACAAATGATGTACTAACGAACGAACCAAGCAACATGCTATCTTTCAGCGCACTTTTATCAACTTCCTATTAGTTGGCGCACTTTTACAGGCTGGCACAATTTTCACGTTGTGCATTAAACTAGCAAAAGTGCGCCGCCCTTATATATATGGCTTTTGGCGCACTTTCGATGGATTAATAATCCGATGCACTTTTATCTCTTTGCGCATTCTTGCTCGGTTCGGCCTCTATAAGCGAGCCTTGACTTTGGCACGTCTTGATTCCCGAGGCCCTCGACTGTCGCGCCTTCGACTATCGTGCCGCCTGGGGACTCGTGTTTTGTTTCGTAGTTGTTTTGTATTTGTATAGTGCGTCGCATCTTCCTGCTTCTCTATTATCGATTTTGTGCTCTAGTTTGCTTGCATGTGTAGAGTGTGTCTATGCCCGAATCCACAATTTTGTGTGCCAAGTTATAGACTTATGCGCCAAGACTTCTGTGACTTAGTGTTATAGGTTTGTGCGCAATATAGTTGCGTGCTTGCGCATTCTGTGTGCCACTATTTCTGACTAGCCTATTTGGCACTTGCAAAGTGCGTCGATCCAGGACTTCTTGTGATTGATTGTGCATGCATAGGTCGTGTTGTACATTTAATGTCTATTCTAGATTAGTTGACCTTGACCGTGATTGATGATCTATGATCCCATAACTTGAGGAATTATTGAGGCCTTCATGACCGTGACTCGATCATATGAGATATTAAATTACTAATTAATTATGACTCATGACTTGATCAAAATGTAATTCATATGACCAACTGATAGGTTGGGTACCCTGACTTGGTTATTGTATCCGTGCTGATATACTTTTCATGCTCGCCTGTTTATAACAGCTTATTGTACAATGAGTGTGGGATATTGGCCAACGTGTACACTAAACGTGACATGATGATTCATGCTCCGTGCATAATATTATATTTCCAAAATTTTGGCACGGAAATGATAATGGGTCAGAACCATAGCGTGGTTAGGTTATTGCTTGTTTGAATATTGCATCCACATTGGGGTGAATCCACACTTGACTTCTAATATTAAATGGATTCGTATCAAATGTATCTGTACTCTGTACGACATCATTAAGGGGAATGTTCACGTGGCCACGACCGAAAATTCTATATCACTGTAGGGTTAATTAGGTAACATAAAAGCTGATTAGAACATAGGGAGAGAACGATATCTCGAGATCGTGCGTGATGGGCCGCTCCGTGATAATTTTTATGGTGTGCAATGCTGGCCACCACGGATATTGTATATCATCCACATGTAGTTGAGTGCAATATTCAACTTTTTATATTTTAAACCGAGCCAACATTGTTTCTATAGGAATGTTGAAACTGTTACTGATTTATCAGCACAGTGGCCCTACGGAGGACTGGTGCAACAATAGCGCGGTGGCCCTACGGGGACTGGTGCGATTATGATTTCCTACTTGTATAATATTGGCTTGGTTAGCCCTGCTCGACATGGCACGATCTGATGATGCTTCTTATTATTATTATTATTATTATTATTATTATTATTATTATTATTATTATTGTTATTATTATTATTATTATTATTATTATTATTATTATTATTATATCTGGGATAATTCCAGACTCCACATAATAAGCCGTAACATTGTTTGGCCGTTCTAACCTGACTTTGTTGTTATTGTAACTCTGCTAGTAGCTTAGGGACATGGCCTGTCATAGTGTGGTGTTCAACTTCTGTCCTTGTTTGGTTGGAGAGTTGGGTCATTATGCCATGTTGAAATATGGACCGAACTATGACACTGAATTCTAGTTTGACCATAATCATGGGACGTATTTTATCTTGAGTGGCATGACATTTTTTGTCCTTATTTGGTGAAGGAGCGCCATGTTATCCCAAAGATGGGGAGTGCGCCAATGATTCTTGGCTCCTGCACTATATGCTTTATCTGGTTTTTGTTTCTTCATTCGTGCTTTCCTGTGGTACTTGCTATTTAGGGTCTAACCCCACTAGTTTTGTATGGCCAGATTTAGAGCCAGCACCAGAGGATCCGACTTATCCCCCTTACAATGACGCGCATCAGGCAGATGGTCGCTAAAGGGCACCAGTAGGTTTCTTGATCACTGCTCGTATTGTACATTCTTCTATTTTGGACGTTTAGTCACCGGCACCTGTTAGCCGGCTTGTCTAGACATCAGTTCCTTCTTTGCATAACTGTAATATAATCAGACTGCAGCTGATCTCGGTTGTGTAACAATTGATACTCTGCTAGCCTAACATTTTGATGGATAGATTCATAGAACGTTTTGACAGAGCGTTTGGTACGCCTTACGGCTTTATCTTACATGTTTTATGTTGTTGTTACTTGCTTGAATGATTGAGAGATAGTTGTTCTGAGACCCTAGGAGACTTAATTGTAGCATTCACCCCATTATTTTTCTACAGCCGTGATCGCCGTACGACGTTCTATACCTTGTACGGGGTAGCTGGCCATGTCCGTCTCCGTATTTTGGTACTAGGGCGTGACATAATTAGTGGTACCCCCCATTTCTCAAAAATCAGACAATTTTTTCGGGAGGTAACACTAATTACAAATTAGTAATTATTAAGGATTGGGGGAGGTACCGCTAATTAAAATAAAAATGGAAGGTAATGAAGTTTGCACTATGGATTGGGAGGAGGGGAGGGGAAGGGGGTAAATATAAATAACTCTGTTTAAAATGAAAACAAAAAAATAGAAAAGGGGACACGGTCAGTATAAACCGGACAGCAGATTCGTGCTCCCCCTACTAGACCAGATTAGTTGTCCGGTTTATACTGTCCGGTATAATATATCTCTCATATTTGCATGGTGGGGCCCACTGCTTATTTAAAATAGAAATAAAAAAAAATAGGGGAGGGGACATCGTACCGGAGAGCAGATTCGTGCTCCACCCCTACAGCTAGTAGTAGGAAGTTGAACTGACTACACACTGCACAGTACACAGCTCATAGTTACTGAGGACACTGTGCGAAACACATGCTTAACCTAGTCAGCAGACAAGTATTAAAATATGGCTTCTCCAATTTTATATTCCAATTTTGTCCTCTCTCACATATATAATTGTAGATTTCATTTAATGTTATGGAATAATAATTAGTACATAAATTTATCAAAAAAAACTATTTTAAGGAAAATAGTTCTATAAATTTTCGTAGAAAAGGAAAAAAAAAATCAAATTGGCACCAGTTGCACTAGAAAAAAATAAATAAAATAAAATAAAACTTGGTTTTAGTCACACTGGTGACTGACGTCAGATTTGTTTCCTAATTTTTTTTTATATCTCGAGTCCAAATTTCTGCTTAAATCGGAGCTCCATTAACTTTAATCTGGTTGGTTCAAATGTACAACCTAGTTAACAAGAGATACTGAAGCTACTGTACAATTGCATATATATCCAGGTTATGGAATTGAAGTTACCAATCAGTACACACTGAGAGTAGCACGAATAATTAACCAATGGTATATACGAATATACATGCTAAATTCCTCTATTAACAACCAACCAGTATCATGTTCCGATCTAAGCAGAAATTTGGACCGGCAATATAAAAAAAACTTAACAAAATTTGACGTCAGCGACACTGTCGTCAAAATTTTTTAATTTTTTTTTTATTTGGCATCAATGCAACTGACATCAGATTTCTTTATTTATAAATTTGGAAAACTTTTTTCTCTTCTACGTAAATTTATAGAACTGTTTTTATTGAAATAAAATTTTCTGTAAATTTATTTTAGGCTATTTAGAAAATTAAGACATGTACTATTGAAATAAAATTTTCTGTAAATTTATTTTAGGCTATTTAGAAAATTAAGACATGGACTTTGACCTTCGTATCACCAGCACATTTTGGACTAATAATCGAAGCAAGTACCTTTCCATATGTTTACAATATATTTTTTTTATGCTTATGTTTACATGTTTATACGTTTGATGTTGATTCTTCTCTATTAAATTTTTACGTCCGTTCCTGATGGACCCATTGCTGCATCTAATAAAGTTGTTAACAAAAAAATTTATTATTAAAAGCTACAATGCCTGAAGTATGTAAGTTGATGTAAAAGCTGCTAGAGAATAGTTTGATAAATATATGATAAAAAAAAATAAAAAATTTGATGTCACAGCTCACAAGTAATGTATTTGGTAAAACCTGTTTTTTATTTCTAAATTTATTGAAAATAACCAAAATATACATGTACTAAAATGATACTCTAGATTTCAAAAAAATATTACTCACATGTATGTAACATCAATTTGATAACCTACAACACATCTCTATGTAGAACGCGCATGATGTATCTTTAGGTAGAAAGCGCCTGAAAGAGTTAAATTTGATAATAGGACATGTCATGTTTGTAGCTTCTCAAAATATAAAAATATTACTTTCAACAATTATAATACACTACACTTACACTATATATTAATTTTTAAAATATATTTGAATACATAGTTTTTTTTATCTCCTAGAAGTGAAATTTTTTAAATTTATTTTGTTTGGATGAAAACGTAAAAGTGTATGCGAAAACTAAAAATGTTGGCTTTCAATGTTTGCATGTCACCCCCATGTAAGTGACATAATCATCATCCTACATCCAAATTTTTAATTAACATCAAATAGTTCACATATACAGGTTAAATGTCATCTTGAAATATAATCTCTTCTTGCAATACGCAAAATAACTATTTGCTATGGAGTTGCAAAGGCAACCCGAACACGAAAACTAAAATATGCAGTAAAACCTTCCGACATGCAATGGAGTTCCTCTCTCTTTCTCCTGCAGCCGAGAAATGAAGAAATAAAGTAAACAATAACTAAAAAAAAATGTCACTTCAGAGCCACTTGCGATGGAATTGCAATGGCAACATAAACACGAAAAATGTCGACACATGGGAGCAGTTGTAATGAAAGTACAAATTTTAGGGCCCTCTGAATACAATTTCACCAACCCAACTGTCCGAAAATTTATTATATGGGTCGGACGCAGTGCACCCTTCTCTCCCCAACTGTTGGATTGCATAAGGATGTGTGCATGCACACATCCCCATAGTAATCTAACGGTTGGCATGGAAATGATGTAGTGCGTCCGAAACACCCAATAATTACTGTCCAGTACGAGGTGAACATGACTTCACACGTTCCTAGAGGAAGGTCAAATTCAAGACGTAATCCCTCTAGAACTCCAAGTCAAAGGAGATTCAACAAACTCCTTGAGAACATTGAAGCTGGGGTGTTCAGAAACAACCGTTCAAGGTCACAACAACCGGCTTCTTACTCTTATCACGTGGTGAGTCCAGACGCATACAATAATTTGTCCATTAGCACGCCCAATCTCTACTCCTATCACGAGATACACATGATCTATCTGACTCCTCATCCCACTCTTTGCATAAATAAGCACAAGTTGTTGAGCATAAAACCAACAAAAACGCTCCAAAATAGAAAGTAGATAGTATATAACAGAGAGAGAGAGAGAGAGAGAATGCCGGAGTACTGCATCACCGGAGCCACCGGCTTCATCGCCTCCCACCTCGTCCGAGCGCTGCTCGCCAATGGCCACACCGTACGAGCCACCGTCAGAAACCCAGGTGATCACACAGAAATATCCATAATTATTTCCTGGCCAACCTGAAGCCAAGCATCGATGGCTGATTAATTAAGCGCAGCGTTACATGTCGTTTGGATCCATTGCCTCTAACTCCAACCATTAATTATTGTACTCTCTATGATTACATACATTTGCTTTCTCAGAGGACGCGGACAAGGTTGGCTTCTTGAGGAGAATGGATGGTGCCAAGGAGAGGCTCAAGTTGCTCAAGGCTGATCTGACGGCGGAGGGAAGCTTCGACGAAGCTGTCGACGGCGTCGATGGCGTCTTCCACACTGCCTCCCCCGTCTTTGTTCCTCAGGACGGCAGCATCCAGGTACGTAACGTACCTATATGACCTCATCTCCAAGTTATGTGATCCATAAATTAAGCCGAGCTCGATAGAGTTACTAGCAACTGTTTCATCAAAAATTTGTTGTTAATTGCAGGAAAATCTGATCAATCCAGCCATCCAAGGCACGCTGAACGTGCTCAGATCCTGCACGAAAGCAAAGAGCTCATCGGTGGGGCGAGTCGTCCTCACCTCCTCCTGCTCCGCCATCAGGTACCGCTACGACACCACTCCGGACATGCCACTGAACGAGTCGCACTGGAGTGACCCCGAGTACTGCCAGAAATACGACGTGAGCTCCCTGGCCTCGATTGCTTCCATTCTAGTCGGTCCTCTTAGGCCTCGTTTGGTTCACAAAAAGGGAAGGAAAGGAAAACAACTCCTTGCTATTTTCTTTCCTTTAGAAAATTGCAATTTCTATTGATTCTCCATTTCCGTTGTTTGGAAATGTCAAGAAAGTTGAGAGGAACAAATATAGAAAAGAAATAACTTTTCTTTTCCAATGTTATGATTCCGCGAACTAAACGAGGCCTTAGATAATTCTTTCCCCTGATTGTTAGAAAATGCTGACATGTGGATGCCGGACGGCAGTTGTGGTATGCGTATTCGAAGACGCTGGCGGAGAAGGCGGCATGGGAAATGGCGGAGGAGAACATGATGGACCTGGTGGTGGTGAACCCGTCCCTGGTGATAGGGCCACTGATATCGCCTCAGCCCACAAGCACCCTAGCGATAACTCTGTCCATAATGAAAGGTTCGCTCGTTCAAGAAAACCTCTCCATGATATTTCCATTCCCACAAAATAAACCTAACTCCTCCTCCTCCTCCTGGTATCCGATGATCATGTATGCAGGGGAGTGTCCTTCGTATCCGAACACAACAGTAGGGTTCGTTCACATCGACGACGTGGTTTTGGCCCACGTCATAGCCATGGAGGACAGCAGAGCGTCGGGGAGGCTGATTTGCTCGAGCAAGGTTGCTCATTGGTCCGAGATTGTTGAGATGCTAAGGGCCAAATATCCATCCTATCCATTGCCCACAAAGTGAGTAGACCCTCTGTTTCTCCACAGTTGAATGAATGACTAAACATTTAATTACTAAGGGACTCTTGAAAACGATGTTTTTATCGATTTTTAGTTATTTTTGAACCGATCGTTTATTAAGTGTTTAAAAAAAAATTGTTCATTTTTTTTGAGAAATTCAGTTCAAACAATCCACCAAAATCGATGTAATATAATTTTGAATATCTTTATAAACATTCAAAATAGATAAATTTTGAAGGGTTTAATTATTTTGTTTTATTTATATCCTCACCAAATATAAATAATTATAACTACTAATACACTATTCTATCTTTTTCTCTCTCAACTATGTTTCTCTTCGACTTCTCTTTTTCGTGAGAACAAAAATTAACCAAATATCCTACCATATTATTTTACTATAAATACTATATACAATTGTCAATACGAAACACAACCTAATAAAAGAAAAATAGTACATAAAAAAATTTGACATATATATATAACCTTCTTCTTTTTCCTGAGAAGGTTAATAATATCACAACTAGACTTGTAATAAGAAAGTACAGATAATAGACTCGCTAAATTCTTTACTGAATCAACTGAAGATCCATTCACAAAACCAAACAGACTTCGACATCAAAAATAAAACTTCGGAAAAGTTTTTATTTATATATAGGCATATAGGTAATATTATTTGTGTACAAAAAATTCAGAACAGTTCGTTAATAAATTACCAAGCATGAATTGGTCTTTAAAAGCCGCTATTTAAAACCATCCAAAACCGGATCTCTTATAATATGTACTTGAAACTAGTACAATTTATCGCTCAAATTTTATACTGAAAAAACTTCTTCAGACAGTAATGGGCATATATATATATGAACTCAGGTGTAGTGAGAGGGAAGGAGATAACAAACCACATAGCATGGACACCACCAAGATCCACAAACTCGGCTTCCCTGCTTTTAAGAGCGTCCCTCAGATGTTTGATGACTGCGTGAAGAGTTTCCAAGAGAAGGGCCTCCTGTGAAGCAGCTAGTATTAGTTTTTAGAGAAATAATATCATCGTCTTTTGTTTCAAATGTTGCTATCTAGATTTCAAGCGAAAAACTTCTGATAAATAAGCAATTGAAGCATATTTTCATACACAACCAACCAGATCCGATCCCAATTTTTCAGGAAGGTATGGTACAACAAATGTTTCTAGCACTAGCACCTTCACATTAAAAATTTCTCACGATTCAGTACAAGGTTAATTTTGTCAATCACTAGAAGTTGGCCATGGAGATCTGCGACGAAGTATTCTAAAGCTGAAAACAAAAAAGAAAAGAATGCACGCAGACACATGTGCTTGTGTGACTTGTGTCTGTGCAGTTGAAGACAAGGTTCTCAGCAGCACAATATATAAGTAATGACAAACTGCATCAGTCGCACAAACCCAATTTTCTTGCAGTGGAACGTGCTGTGAGCGCAGATGGGACTATATATTTCCATGTCCTCCCATTCTGTTACGTTTTGAACTGTGTATGGAGGGCAGATAATTTAAACATATATTGAGAATGCAAACTTTTTGCATAAAAAAGGAGAGTTTATTAGATGTTGAAAGTTTCTTTTAATCCTACTCCATAACTTACCATCAAAGTTGGTTTTACATGCTATTTTTATATCAAGATGTTTTGCTTTGAAAGAGAAGTACAACCTTTAGATGTTTAGTAGTACTGTCATCTGCTTTTCATGGCAGCATGCAAACAAAATAAGGAAGACTGCATATATTAGGTTTAACCATTACCTAGATTAAAAGTGTTAATTAATGAAGACTTAACACAAAACACCTGAAATTAATTCATGTACTTCTTCCTAGATGATGGAATATCATGTCAAGACAGCACCCAAATACAATTTTCAAACACCACTTGTTTCTGGTTTAAATGAAGAGAAAAGTTGAGTTGCACTCTCCACTTTCTTTATCATAATTCAAAGTGTTGCTCCCGAAGTCAGATCAAAAAAGAAGAGGTAGCCACAAATTAGAGACTCACACAAAAGTTCGTCTCTACAAACTCCAGAAGAGAAGTTAGTGCACTGAGATTCAGTGACACACAACCCCACAGAAGCACTAAACTAGGAACATGTTACAAATTGAAAATTCAAAGAAAATGCAAATACAACAAGAATCAGAAAACCGTTCTTCTCTTTACGTTTGCAGACGCTATACGGAGAAGAACGGAAACAAGAACAGAAATACAAAGAAGGAAACTCCTGCTGGGATGATCAAAACTACAAGAGCTCAAGGCAAAATTCGCGCTATACAACGAACTGCCCACATGATCCAGCAAGTCCACACGAGAACTTCTGGAACGCTCTTGGCCACCTTCGGATCACTCGAAAGATTCTTTTGGAAGGATGCTAACTGCAGCCGCAGGTCCTGCTGGTGCTCTAGGTTTTCTCTCTCTCAATATTTCCAACCACTTCAAAATGAAAGAGAAGAGCTTATATTTAAAGAGAATTTCAGCTCATATGCGGCCTGAGAAAAAAACTAGGCTTCATGCGCCGCCTGCGTCGTTGTACTGCACAAAGCAGACAGCACCGTCAGACGCTGAAAGTTGCGTGGCACAGAGAGCCACGAGCTACCTGCGTCGCCTGCGCACTATACTGCGCAGAGCAGACAGCGCCGCCAGGCGCCAAAAGCTTGCAGCCGCGTGGCACAGAGAACCACGCGTCGCTTGCGTCGCACCGAGCCGCCAACAGCAGTCCATGTCCCCTCCATACTTGACTCGCTAAAGCTAACTTGCTGGCCGCATAGCGCATGGCCGCATAGCTCCAGACCGCAAGGCCCCTAGCCGCATGGGCTCCTGGCTGCATGCGCACCTGGCCGCATGCGCCCCTGACCGCATGGCCCCTGGCCGCATGCGCTCATGGCCGCATGGGCACCTGGCAGCATACGTACCGGGCCGCATGAGCACCAGACCGCATGCACTCCAGGCCACATTGCTCCACGAAGCATGCGTCCGAGCAAGCAACCGTGCATGTAACTCGCGCATAAAAGGAACGCACGAGCGTCATGCGACGATGCTGACGTGCTAAGTGTGCCAACAAAGTGCCACTTTGCGCCCTTGAGCCCGAGTCCGAGTCACTTTGGGGCTTATCTCCTAAGAAAAACTTCCCAAAGGTGGTGACAAAATAAAAAATGTCATAATGTGGTTCACACTTAATCCCTCTAAAAAAGTCAACCCACATGGGCCACCACCCCATGTGCATATACCAATACAAAGCAAAGCTATATATTGAGATATACACATTGGTGATTTTCCAATGTGGGACTAAAACTCCCAAAGCAAAGTGAAAAACACCAAAAATCCCCTACATATATCACAATATATGGTCGAGCGTTCCTCACAGTGACTACTCATCATGCATTAGGATAGATGTCGCCCATGACTTGAATCTTCCCGCATGAGTCAAACAACAGTATGATACAAGAATGGACTATGCCTTGAATTCTGAACTATGAACCATAGCTGTTGTTCTTCTCACTCGCACAATGACATCAGCTGTGCCTCCGGTCGCACATTAAAGGCCCTGTGCTGACCTGGTTTTGGTGTATGTATCTTGGATGTCTACAAGTTTACCCTCAAGAGACGGCCTATATCTTTGTCCATACACTTAGGTGAGTTCATTTTTAAGAGAGTTTAATATTTTCCACCGACCTCTTAATAGTGTTGTGCTACAACTCTCTATCTTTTCAGCATTAGGCTACCTGCCTATTTGCGGTGCTACTGTCGCTGTGACATGGCTCGCAGCCGAGGCTTTACATTTTTTACCTCATCGTGGTGTCATACCACTGTAGCATGGGATACAAGTCCCTTGTAGTGCTGAACTACACGTGTTTCCTGCAGCGCACGCTGGACATTCACTCTGTCCGAGAACTCATTAAGGCGTCGAAGCCAACCTTACACAGGAATTGTTCTATAGAACAAAATAGTAGACTACAGTGGTTCCGGGTACGTATCCCACATTGTCCATAAGGACTACCCACTATACCTGATATTTTTCCAGATAGTGGTCCTCCCTTGAACCAAAATCTAGATGTCTAGTAGATTTCTCTTTGAACTAATAGCATAAAACTTAATGGTAGGATTATAAAGAAACAATATCAGAGGTCCTTCAAGCCCATTTTACCTGCTGTGTCTTCGACTAGCTGGCGCCTGAGGCCTTTAGTGAACGGATACGTCAGATTTTCCTAACTCCGAACATCCACTACTGAAATGACACCGGTCTTGATGAGATTGTTCAGTGCTTTGTGCCGAAGCCGCGCAGTTCTCTTCTTTCCATTGAAGAGATTATTAGATGCTACTGCTGCAGCTATTTGGTTGTCGCAGTATATCGATACAGCCGGAATCTGCACACCAACTATTGGAAGATCGTACATGAGCTCCTGAAGCCATTCTGCTTCACCTGCTGCAGCTGCAAGCGCATATCACTCAGACTCCATCGATGAGCGTGAGAGCATAGTCTACCTCTTCGACTTTCACGATATGGCAACTCCTCCCATTGAGAAAATATATCCTCATGTTGATCTCTCGCTCTCTTCTTCTGAGCACCAACTAGCATCACTGAAGCCTTCTACCACTGCTGTATCTCCGCTATAGTAAAGTGCAAACTTCTGAGTCTTCTTGAGGTATCTCATCACCCTCTTCACAGCTTTTCAATGTTCAACACATGGGTTACTCGTGAATCTACTCGGCATCCCCACAGCAAAAGCAATGTCAAGCCTAGTGGCATTTGTAGCATACATCAAGCTCCCGATGACGCTAGAATACTCCAATTGTCTGACACTTTTTCCTGGGTTAGGCTTCAGTTTTTTGTCACACCTATATGGAGTATCGATCCCTGGAAGATCCTGATATCCATAGCACGTGAGCATTTTCTCCACGTAGTGAGCTTGTGATAGAGCAAGCCCAGCTTCCGTCCGGATTATCTTAATCCCAAGGATGACATCTGCATCTCCCATGTCCTTCATACTGAATTTAGACGGTAGGAACATCTTTGTTCTAGTGACACATTCTTCATCCGTGCCTAGGATTAGCATGTCGTCCACATAGAGACAAACGATGACACATCTATCACCGGCGAACTTCGTGTATACACACTTATCAGTTTAGCTGACCTTGTAGCCATTTGATCTGATAACTTTGTCAAACTTCTCGTGCCATAATTTGGGAGCTTGCTTCAGACCATACAGAGATTTTACCAGTTTGCATACTTTGTCTTCAAGACCTTTGACGACAAACCCTTCTGGTTGCTCCATGTAAATCTCCTCGGTCAGTTCACCATTCAGAAATGTTGTCTTGACGTCCATCTGATGAATCACCATTTTGTAAATAGCACCTAGAGCAATCAGCGTCCTGATAGTAGTCATCAATGCAACATGAGCATAGGTATCGAAGTAGTCAACCCCCTGTATTTGAGAAACCCCTTGACCACTAGCCTGGCCTTGAACTTGTCAACAGTTCCATCTGCTTTCATCTTCTTCTTAAAGATCCACTTGCATCCGATGGGTTTAGCTCCTTCAGGCAGATCGACTAACTTCCAAGTATTATTAGAAGTTATCGAGTCAAAATCGTCATGGATAGCCTCTTTCCAGAAAATAGCATATTTGGTCTTCATTGCCTCATCATAGGTAAGCAGATCAGCTTCCACATAATAGGTAACAAAGTCTCCTCCGAAGTCCTTCGGTCTCCTCACTCGCTTTGCTCTCGGCTCAGCGGGTTCTGGTTCAAATGTTGTCTCATCAACGACAACTTTTTCTTGGACTACTTCTTTCTGAGAGTACTTGTCTCGTCTGTGCTAGCAACATTCTCCGGGACATCCGCGAGAACAACATTCTTGTGCCTAGCAAACTTGTCTTCAAAGAATTTCGCGTTGCGAGATTCTATGATATGATTAGATTCGATATCAAGGAACCTCCGAGCACCACTCTTATCAGCATAGCCCAGAAATATGGTCTTCGTAGTTCTCGATCCCAGCTTCTGAATCTTGAGATATGAAAGCTTCACATATGCCAGACACCCCCACACTTGAATGACATTCAAGTTGGGTCAGAGCATGAACCAGAGTTCATGAGGAGTAATGTCAGATGTCGCGAACGGTACTCTATTCAGAATAAACGTAACCGTAAGCGCTGCTTCTCCCCAGAAGCACTTTAGAAGTCCTGCTGTCAGCAACATGGAGTTCATCATCTCTGTCAGCGTCCTGTTCTTCCTTTCTGCTACACCATTAGATTGGGGAGAATACGGAGCAGTCGTTTCGTTGACAATTTCATGCTCTTTGCAGAATGATGCGAATTCCAAGAAACGATATTCTCCGCCTCGATTGCTTCTGAGTCTTTTGAGTTGTTGACCGGTGTAGTGTCCCGTTCCCCCTATTCGGGGAGCGTGGCTAAGAAATACTTGGTATCGTTCGATCGGGACAGATTGAATCAAGATCATTTCCCTGTTATGGATTGGTTTCTTCGGAATCAGGTCCCACATTCAGCGGATCGTGCCTCAAGGAATGACTCGACGGCAGAGTCGAGAGGGGCCTTTCTGTTGCGCTGGTTTCTTTGCCCGTTTTCGAAGGCCGCTTGGTTGCTTTCTTGTTGGTTTTGTGACTTGCGTTTTCTTGAAAGGTTTCGATGGATTTCATTGTCTTCGTTCTTTGAATTTCACATTTCGTATCAAACCCATGGAGACCGAGGCAGGAGATATTGATCACCTGTTGGTGCGTGGAGGTGATCGTGTAGGCGACGAACAAGCGGAGTCTTGAAGATCTCTCATTTCTCTCCCCCGATTCACCAACTTGTGAGTGGCCCTACTTCCGATTAACACCCTTCTTTCAAGCCTTCATTCTTAATAATCTGACTCGTTTTTGCGTTCCGATCAACGATACCAAATAATAAAAATTGAGTCAAGATAAAAAAAAGAAGTAGACTTGAAACACTTAAGGCTTGTCACAAAATTCCTATACGATCATATTGTTGCGTGCTTGTCCGCTATACATGTATCTATTTTGTGTTTTAGTAGTAGCTAGAACTTATTCATTTATGACTGTTCAATGGGTAGTACATAACTTATGATTTGATCATATCAGCTAGTAGACTATGCCATCGCACTGTGCTTAAGTAGTTATGTTCATCTTGATGTCTTGAAAAGCTTCGTATGTTAACTTAGTGTTTAGATCGTCAATGGTCATGGATGACTTGTGCACAAGGTATATGATTCCTGCGAACGGTCGTCGGGGCACTGGGGCCGATTCGTCCCGAATGGAATAACAGTTAGTCGTGCTAGCAACTTAGCACGGATGAGGCGAGAGTTTGTAGCGGGGTTCGCTACCTGCGCTGCAAATATCACCGTCTACCCAGACTATAGTCCATGATGGCTAGTCAAGACAGTGATCCTTATGTATATTTAAACTGTGCAAACTAACTATGTCTTCGTAGCAGGGAATGTCATGGTAAGTTGTGTACAGGTGGTTCAGATGGTACGGGTAAAAATCACCGAGCGGTTGCACATTGTGTTATGTCATTTCATTCTATCGCATGTATAAAATTGAACTAAGGTAAGATAGAAAGATCATATAATAATAATGTTGCATGTTCACATGAATACGATATTGATTTGGTATCTTGGGTTAGCTCGCCATCACCGGTACTTTTCGAAGTACTGACCCTCGTTGCAGCAGGTTCCCCGAGCAAAGGCGACGCGGCGAGTAGCTGAAGCTTCCCCCCTAACCTTTCACTGATCTGGCTCGTTCGTGTTCGTTACTTTTTGGAGCGCAAGTCCATAATCTCAAGGAGCTCGCACATACCCTTTTGAAGCTCCTAGGCGATGGTGCTAACACAAACCCAATGTGGTTTGCTCTTTTGAAATACTAGTAACGGATGTAATGCATGAATCGGCTATCTCATTTTGCGTCCATGTTGTAAGTCCGTACGGCATCCTTTTTACTTTTGAGTCAAGAGTCTGTAACAAGATGTTCATTATCAATAAAAAAAACTTATCATACATTCCAATGTATGATATCTCAATTGCGTACTCTGTTGCATATGTTTCTAAAGTATATCATTATGCCTAGGCCTTGTGCGCGCGCGCCTTACGCTCGCACGACATCACGTCCGGGGGACGATTATCGATTTAGATTCGGGACGTGACAACCGGTTTGACGTTCTGCTGCAGCCTTGAAGTCCTTATACTTCTCAAACGCTTCGTCTTTCGACTTGAGAAGATATACGAACGCGTACTTCGAGAAATCGTCAATGAAAGTGATAAAATACTTCATTCTGGCTTTTGTGGAGAATTGCTTGAAGTCAAAGATATCTGAGTGTACCAACTCCAGAAGATCTGTGCTTCGGTTCACTCTTCTGAACGGCTTCTTGACGATCTTCGTCTGCGCACAGACTTCACATTTCTCCACTTCCTTACCCCCACATTTGGAGATAAAGCCTAGACTAGACATCTTGTTAATGCGTTTACAATGCACATGTCATAGTCTATTATGCCACAACTCAAGAGAATAACCAGAAGTAGAGACTGCATTGATACAAAAGGAGTTATAAGCTCCAGTTTAAACATCCATTCGGTACAGAAAGCTTTTTCGAAGTATGTTCCTTTGTAGGACATCACCATCTGACCGGCAATGATATCCATCCTCAGGCCCGTCTTGCACAACAGACTCCCAGAAACCAAATTCTTGGTGATCATTAGTACGTGCTTCACATTTTCCAATATAAGTGACTTTCCAGAAGCCAGCTTCAGCACTACCATTTCGATCCCCAGTACTGCAACTTGAGACTTATCCGCCATCAAGACTTTCTCAGAGGTAGGCTCATACTTGACTAACAGCTCCTTCTTAGAGCACACGTGGCAAGATGCACCAGTGTCCACCCACCAGTCAGTTCCACGCCATGTGACTCAACATGCGCAATCATAGCAACTAGGTTAAGCTCACCTTGCTATTTCGGTTTAGGCTTCGGCCTGCAGTCACTCTTGTAGTGACTCTTCTTGCCACAGTTGTAGCATGTCACATCAGTCTTCGGCTTTGGCTTGAACTGAGCCGTCTTCACCTTCAGCTGGTTGAAGTCCTTCTCCTTCTTCTTGTAGAAAAATTCCTGCTTCCCTTTAGAGTCATTAGCATGTACCATGTTGGCCTTAGCCAACTGCTTGGACAAGGAGTTCAACTTCAGTTGCCCCCTGGCTTCATCTTCAATGTGAATCCAATGAAAAAGATCTTCGAACTGGATCTCCATCTTTTTACGGTACATGTCAGTCTTGAACCTGATCCATCCTGGAGAAAGTTTGGTAACGATAGCCCCCACCATAAATTTGTCTTTCTGCTTCATGCCCTCTTCCTTCAGTTTCTGCTGCATCTTCAGAAGTTCCTTAACTTGTGGTAACATCACCTTCTCGTCCTCAAATTGCAAAGTGAAGAACTTCTCGACGAGATGGATTTTAGACATTTTCTCGTTAGTTTTATAGTACTTCTCAAGAGATTCTCAGACATCTCTTATCTTCTCCTTCTTGTTGTAGGACTCTGCCATCGAGTCGTCCATAGCATTGAGAATCAACAACCTGCAGAGGTCGTTGTCTTCCTTCCACTTGGAGTGCGCGTCATGCGCCACACCAACTGCAAGCTCTCCTCCATCTTCGAGAATGATAGGTTCAGGATCAACCAACACATAAGCAACTTTGACAAGACGAAGATTCAAGGAGATCTTCTTCTTCCAAATGTTGTAGTGTTCGTTATCAAACTTCTCAAGCTTGTGAAAGCTAGTATCGAGAAGGTTTGAGCGGTTGTCCATTCTAACTCGGATATTGCCTTGAGATTGTTAGTCCCGAAGTCAAATCAAAGAAGAAGAGGTAGCCACAAAGTAGAGACCCACACAAGAGTTCGTCTCTACAAACTCCAGAAAAGAAGTTAGTGCACTGAGATTCACACAAAAATTCCTCTACAGTGACAAACAACCCCACAGAAGCACTAAACTAGAAACATGATACAAACTGACAACCCAAAGAAAATGCAAATACAACAAGAATCAAAAAACAGTTCTTCTCTTTACGTTCGCAGACGCTAAACCGAGAAGAACGGGAACAATAACAGAAATACAAAGAAGGGAACTCATGCTGGGGTAATCAAAACCACCAGAGCTCAAGACAAGATTCGTGCTATACAACGAACTGCCCCTAGGATCCAGCAAGTCCACACGAGAACTTTTGGAACGTTCTTGGTCACCTTCGGATCACTCGGAAGATTCTTTTGGAAGGATACTAACTACAGCCGCAGGTCCTGCTGGTGCTCTTGGTTTTCTTTCTCTCAATATTTCCAACCACTTCAAATGAAAGAGAAGAGCCTATTTAAAGAGGATTTCAGTTCCTATGCGACCTGAGAAAAAAAAATCAGGCTGCATGCGCCGTATGCGTCGATGTACTGCACAGAACAGACAGCGCCGTCAGACGCCGAAAGCTGCAGCTGCATGGCACAGAGAGCCACGAGCCGCCTGTGCCGCATGCGCGCTGTACTGCACAGAGCAGACTGCGCCGCCAGGCGCCGAAAGCTTGCAGCTGCGTGGCACAGATAACCAAGCGCCGCCTGCGTCGCACCGAGCCGCCAACAGCAGTCCCTGTCCCCTCCACACTTGACTCGCTCAAGCTAACTTGCTGGCCGCATAGCGCCTGGCAGCATAGCTCCAGGCCGCAAGGCCCCTGGCCGCATTGGCCCCTGGCTGCATTCGCTCCTGGACGCATGGGCACCGGGCCGCATGTGCACCTGGCCGCATGGACGCCGGGCCGCATGCGTACCTGACCGCATGGGCACCTGACCGCATGCGCTCCAGGCCGCATAGCACCACGAAACATGCACCCGAGCAAGCAACCGTGCATGTAAATCGCGCATAAAGGAACGCACGAGCGTCATGCGACGATGCTGATGTGCTAAGTGCAAAGTGCGCCAATAAAGCGCCACTTTGCGCCCTTGAGCCAGAGTACGAGTCCGAGTCGCTAAGGCCTTTGGGGCTTAGCTCCTAAGAAAAACTTTCTAAAGATGATGACAAAATAAAGATTGTCATAATGGGGTTCATACTTAATCCCTCTAGGAAAGTCAACCCACATGGGCCACCACCCCATGTGCATATACCAACACTAAGCAAAGCTATATATTGAGATATACATATTGGTGATTTTTTAATGTGGGGCTAAAACTCCCAAAGCAAAGTAAAAAATACCAACACAAGGTGCACCCCACTGATTTACTATAATGTACGAATGCTCCCACTTTTAACGGAAACTAACAGTCAACTGCTTTGACTGTTATTTTTTGACCGAAATACAACTCGGGGGCGCGCAACGGGGAGAGGGCTGGGAAGAAGACGAAAGGAATATTTGTGTCCAAAAAATTTGGTCAAAGCAGTTGACCGTGAGTTAGAGACAGTTTTCGTCAAAAGTGAGAGCATTCGTACATTATGGTAAAGCAGTGGGGTGCACCTTGAATAATGGTAAAGAAAGTGGGATGCAACTTAAATTTTCTCTTAAATGAATTAAACAACGACCGTCTCCTAGCTGGAAATTCATCATATATCATAGTAGGATTCATTTTAATAGAGTTCAACTACAGAAACTCAAATATGAACTCATAATAACAACGGTTGTTAATGGTCGAACTCATAATAACAAAATTTTGTGGTTTTTGCAATCAAAACATGATATGCATGTGATCCAACGGTTATTAATGGCCGAGTTCTTAAAATTAAGAACTCATGAGTTCCCGTGGGGATTTTGATTTCAATATATATTTAATTTGTATTGGGATTAGTTTAATAGCTGCTCTTTTCTGGAGTTTATAATTCAGAGCTCAAAAGACTATAAGATGGCAACTCTAAAATGAACATGGAGCTTATGAAGGTGGAAACACTGGAAGGAACTGTGTTACAAATGTTCCTTAATAACATTAAATGTGTCTTAACTTCAAATATATTTAACTGGTTAGAACCAATAAGCATTTTTTTCTAAAATGGATTGCATCCAGCTAGTTCTACGGAATGAGGTGGAGCATCAATCAAGAGATGAAGATTAGAACCAGTTTGCAAACCTTTTCAAAATATGACACATAAAACATACTTAAGAGAGATCCAAAATTCCATATAAAATAAAGTGGAGCACAAGTTTCTGGTAAAGGGGGGACATGTTTACGCTTAACTACGAGTATGCCTCAGGGAGATTAAAGCTTGATAGTAACATCTTATCGCGGATCATTTTGCCTGTAATGGGCATCACATGCCAATGGAGAATGAGTTCAACTTCTTTTCCACGAAGGTTTTTTCCCTGAAAATGTACATATATATAATATCACTTCCAAAATAGTGTTAAGGGGGGGGGGGGGGGTGGGGGGGAGCATACATGCTTGGATCCATATCAGTAAGACAGCTAAATTTTCATCACTAAAAGAGGATATTAATTTTCAGAGTTTACTGCATTTCAACATATAATACTCTTGGTTAGAACTTCCCGATTCCAGTGATAGACAATTTATTGCCATTTGCAAAGTGAGTAGTCAGAGAAATGAGGAGTGCAGAAAATATTAACCTGATCAATTAGAGGATACTTATTGAGGACCTGTCTTTGGAACTTCCCTTGCTCTTTATTGGGGATTATATGATCCCAAAGTGAGATCTGCAGAGATAAGGGGGTGTAATGCTTCTTCAGAACCAATCCAACTCATCATAAGAGAACAAATATGCAAAATCTCCTTTGTAGAGTTCCAAAATCATGATGCAGCCACGGGTGGCTTTGCCAAATTTATCAGCTTATTATGTCCAGATGGAACAAAGCTTAGGCTTCAAGAGGAATCACAAAGTACAGTACCTTGTTTCTACAGCATATTAGATAGCATGGATTACAATCTACGAATAAATTTGCCGTATTTATAGTGAACCAATTGTGAGAGAAGTAATTTGTGGCACACATAATAGAGTTTAATATGACCAAACTAGTTTCCATGAACTGAAGTTTTTGCTGTAAAGTAGCTGGAGATGATCTGAGGATGCATAAATTGGAGTTCCAAACTTCCAATGCCAATCTATTTGGTGGTACAAAAAATAATACATAAACTAGCCAAGCAAATATTGTAAATGAAAAAGTAAAGCAACCTTGCAAATCAGAGCCAATTTGATTTTTCTGCATTTTACATCAAAACACGCCAAGACTAATCGATTCACAGTTTATCTAGCACAAACAGGAAGGATCCAGAACAAAAAACATGATAAAGTATGAAACAATAAAAAATTTAAGAGTAAACCTTGTAATTGTTATATTCATACAGAATCCTTTCAGCCTTTTGTCTGATATGTGCAAAGAATGATCAAATGTTAAGGTTAACTTATGATGTAACTTGGATCACAATTCACCAAGATCATCATATCATAGCTGGCAGTTAAAGGGGGTCAGATGGGGCAAGTGCCCGACCCTCACCTGAGATTTCCTAGCGTATATAGGTTAGTTTGATAGTTCTTTTGTGAAAACAAATTTGCCTTCCTAAAATATCTCCAAATATATTAATGGTTCCATAAGCAACATGCACTATCACCTAAATTGTCTCTACTCTAACTACCTCATCTCTAAATCTTTCTAAACATATGTTTTAAGAAACCATAACTACCTCTAGATTTTGTAACCGTTTTTAGTCCTATAATTATGATAGTAGACATAAATTAATATTTATCAAGATTATTTTATATTTCATTTTACTTTTTTGAATCGAATATCTAACTTATTGGAAAATTAGTTATGCAAAGAATAACTTTCTCTATCACCATTATATAGTAGTAGAGTTGAGAAAATAAAATCTACAAAAGGAACTTGAAGGAAAAAGAAAATTGAAGAGAGAATCACCATAAATAGGAGTATTTTACTAAAGACACTATTTTCACCTTTTATGGTTTGCTATTGTTGAGAGCATATGAATATAAACTTTTAATGGTTATTTTTTTGTTTTATGAGAGATCCTTATGCAATTATTTTGTATTGCGACAAAAAAAAATTCGTTATGTAGAAATTTAGTAGCCGACCCAAGAAATTTGGGATGAAGGCTTTGTTGTTGTTGTTTTAGAAATTTATTGAACAAAAGCTCAAACTAAGACTCGATATTGAAAGAAAGATTCACATGTAATATATCAATTGACTTAAATGTTTTGCATCAATTGTACCATTTGCATCCATTATGTTGCTTACTAGCCGTTTGTATTTGTTATATTGCTTATAAAATTAAGAAGGAATATCCTAATACAAATAACATTGGTGGTCGAACATAAAGGTTGTGTGTATAAAGCTGTGATGGAACAAATGATCTATATGAAAATCTTGGTAATAAAAATTAAACTTATTAGTTACATGTTTGGTCACAAATTCGTTTATGAAGTTAACATTTACCTCGGGACACTTACAATAGTAGCTGAAAAGGTACAAGAATTACATATATATTGTGTGTTATCTGATTGAGGTTGAACGTACATTCTCTAATATTCTAAGAGTTATACACAACTTATTTCCCCTGCATACAATTACTATTATTATTGCTAATTCCCCTGCTTGCTTGTTTGAGAAAAATATAGTGTTACTGTGTTTCCCTAATTATGGTTGTAGATTTTGAGAAAAATATGCTGTTATGGTGTCTCCGTAATTCTTGAAAAACATTATGGGGGTTTCTTGTGAATTACACTTTTCAGATTATTAACATTCTGAAACTTCCTAAGCAAGGAAATTACAATCCAGACAAGCAATACATTGAGTTATAATAAGAAGAATGCCAACAGAGAAAGTAGAAATTGCTACATAAGTAGTTAAGAAAGTACCTGATTTAGAGAATTCTTTGGAGTTTCATATTCAGCAGTCAGAAAGACGAAAACCTACAATTTAAACTCAAGCTAAGGTTGTGATAATAAATGGTGTGGGTAGTCTACATTTTAGTCAAGCATACATACATACATACATACAATTACATTTTAGTCAAGCATACAATTACAAGCTCAGAGTGACATTGTGCCTGTTACCTGCTTCGTGTTCCATGTAAACACTGACTGCAAGTCCGCAGAAATGTTCAAGGACAAGCGTACCTGGGACATCCCAAATAGCAATTCCTTAAGAATATATACAAGACTTAAAACACCAAGATAAGCAAGTATGGTACTAGATCACCTCAAAAAAAAGAAGGGGATTGGTTGGATTTCCTGTTGGATCCAAGGCGAACAAATCAAGTTCAAAACATTATCGGTTAGTATACAATATAGTCACTACTTCCTTCTTAAACCTTCTCAAATGTAATATATTTCTTAAATGAGCATGGAAGGATATAATTTTGGGGAAAGTAGAGGGAAAGGAAGGATATAAGTTTGTTTCTCTAGAGTAAAAGGCTAAATTTTAACTTGATACCCTAAGGAAGGATATAATTGTACAACTTAATATCCTAACAGTGATAACGGAAAATCATAAATGACAAAATACCCCCCCTCATTCGTGGTCACTTCAAATATCCCCTCTCCCCAGTGGGAGGGTAATTTGGTCAAAAATATAATTATTTATTTTTTGTTCAGACGGAAAAATTAACTCAATATTGTTCAAACGGAGGGTATCGACTTAAAAATATTCAATAGTTGAGCGTAGTGATTGATATGATACTAAAGTTTAAGGTATCAAATTGAAAAACTTGAATAGTTGAGTGTATCAAGTCAAAATAAAGCCAGAGTAAAATATGGTTCTGATACACCTAGTTTTGACATTTTTACAGTCTCGTAGGCGAAGAATAAAGTTTTTTTTGCTTATCACACCAAAAGATGCAAGCTGGCATACATCCGTCCAAAATTTGTCCAAGAACATAACCTGAACAACAAAAGATGCAAGCTTTTACCCCTATTTTTAATAGAAATTGACAACAGAAGAGAGAGGGGGAATGATTTCTTTTGGTAAAATTGCCTGCTTTATGGCAATTGGGAGACCGAATAAACCATTTATATGCAAACAATTATTAACTTAAATTGATAATAGAAACAGTATGCTTCGATCTAGAACTAAATTTTCATAATAATAAAAAGAACCCTAAAAGCCTGATGACGGAGAATTGACCTCGTCGTTTCCGTTTCTCTTCAGAAATCGATTAACCTTCACGATCTGAAAGAGCAGAACTCGGAAAATTATTATTATTAATAATTAAAGAAGAAGAAGAAGAAGAAGAACTGGTGATGATGATACTTGGGCGTGGGCTTGAACGGAGGGAGAATTAAAGGCGTCGAGGAAAGATGCGGCGAACAATATGACGGCGAGGGGGAGCACCGCGAAGGCGAAGAGAGCGCTCAGTCGATTCGTCGCAGAATGCATTTTTTTTTCCTTTTCTTTTTCCTTCTTTGCAAATGACGTGGAAATGGTACAAGCTTGTTAGCGGCTCATGTAGGGATGAGAGTCGGTTCGAACCGAACCGAACCGAATAAGAGGTTCGATTTTACAAAACAAAACAAAAACAAAAACAAAAAAATACAAAACAAAAAAAAGTTCGATTCGGTTTCGTTGTTTTTTTATTGGACATCGCAAAATACTAAAATAAATATTCGATTGCGATTGCGATCCAAAATAAAAAATCAAATAAAATTTATTTAATTATATAAATATTTTAATTTTATGCATATTTTTGATTAAAAATATATTTTTTTTGAAAAAAAATAAATAAATCTGTGTCTATGTTTGGAAACCAATTTTGAACATAACTTAAAAAACATTTGCACAAATGTATGTAAAAGTTAGACTTTCGCTGATGCTTACGAAGTACAAACGTTATATCCTCTCTTTCAATTGTAGTTGGCAGTGAAAGTGGGTTTTGAAGAACCTCGTCATTCCTGCACACAATTTCAGAGTATAACCAGCCCGAGAGTGATATATTGGTCCTAAAGCAATATATTAGGTTTGTCAACTTGCTTGTTTTGAGTTTTAAGCAAAAGAATTGTCAGCCGGCTGTAGCCAGAGCAATAAGTTCTAAGTTTTAACTCTCTTTTTTATATTCAAAGACATTGGCACATTGCAGTGTTAGAAATCGGACACGTCTTATAAACGTTTCGACACCGTGTCTGAGAGTGTCCGCAGCAAAAATTTTAGGCCAATCCACATGAGATAACCAACCACTGTCTAACGAACACCAAGCACAGATAAAGACAAGTATATGGCGGTGACTACGTCACCTGGACAAATTTTAACATTTATAACTCAGGTGAAATTACAAGATTGACAAAATCAATGTTGAACCATTTTTCCTAATAGATTCAACCCTCTCACTACACTCAAGAAGAAAAAAAAGATTACAATTGAAATCACTCACCAACCCGTAGAAATCTTCCTGAGCGAAGGCGACAACTCCTCAATCAGATCCATTTCTTCCTCCTGTCTTGGATGGCGAAGTCCTAAGAGCAAAGCACGGACTTTCTCTTAGATTTTCTATGGACGAGAACCATGAATCTCCAACTTATGCTATGCTTTCTGCCTCCACCCTCCTTCTATATTTATAGGATGAAAAATTCTATTTTAGGTCATAATAGAATTTTCTAAATAGAAAACATTAAAATAAGAATCATATTCCACCTAAAATAGTCCAACACCAATTATGGACGTCCAAATATGGTCAAATTAAATATTTGATACAAATTTAAAATCCAATCAAATCTTACATTTAATATAAATTTCTAAATTATATTAAAATCAAATATTTGACCATATTTGGGCTCCAAAATTTATCAAATACAGACTGGATCCCAACAATCTTTCCCTCAAGTCTGATGAGAGGGTGTTGACCCCATGGCTTATCAACTGGTCAAATTAGCCATGGATCCCAACAATCAAATCCAATCAAATCTTACATTTAATATTTGATACAAATTTAAAATCCAATCAAATCTTACATTTAATATAAATTTCTAAATTATATTAAAATCAAATATTTGACCATATTTGGGCTCCAAAATTTATCAAATACAGACTGGATCCCAACAATCTTTCCCTCAAGTCTGATGAGAGGGTGTTGACCCCATGGCTTATCAACTGGACTCCATGCATGTCGTCCCGAGACAGAGTTCATGCTCCCCCATGCCACCGATCTTCGATCTTCCGAGTTGTTTTGCATCTTTCTTCGTCTCCAGCTCCTCGGCCGTCATGTCGCCGCTAGCTACCATGTGTAGCATATTCTGTACCACTGGGATCCTGCCGATATCAATGGCACGGCTGAGACCAAAGCCCCTGACTATCAGCCTCACCGTGAGTCTTGACTGCCTGTCCCCGACTTCCGTCTTCCACCGAAACGTTTTAACGTTCCGACGAGCTTCTTCACCCTTGGCTGGCCCAACCAAGCGAATGGTACGATTCTCCCGATATTCGAACTCCTGAATCTGCCCACTTTCGTTTTCAAACATGAAGCTCTTCCATATACATGCGTCCTCGAGCAGAACATCATGCACTGTGCATGTCATCGCTGACCCACGGCTCCCCTGGAGCTCTGTTAATGGTGACGCTCCCGCCTCAGATTGAGTTTGCTCCAAACCTTGATCTCCTTCCTGGCCTCGAACTGCTGAAACCAATGTCGCTCAGTGAAGCTTTGGCAAATCATCCGTCGTCAAAACTGGATCCGTGAAGCAACCCCCACCTGGAGACCGACCAGCTGTCATGGGATCAACATACTGACCCTCAATCTTTGGCTCATCATCATTCATCGCTTTGTCTCGACGAACTGAATCCTCCGTAATCCTCAAAGCATCTCAAAGCCCCTCCTCAGCAAGTTTTTGACGATCCAACTCATGTCGAATATCCCTCGGGCCTCCATCCGATGTCTATGGCATGCTTGTACAATTCAGCGGCTTGAGCTTGTACATGCCACAACATAAATCTCCTCGAGCCAACTATTGGGACCCTTCGTAAGCATCCAATCTTTCTTCCCAAATAAACGGTGACAGCCATCATCCGCCAGCCTCCCTACCGAAACTAAGTTGTAGCGCAAACTCGGTACATATCGCACATTCTTGAAAATGAGCTTCTCACCAAGCTATGTTGTCAAGTGCACATTACCGATACCTACAACTGCAGTAGTCCCCTTGTTGCCCATCGTCACACGTCTAAACTTGTCGCCGTGGTATGACGTAAAGATCCTCCTATATGGAGTGACGTGATACGACGCCTCCGTGTCCATGGCCCAATTGCCATCATGACACATGACACAAGGTTCCTCTGCATCGGTTGCTGCGATGATGAGATCTCCCATAGCCGTGAGATCCTCCTGATCATCCTTGCCTTTGGCCTTCTCAGTTTTGAGCTTCATGCAGTTCCTCTTGATATAACCCATTTTGCCACATTGGTAGCAGCCCTTATTGCGGTCCACGGTCGCAAGATCCTGAGAACTCTCCCATGTCCTCGCTTGTGACTTGGGTCTTCCTTTCCCGTTGGAAGCCACCAGAGCAAACTCCTGCGACGATTTCACTTGCTTATGTCGGACCTCCTCGTTCAACAAGCTGATTTTCACTGCCTCCATCGTGACAACTATGTCACGACCCGATTTCGTAGAATCGTTGGGGCATCCCCCGAATCGTGATGCCGTGCGGGCCTGGGATTGCGCCCGCACAAGGCTAAAGTATTTTGCATAACAAGCACATATTCAGAGTACGCAGATAAATTGAAACACAGATTTGAAACATGGAAAAGTTCTCTTTATTGATAATGAACATCTATTACAAACTCCTGAACGAGTCAGCTAATTTGCCGCACGGGCTTACAAAAGTGTTGACTCAAAATGAGATAGCAGTCCTGTACATTACATCCTTTTATAACTTCAAAAGATATAGACCTCCAGGCTGGAGGACGGCTTTGCCACGGAGCTGCATTTGTGTATGAAGAGTTGCAAGCTCCTGGTACTTCAAGTACTTCAAAGCGGCGCGATCAGGATGCGCCCACAGCTGGACTGGATCGGGAAGACGACTTCGCTCCTCGCTCGGTTCGCCTTGGTGCGGAGAACCTGTTTCAACGAGGGTCAGTATGTCGAAACATACTGGTGAAGGCGAGCTAACCTGACTTTACCAATCAACACGTTGTTTTAATGAAGCATGCATATTTGTGGGTTTCTATCTTGCCTTAGTTCATTTTTCAAGTAAGCAGCATATAGAATTTACTGAAATGAACGTGCCACCGTTCGGTGGATTTTACCTTTCCGTCTGAATGACCTGCACAATACTTACCTTGCCTTCCCTGCCACGAAGACACAAGTTAGTTTGCAACAGGTTTAAATATACAAGATGATCACTGGCTTGATTGCCATAATGGACTCTAGTCTGTGACGAAGATGGTTTGCTACGTGCAAGTACGTGAGGCGCCGCATACCATCCTGTCCAAGTACGTGAGACTAAACGTGAGTTCCGTCCGGAGCCGGAACGGTGCCAGTGCCCCAGCAGCCGCCCGCAGGAACTATACCTTGTGCACAAGTTGTCCGTGATCGCACATTAACAATCATTCGCCCGAAGGCTACGTTAACAATCGTTCGCCCGGAGGCTACGTTATTAATCGTTCGCCCGGAGGCTACGTGATTAATCGTTCGCCCGGAGGCTACGTGATTCGCCCTGAGGCTACATGAGTACAAGACAGGCACATTGCATGATTCATTTTACATTGCATTTACGTTAAATTCATGCATCAGGATATACGTTTAAACTTGTATCTATGCATATGATAAACATTTCGAACGAACAAGCATGCAAAGATATAACCGTTCACAAGTTCAATTGACAAGCAATACAATTCAAGTCTATTCTCTTTTATCTTGGTATCTTTTATTATTACTTGGTATCGTTTGATCGGGGCAAAGAAGAGTTCAAGCTTTTAGGGTGTGAAGCTTGGAAGCAGGGGTAGCTAATCGGGATGGTAGCCACTCACTAAGATTTTGGAAGGGAGAAGGAATGAGGTGCTTCACGACTCCGCTCGCAAGCCGCCTACTGCTCGTTCACCTGCATCACGAACAGCTCGATCAATACTCCTTCCACTCTTTCCAATCTCGGAATTGAAGTGCAGTTCAATGAACGAAAACAATGAAAACCATCGAAACCGTTCAAGGAAAACAAGCAAATCCCAAAACCAACTCAAAGCACGAAAGCAACAAGCGACATCGAAAACCGAGGCAATAAAAGATAGCAGCGGAGAGGTCCATCCTGACTCTGCCGCTAAGTCGATCCCGGGGGCACGGTCCACTGAATATGGGAATCGATTCCGAAGAAACAAATCCATAACGAGGACGAGTTCTTAATTCAATCTATCCCGATCGAACGATACCGTCTTGTGTTTCTTAGCCGCGCTCTCCGCACCGGGAGAACGGGGCGTTACAAACTCCACCAGGCGCGGAGTTGCTCACCGGCACTACTAATGTCTTCTAGTTTTCCGGCAGAGAACTCAAAAGCAAAATGGCCTAAAACTCATCATTAATTACCATCTTCATCGCAGACAGCTGATTGATAATACCCTTAACCTCGTTCAGATATTGTGCCACTGGGGCACCCTCCGTGTACTTCGAGTTGACGAGTTGGCGAAGCAGAAATGCCTTATTGCCAGCCGTCTTCCTTTATTACAGCGAATGCAGCTTCTTCCATAATTCTTTTGCCGAACTCTCCATGGACACGTAGTAGTAAAACACTGAGTCGTCCAGCCATTGACGGATGAATCCAACGGCCTTCCGATCCAGTCGTTTCCAGTCTTCAACAGCCTTGTCCGATGGCTTAGCGTTATCATCCTCCAACGGACCATGCAAGTCCTTGCACCAAAGTAGATCCTCCATCCTTGGCTTTCAAATCGTCAAATTCTCCCCTGTGAGGGTGATCATACGAGTGTTTATCTGCTTCGTAGACATAGTTGCCAGAACCAAAATCAGTAGCTATGATACCAGATGTTGGAAATTGGACACGCCGTACAAGCGTTCTGACACCGTGTCTGAGAGTGCCCGCAGCAAAAATTTTAGGCCAACCCACCTGTAAACCCCCTCGACCAGATTCCAGTATTTTAGGAATATTTTTCACATTTTAGGATTTGTTGCAATATTTTAATTATTTTGCTTACATATCCTATTCTCTTGTGCACCTGTCCGTCACCTAATTATTTGAAGCTTTACCTTGACTGTTATCCCCGAATGAAGTTCACGTATCTCTCCTAGACATGTCAGTCTACTATCCTGCACTTTGTGCAACTCCCTGATACCTTATTTTGAGCCTCGTTTGAGACGCACAAATCTCATTGCAAACGCCCGTATTTAATTCCTATTTTAATTCCCAGACCTGTACCCATCCCTGTTCCAATAGAGATTTGAGGCCCAACATGCAACCGTTTTGCCCAGACAAAAATACGTTATTTTTCTACACTGAGTATACTACAATTAGTATATTGATACCGTAGAAAAATTATGGTCCTAACTGCCTATAAATAATTAGAGAACACCGTGCGCAGTATTTATAAATTAATTAATACGATGGCCCGTATCACCCAGAAACCAGGCCCAGTCCCCGCCCAGACTCACCCCCACCCCCTCGGGACCCTCGCACAGCAATTTTCCTCAATACTGTGAATTTTAGTAATTTCAGAAATCAGGTGTTTTTCCCAGACAATTTCGTAATTGCGCAATTTTCCAAAATAGGACCTCTGCGCAATTTACAAAATTACAGGGACTTTTCTGTAAATTGCCATACGAGGTGTCACCTCCTGATTGGCCGGTGAACGTGCACCGTCCATTCCAAAAGGAGTCCAGATTCGATGTATTTACATTAAGTAAATATCTTAAATGTAAATTACATTTTTATCCTTAAAATATTTCTATTAATAAAGAAAAAAAATCCTAAAAAGAAATTAAAAACCTAACCCTAACTCAGCCGACTCTACCCCCCCCCCCCACAGCCGCAGAACCCCGCCGGCGGCGAACCCTCGCCGGAGCCGACCCCCGGCCGCGGCGAGTCTCTCCCCCCCCCCGCTGGCCCGACTCTCTCCCCTCTCCTCTCTTTCTCCCCGCAGCCTCCCTCTTCCCTGAGCCCCCGCGGCGAGCCGCCCTCCGCCACCCTTAAGCTCCCTCGCCGGAGTCGACTTCCCTCCCCGCTCGCGGTGAGCTTCCCCCGCGGCGAGTCTCCCCCCCCCGCTGGCCCCTCTCTCCTCAGCTCCCCCTCTTCTCCTCCCCTCTTCCCCTGAGCTTCCCTCGCGGTGAGCCCCGCCGGCGTCGACCCCCCTGACCCGCTGCTCCTCTTCCCTCCATCGCCGCCACCTCCCCGTAAAGCTCTCCACCGCCACCCCGCAGCCCCCTATCACAGCCACCACCGTCATCATCATCATCAACCACATCCACCACCACCCTCCATCACCAGACTCCTCCTCCTCCACTCCACCGCCACCACCATCCTCCGCCACCAGCACCAACGCCACCACCACGACCCACTCCTTCTCCTCCTCCTCACCATGGAACTCCTCCCCCTAACCCTAACCTCGCCCGAGCCGCCCCCCCCGGCCGCTGAGCTCAGCCCAGGGCCCAGCCACCTTCCACCTGACTTCTCCCCCACTGCGGCTTCAGACTCCGGCCACTGTCCAGCTTCGACTCGCTGTGCAGACTCCGGCCAACTCCTGAACGATGCCCAGAGCTCCTCCGTCGACGAGTCGACGACCCCGGAGCCCTAGCCGCAGCGCCATGCCCTGCCCGGACGCCCCGCTGACCGACGAGCTTCGCCTGAGCGCTTCCAGCGAAGCCCCGGCGAGTCTCCACTGGACTCGGACTGGACACAGCGACTGGACACAGCCCGAACACAGGCAGATTCAAACCAGGACACAACACAGTGTCCGGACACGGAAAAATTCAGTTTCCACGGAGCCCTGTTCAGGTAACCCGTTCTAACTCCTCGTAATTCCGTTTTTATTTCCGTCAGTTGTGACACGTAGGCTATGTGACCTTCTCGGTGCCCGTGCAACCCGCTCGGTGCATCGCGTCCTATGGCGATCGCGGCACGCGATCCAAAAACAGGAAAAACAACGACCCGATTCACCCCGGAAATGAGTACGCCCCGCCAAACGGGACGACTTGGTCGCACGCGGTCTTTACCAAAACGTGCGCGACGTTGATACGGACGTGTAGGAGTTCGGAGAAGTTGATTTGGATGTGCGTGCACACCGGAATCAACGCGTATCCGCCGACACCGCCCCGTATCCGTCAGTTCTGGAACACGCTGCAACTTTGTGTACACACGTCGGATCGAGACGAAACTTGTGCCATCGGACTCGTAGCAATACGCTGGTCCTGTGAGCCAAGTTTGGTTCGATTCTGAGAACGTTGGCAAAATTCCGTATCGTGGGCCCCACAGGCTCCACTTGACGGGCGATTTTGTGACCGGCTCATCGGAATCCAATTATGGAAGTTCCGTTGAGTTCGTATCAGCGTTCCTGACTTGTTGACACTGAGTTTGGCAAATTTGGAGACCTTTGACCCTGACACGTTCTTCGGTGCAAAGCGGCCCACATGTGGACCCCGCTTTGACCGGAAACTGTCATTTTTGCCCCTGTGTCCAAATTGGACTTAAGGACAGGCGTTTCTAGCTATTTGATATTTTCTGAGACTGTTAGTAATATTTATTTCAGCATCCGGAGACTTTCCTTCTGAGGACATAGTTTCTGACTTCTTGGCATTTGACATCTGGACATTATATTCGCAGCTCTCCTGCCAGGCAAGTATACCTTGCCTTGTTGTACTGTTTATATTCAGTTCTTACTAGTTACATGTTTATTTATTTTTATATAAATGTGCGCGTCCGAGCAGATTCGGGTGCAGTCAACGATGGCGTTGACGTTAGGACTTGTATCTGACCTAGTGTCTAGTAGACCCACCTAAAGTTGTGAAGTTATTGATATAACTTCTCAGGCCTTGACACGTATCATTACACGTCACAGAGTGAGTACATGTAGGGACGCGTGCCTCATGCGCGACTGGCCATCAGTGTGAGCAACACGTGTAGCGGTATTTAGCTCAGTTGTTTATTTTATTGAGACTTGCATCATAGTAGGAGGTGTCCACGTCGTTTTCACGACTTGTACATCTATATTGGGCGGGAAAGATACTAGTATGCGTATGGGACACCCCCCTCCTTATATGTTCATGTCGCCTGATACCATGCTGCTCGGAGATGGGGAATTGGTTTTCTTGTTCCCGTTACTGTGCTCCGAGGAGGATGGGATACCCCTTGTGTGTTTTTATTATCCTTCGTTCCACTCTCTGCAGGGATGGACGATTGCAGAGTTACCCGTGTGATCGGGGGCATATGATACATATACTAGCCAGTCATGACGATTGGTGAATTACGTCAGCATATGTCTAGCCTACACATTCCCATGCGTACTACAAGGTCTTTAAATTGCATTCACTTAGATGGTTAGCACATCCTATTTATTTATTCAGTATTTACATTATGGCATGTTATTTTTCTGTATCTTGCTATGTCCCTCTGAGGACCTGGTTCCCTGCCAGGTGTATATGTTCTTGAGTACTCGCAGGAGCACAGATCCGGACATGTTACGTTTATTCCCAGGAGGTCTTCTCTTCGAGCCTCGTGACTGTCAGATGTTGTTCTTTATGGTGTGTATTCTGGTTCCTTTTGTATTCTATTTCGGCAGTAGATTTGATTTCATCTGACTGTCATTCTTAGATATCTGTATTGAGATCTAGTTACATGATTATTGGTTATTCATATTTGATTCTGTGGATGAGATTTAGATATTACCCTGTGACTTGTGATCAGTTTTACCACTTATGAATTATTGTTCATTATACAGCGTACGCACGTATATATGGTTTTCATATATTGGAGTTGCCATATATACGGGCCAGCTGGCATGGTTACGTGACCTAGTCCTACGTATTTTGGGACTGGGGCGTGACATGTTTTTAGTGGTGGCCCATGCAGGTCAGAGCATATTGTCTCGGTTACGTTACTGTACCGAGCAAGCCTGCACCTAGGATTAGAATATAGAATCTCATCCATAATTGACTATGACTTATCTTCCTTCCAGTCTGTCCTACTTACATAATTGCATCCTGCTTGAATCCTGTGCTTCCCTAACAATTCCTTAAGTATAGCCCCTACTAGAATATAGGAATCCCTGTTGATAGGATGATAATTAAGGTAGCATTCCTAATAAGAATACCACTAGGGCTTTGACATATCCTTAAGTTCGGATTACTTAGTGAACCCTAGCCTTCCTGACTTCCTAGATAAACCCTAGTCTTCCATATTACCTAATGAACCCTAGCATCACTATCTGTAGATCAACTTACCATTGCCATGACATATTTATATAAGACTTGAATAAACCCTACTAGGATTAGTTAGAGATTTGACCATAGTGTTAACCCTAGTCTTAAGAAACTAATAGAAATTCAAGGTTGGATACTAGGACAGAAACCCTCATCCTATGCTTGGATAACCAGAGTTTTACGCCAGAGACTCTTTACCCTTGTTGGCGTAAAACCCATTTGACCGTTGTTAGCATAAGAGCCAAACCCCTGCCTAGTTGGCGTAAAAGCTAAATCATGTAGAAGCTTGTCCCCTTTACGCCGCCCTTAGTCTTCCTTATCCTGCGTATGACGCATCATGTCAGCCACGTAGGTAGCTGCCCTGCGCAAACCTGATGATTCATAGATAACCAGCGTAGAGTAACCTGTTTAGGCATAACATAAGAATAGGATGTTAGCGTATTTGTTACAGCCTTAGCTTTCCCCAGACACGACCAAATTCTGCGCAGAGATACGCCTCGAGCCCTGTGCAAAAAGAAACAGCTTTTGACGGAACATCTGGTTTTGTCTCACCTCGAGCGTAAATTGACTTATATCCAATACGTCCCTAAACGACAACCTTGAACTCCGTGCAATTATCATCAAACCATCCCCTCGATCGTTGTGCAAGTACTTTTGTCAGATGACATGATTCATTAACTTGACTGACAAACCCATGAGTTTCTTGTACAACTTTACGCTGCAGCGTATGCTAGACTGTTTACGCTGGCAGATTTTTACGCAACCTTTAGGCAAAACTTTACCGCAGACTTTTACGCTCAGACTTTCACCGAGACTTTTTACGCGAACAGCTCTGAAGCTCTACCTTACGCTTCTCTGTTTTACGCGGATAACTCTGAAGCCTATTTTACGCCGATAGTTTGAATCCCTGACTTACGCCAAACTACTTTGGATCCCTACCTTGCGCTGGACAATTTGAAATTCTGTTTTACGCAGACAGTTTCAGATTTATACCTTACGCCAAATTATCTTATCACTGCTTTACGCAGACAACCTCGAACCCCTACTTTACGCGGACCTTCTTGGAATCTCTGTTTTAGGCGGATAACCTATAGTGTTTATATAGATTATAGAACTTAGAAGGCCATACCTCTTTTGGGTCAACTAGCGACTTAGTCAAGGATTTAGAATAATAACTGCAGAGTTTATGGAGTCTTGTCTGTTTGTGAATTTGAATTGTTTTGAAACTTCTCACATCATAATCTAGCGTACTTATATTTACCGTACTACCTTGACTTATGCCGCTATTATAGCCTAGTTTCGCAAGCTCATTCTTTATCAAGCTTGTTCTTGAGAGATGTATTATTGGAGTACTACACTAATACATTTCAGAATCAGTGTATTACGGTCTGATCAACCATAGTGCACTTGGTTCGACCTTCGCATAACTACTCTACGTGGATTGAGATATATAGTGATTAGTAGATAGATGTACTTGCCCGTTGGATATGCCTGAGCATATCGTATCAGCTACATAACTGTGCTGATCCGAATATGTTAATAGGGATTCCCAAAATAGCATCTCAATTCCACAACTGCTTTGACAATTTCCGTTGAATTCTTTAAACGCCTTGATCCTCACACTACTAATCTATTACCTCCCCCTTGAACTCTTGATTATTGTTTATCGTCTTCCCTTATTTCGGAAAGGCGAAACCTCGTGCCTCGTACAAATACGAGAGTGTATTGTTTCTGTACCATTTTTGTTTGTTTCTTGGGTATTACCAAACTTTATTATTAGATTTGTTTGTAGTTTAAATTGTGCTATCCTTAGAATGACCTTCGCTACCTACCTACCTACCTACGTTCCTGATACCTGCATCACTAAGGCAGCAAAATTTTTATTTTTGCCTCGTAACTTGGGTCAAGTTCAGAACTCAAGTATTACGATGAAGAAAATATCATTTTGCTATCAGGAGTCTAAATGGATTTTACCGGATGAATAATTGACTGACTCCTGAAAGGACAGCAGCACCTATGACTAGGTTGACTTGTAAGGATTAAGAATTCCTATGGACCGACATACCAGTCAGCACTTTTCTTACCCTATAGAGTTGGCCAGACTGCAAAAGCTTTAGCTATGGAGACATTACCTATTTGAGGCAGATCGTAAGATTGCACGGTATACCAGTCAGCATTGTACCAGACAAGGATTCGCATGACCAGAGTTGGTGGTCAACACCGAAGAGACAGTTAAGTAAATACAAGGACACTGACGAGCAGTGCCAGCCAGCCAGAAGCAGTAGCAGATCGTCATCATCGCCCTTTGGAATTCAAAAAGGACGATCATGTCTTTTTTTAAGGATATCACCATTAGGCTGAGACCTGTCGTATCAAGAATAACCCGTGGGAATCCTTGATCATCGGAAAAAAAAAAGAAAAAAAAAAGTATTGAGAACCAGTCTTTTCCCTTGATCTGCGTAGCATGGAAGCATGACGCGCCAGGAGAATCAACTCGGAAGCGCGAGTACGACATGCGTAAACGTCTTCGAACCTATTCTTAACCCAAGATATAAATTACTTGGTTAAATTATATCTTATGCCGTCTTTCCCTTCTACCATGGCTTAGTTTTAATTTCGAGGACGAAATTTTTATAAGTTGGGTAGATTGTAAACCCCCTCGACCAGATTCCAGTATTTTAGGAATATTTTTCACATTTTAGGATTTGTTGCAATATTTTAATTATTTTGCTTACATATCCTATTCTCTTGTGCACCTGTCCGTCACCTAATTATTTGAAGCTTTACCTTGACTGTTATCCCCGAATGAAGTTCACGTATCTCTCCTAGACATGTCAGTCTACTATCCTGCACTTTGTGCAACTCCCTGATACCTTATTTTGAGCCTCGTTTGAGACGCACAAATCTCATTGCAAACGCCCGTATTTAATTCCTATTTTAATTCCCAGACCTGTACCCATCCCTGTTCCAATAGAGATTTGAGGCCCAACATGCAACCGTTTTGCCCAGACAAAAATACGTTATTTTTCTACACTGAGTATACTACAATTAGTATATTGATACCGTAGAAAAATTATGGTCCTAACTGCCTATAAATAATTAGAGAACACCGTGCGCAGTATTTATAAATTAATTAATACGATGGCCCGTATCACCCAGAAACCAGGCCCAGTCCCCGCCCAGACTCACCCCCACCCCCTCGGGACCCTCGCACAGCAATTTTCCTCAATACTGTGAATTTTAGTAATTTCAGAAATCAGGTGTTTTTCCCAGACAATTTCGTAATTGCGCAATTTTCCAAAATAGGACCTCTGCGCAATTTACAAAATTACAGGGACTTTTCTGTAAATTGCCATACGAGGTGTCACCTCCTGATTGGCCGGTGAACGTGCACCGTCCATTCCAAAAGGAGTCCAGATTCGATGTATTTACATTAAGTAAATATCTTAAATGTAAATTACATTTTTATCCTTAAAATATTTCTATTAATAAAGAAAAAAAATCCTAAAAAGAAATTAAAAACCTAACCCTAACTCAGCCGACTCTACCCCCCCCCCCCCACAGCCGCAGACCCCCGCCGGCGGCGAACCCTCGCCGGAGCCGACCCCCGGCCGCGGCGAGTCTCTCCCCCCCCCCGCTGGCCCGACTCTCTCCCCTCTCCTCTCTTTCTCCCCGCAGCCTCCCTCTTCCCTGAGCCCCCGCGGCGAGCCGCCCTCCGCCACCCTTAAGCTCCCTCGCCGGAGTCGACTTCCCTCCCCGCTCGCGGTGAGCTTCCCCCGCGGCGAGTCTCCCCCCCCCCGCTGGCCCCTCTCTCCTCAGCTCCCCCTCTTCTCCTCCCCTCTTCCCCTGAGCTTCCCTCGCGGTGAGCCCCGCCGGCGTCGACCCCCCTGACCCGCTGCTCCTCTTCCCTCCATCGCCGCCACCTCCCCGTAAAGCTCTCCACCGCCACCCCGCAGCCCCCTATCACAGCCACCACCGTCATCATCATCATCAACCACATCCACCACCACCCTCCATCACCAGACTCCTCCTCCTCCACTCCACCGCCACCACCATCCTCCGCCACCAGCACCAACGCCACCACCACGACCCACTCCTTCTCCTCCTCCTCACCATGGAACTCCTCCCCCTAACCCTAACCTCGCCCGAGCCGCCCCCCCCGGCCGCTGAGCTCAGCCCAGGGCCCAGCCACCTTCCACCTGACTTCTCCCCCACTGCGGCTTCAGACTCCGGCCACTGTCCAGCTTCGACTCGCTGTGCAGACTCCGGCCAACTCCTGAACGATGCCCAGAGCTCCTCCGTCGACGAGTCGACGACCCCGGAGCCCTAGCCGCAGCGCCATGCCCTGCCCGGACGCCCCGCTGACCGACGAGCTTCGCCTGAGCGCTTCCAGCGAAGCCCCGGCGAGTCTCCACTGGACTCGGACTGGACACAGCGACTGGACACAGCCCGAACACAGGCAGATTCAAACCAGGACACAACACAGTGTCCGGACACGGAAAAATTCAGTTTCCACGGAGCCCTGTTCAGGTAACCCGTTCTAACTCCTCGTAATTCCGTTTTTATTTCCGTCAGTTGTGACACGTAGGCTATATGACCTTCTCGGTGCCCGTGCAACCCGCTCGGTGCATCGCGTCCTATGGCGATCGCGGCACGCGATCCAAAAACAGGAAAAACAACGACCCGATTCACCCCGGAAATGAGTACGCCCCGCCAAACGGGACGACTTGGTCGCACGCGGTCTTTACCAAAACGTGCGCGACGTTGATACGGACGTGTAGGAGTTCGGAGAAGTTGATTTGGATGTGCGTGCACACCGGAATCAACGCGTATCCGCCGACACCGCCCCGTATCCGTCAGTTCTGGAACACGCTGCAACTTTGTGTACACACGTCGGATCGAGACGAAACTTGTGCCATCGGACTCGTAGCAATACGCTGGTCCTGTGAGCCAAGTTTGGTTCGATTCTGAGAACGTTGGCAAAATTCCGTATCGTGGGCCCCACAGGCTCCACTTGACGGGCGATTTTGTGACCGGCTCATCGGAATCCAATTATGGAAGTTCCGTTGAGTTCGTATCAGCGTTCCTGACTTGTTGACACTGAGTTTGGCAAATTTGGAGACCTTTGACCCTGACACGTTCTTCGGTGCAAAGCGGCCCACATGTGGACCCCGCTTTGACCGGAAACTGTCATTTTTGCCCCTGTGTCCAAATTGGACTTAAGGACAGGCGTTTCTAGCTATTTGATATTTTCTGAGACTGTTAGTAATATTTATTTCAGCATCCGGAGACTTTCCTTCTGAGGACATAGTTTCTGACTTCTTGGCATTTGACATCTGGACATTATATTCGCAGCTCTCCTGCCAGGCAAGTATACCTTGCCTTGTTGTACTGTTTATATTCAGTTCTTACTAGTTACATGTTTATTTATTTTTATATAAATGTGCGCGTCCGAGCAGATTCGGGTGCAGTCAACGATGGCGTTGACGTTAGGACTTGTATCTGACCTAGTGTCTAGTAGACCCACCTAAAGTTGTGAAGTTATTAATATAACTTCTCAGGCCTTGACACGTATCATTACACGTCACAGAGTGAGTACATGTAGGGACGCGTGCCTCATGCGCGACTGGCCATCAGTGTGAGCAACACGTGTAGCGGTATTTAGCTCAGTTGTTTATTTTATTGAGACTTGCATCATAGTAGGAGGTGTCCACGTCGTTTTCACGACTTGTACATCTATATTGGGCGGGAAAGATACTAGTATGCGTATGGGACACCCCCCTCCTTATATGTTCATGTCGCCTGATACCATGCTGCTCGGAGATGGGGAATTGGTTTTCTTGTTCCCGTTACTGTGCTCCGAGGAGGATGGGATACCCCTTGTGTGTTTTTATTATCCTTCGTTCCACTCTCTGCAGGGATGGACGATTGCAGAGTTACCCGTGTGATCGGGGGCATATGATACATATACTAGCCAGTCATGACGATTGGTGAATTACGTCAGCATATGTCTAGCCTACACATTCCCATGCGTACTACAAGGTCTTTAAATTGCATTCACTTAGATGGTTAGCACATCCTATTTATTTATTCAGTATTTACATTATGGCATGTTATTTTTCTGTATCTTGCTATGTCCCTCTGAGGACCTGGTTCCCTGCCAGGTGTATATGTTCTTGAGTACTCGCAGGAGCACAGATCCGGACATGTTACGTTTATTCCCAGGAGGTCTTCTCTTCGAGCCTCGTGACTGTCAGATGTTGTTCTTTATGGTGTGTATTCTGGTTCCTTTTGTATTCTATTTCGGCAGTAGATTTGATTTCATCTGACTGTCATTCTTAGATATCTGTATTGAGATCTAGTTACATGATTATTGGTTATTCATATTTGATTCTGTGGATGAGATTTAGATATTACCCTGTGACTTGTGATCAGTTTTACCACTTATGAATTATTGTTCATTATACAGCGTACGCACGTATATATGGTTTTCATATATTGGAGTTGCCATATATACGGGCCAGCTGGCATGGTTACGTGACCTAGTCCTACGTATTTTGGGACTGGGGCGTGACACCACCTAAGATAACCAACTCATATCTAACAAACACCAAGCACAGATAAAAACAACTACATGGCGGTGACTACGTCACCTGGACAAATTCTAACTTTTATAACTCAGGTGAAATTACAAGATTGATAAAATCAAGGTTGAACCATTTGCCCTAATAGATTCAACCCCCTCACCACACTCAAAAAGAAATTAAAGAAAGAAACTACAGTTGAAATCACTCACCAACCCGTAGCAATCTTCCTGAGCGAAGGCGACGACTCCTCGATAAAATCTATTTCTTCCTTCTGTCTTGGATGACGAAGTTCTAAGAGCAAAGTACGGACTTTCTCTTGGATTTTATGTGGACGAGCACCCCGAATCTCCAACTTCTGCTATGCTTTTTGCCTTCACCCTCCTCATATATTTATAGGATGAGAAATTATATTTTAGGTCATAATATGATTTCCTAAATAGAAAAGTTTAAAATAAAATCTTATTCCACCTAAAATAGCCCAACATCAATTATTGACGTCCAAATATGGTCAAATAAAATATTTGATACAAATTTGAAATCTAATCAAATCTTACATTTAATGTAGATTTTCAAATTATATCAAATCAAATCTTTGACCATATTTGGGCTCCAAAATTCACAAAATTCAGACTGGAAGTCAACAGCCGGCTCCTGGACTGAAAAGCTGGAAGCCAAGGAAAGTAGGAAGAAACACTATCTTTCCTCCTCCACTCTCCACTGGTGAGATTTTGATATTAAAAAAAATTTATTATAGAAATTTGCTACAACCTACTAGACCTAAGACCTAAAAAGGTTCACTTTTTGTATATTTTTTGTAGGTATTTTAGAAAAAGAATTCTTGTGGCCGGCTCGTGGATTAAAAGTCCTACTGGAGGTCTGGAATCAGTCACTTTCTATTAGGTGAGTTTTACAATTTATTAATATTTTTATTAAATTGTTGTTGATTATCTTTATATGTGTTTGGAACTTCTTTATTTTTATTAGTATCTCGTTATAATATATATTCTTTTGGGTATTAAATTTTGTTTATTGTGTTTATTTTTTGAATTTTGGGTTGAAAATACTGTTGTATCATTATCGTTGAAAAAATAATATATTATGAAAATTAAACTTTGAGGATCCCACTTTTAGAGTTCGTCTCAAAGTCTCAAATTCTAAAGTATGACATTGATGTTGGACCAAATAATGATAAAAATAATAATTATGTTTTATTTATATACTTCTTGAATCCAAACTCTGAACTTGATGTAACTGAATAAAATAAACATGAAAATAACATATATAGTAGCCGAATAAAACGTTTTCGTGACTCGATACACTGATCTTCAGTTACCCAGTCATAATTTTAAATCTTCCTTCGATAACCACGAGGGTCACTCAAGTTCGGTACTCTGAAAGTAACTGAATAAACTGAACATGAAGATAACATAGTAATTGAATAAACTGAACGCATAGTAGAAGAAGAGGGATTGATTGAATAAGGGATCGAATGAGACAGGAAATTGTTAGTAAATATTCTCTCTCATGGTCAGCCTAGTTCAATGTATATTAACATGTTCTTTGGTGGAATCTAAAATTAAGTTCAATCGATGTTGTAATAATTATCCTTGTTTATAAGGTTGTAGGGAATTTTTTTTATTTGTACATGTATGAACCCACTTTATTGGAATTTCGAATTTGCCATGTCGACTAGTTTGAAATAAACTAATCTTCCTTACTCCTAATTAAGTCTCTAACTAAAAACAATTGAAGTGTCACAATATGAGTTTGACACTTCATCTCATCGGTTTAATAAAAAGTTAATTATTCAAATGGTGTCTGAAGAATAAAGTGGTTGCGTTTTGGCGATCGAACTTTTTTATAATTAATTTAGTATCTAGGTTTTACATTTTGGTTTAAAGAATCCCTGAACTAAATTTCCTTCGTATTTTTTGATAAAAATCGATAAATATAGATATATGATGGTCACGTGCCTTATTTTTCATAGTTATTTTGTCATGTTTTTGTTTTTCGACTAAGAATATTGGTGTTCGAAAAAATTCTACATAAACAAATAGTTTTTGTCGAGTACAAAATGACGACTCTACAATCAATTATAGCCGACGTATCGACTAGTCATGACAAAAATAATCCTAAAAATAAGATACGTGACCATCACATGTCCATTTTTAACGATTTTTATCAAAAATACCAACGAAACCTAGTTCATGCACTATTTAAACAAAAATATAGAAGCATGAAAAGTATCTCAATGCGCTCCAGTTTACGGTCAATAAATAAGCAAGAGACGCATAACATGGGTGGACGCATAACACCCTCGGATACATGACGTCCCGAGACGCATGCTGTCCTTTGACGCATCGTTCCTACAGTCACATTAGAGCATTTATGACTCTGACAAAACAGATAGTCATCCTGACCGCCTCGAATCCTGCACCGAGGATTAGAATCCGGGCTGACGGCTTCGTCATAATTACTTTTGGCAGTATACAGCTGTTCAAACGCCACGAATGCAGAAGATGACAAAAATCCATGCGTCTCTGGCCCAATGAGTCTCAGACTTCATGTGTTCCATGCGTCTATGGCCCAAAGCGTCCCAGACTCCATGCGTTCCATGCATCTCTGGCCCAATGCGTCCCAGACTCCATGCGGTCCATACGTCTCTGGCCCAATGCGTTACAACTAACAAGATCCTTCCGTTACAACTAAAGAGAACTTCGTGCAGTTGATGTGGGCTACGCGTCCAAATGACCAAGTCACGCATACAATGAGCTGAAACGGCCCCGAGATCTCATCAACAGTAAATCTTAACCAAGCTCACATGACAACTTCACCGTGACATGCAAACACAGTTGCAACCGCATTATATTGAGAGAGCCCTATGCGGTCATCAAACAGGGGCGCATGCGGCATCTATAGCATGCGGCCACAGAACAACTATAAATAACAGGGTACTACCCCCATGCAAAAGGCTGGCGGACTATCTGTGAATCAACACTCAAGGGAGAGAGAAGAGCTGCTGCATCAGATCGTCCACAGAGTAAAGAGAGTTGCTATACTCCAAACCCTCCATTGTCACCCCCCCCAGAAAATAAATTTGTACTTAGATTGTCTTCTAGGACTATTCATTGTACTTTCTTAGTTTGTTAATCAAATCAAGTTCTTCCAGTTCTCGTTTTGATTTAAATGGCAAACACAGTGGTAACTCTACTGGGGTCGTCCTTCTCCACTGTTGAGAAGTTGGTGACACCATCCGATGCGACCAAGCTCGGCTCGACGCAAAAGAGGGTGGTGGTCCGCTTCAACCAGCAAGGGTTCGAGGACATACTCTCCGAAGAAAGCGCTAATCCTTCGCCAATGATAGCCAAGCTCAAGAAGACCCGCAAAACGTGGGTGGCTAAGGCCGCTGTGCCTCACCCAGCTGCGGAGCAGACGCTTCCAGCCTCACTCTGTTGCTAATAACGGTCGTCGGACGAACACCCATAACGTCCACGTCTATGCGGGATCCCGGGATGACGCAGAGACAGTTCAGCACCTAGACTCTGGTAGAAAAAAATACTATGATGTCAGACGTCTTAGTGCTGAGGCAGCTTCTATGTGGTCAAGGAGGAGGCCGCATAAGACTGTCCATGCGGCATCAACTCACAGCCGCAGACAGCAGGTCGCATTCGGCCCCAATAGCAACAGAACCTCTATTTTTGACCGTATCTCATGCGGCGCAGATCCTATATGACCCACTAAGAATGGTGAAAACCTAAAGCTGGACTCTTCATACTACGCGCATGTGGTAGCTAAGCTGAAGAAGTCCAGGGCAGTGTGAGCCCGTCAATCTCAAGCAACTGCTCATACGACCGACCGCCAACATGCATCGCTAATTATTACGCGAGTCTCTGATGGACAGTTGTACAATACTGACCCATGCGTCCAGCCCACAGAGACCAATGGACAGGGCCAGTCTCAAAAGTCTTCCACTGGCACCTCGGGGCAAGTTCGTGTACGAACCCAGGCCAGGGAGCAAATACAATACCTGTGCATCCGTCTGCCCCGGGATACCCGGACTCATAAAGAAGATCCAAAGATAAAATGCCCTTCACATGATTTTGCATATCGTGATTACTCACAAGCACAAAGCAAGAGAAACAACTACGGCATGCGACGTGCCCTCTCCGAGGCACAGTTGCGCCAACATCATTATTAACTGCTGCTGTAATAAAATGGCAGTACTCATAGACTGGCAGTCGGCCTTCCAGCGACTGCACCGGAAAGCACATATCCGGCACCAACCCGGAGATCAGGTGCAAGTATCAGAGGAGAGGAAGTTTTCCTTTGCCTCATGCTACTCAACTATAAAGCTTTCCGCCACCAAGGAAAGAAAGAAGTCAAATACCTCCAGTCCGACGCTCTATACCACTACATCGCGAAGGCGATTACTCGGAGGGATGACGACAGCCCCTGCAGAAAGCGACTTCCAAGGCACCCGCTCAAGGAAGAAGTTGTCAGCCCCTGGGGGTAGTTCTTCCTCAGAACCCCTGGGGGTGGCCCAAGCTGGGGGTAGTCTCCCCCTAGACGTACGCGACAACCCGGCGTTCCGAGGAGACAATATTTCTCAAGGAAAGGACTCTGAGATCTCGAAGTGTAGCTACTCCCACCAAGACGACACAATCTTCTACGCTGGGGGTAGTATCCTCTCCGAATCCGAGGAACACACAATGGCTACCACCCTCCTTGAAGACTACTCACTACAAGGGTATGAGACAGGGAGCACGACATCCATTGCCCCCTCTATTTCTTCCCGTGTGAGGACGGTATACATAGCCGAAGACGACCATGAAGTCCCCAGTGACCGGCAGCGCCTCGAGATGCTCAAAGCCATAATGCATACAATGAGTACATTAATGCAAGCTTTAACCCAGACAATGCTGGAAATCAAGGCAAACATGGCCTCTCAGCCGGCAAGGACCTATGGGCAAGCAAACCTGGACCCCGGGACCAACGGAGATTCAAATACGATCGCTCCACCCGCGGTTGGTTATTCTCTTCTACCTGGCTCGTCGGCGCCTTCGGCAGAAGATAAAGCTAAGAAAACAAGGAGGGAGGTCCGAGAACTTCGGGCTCGCCTAGACTTCATGAGCAATCGGGACTCACTCCGTGATCTCGGGGTGCGGCAACCATACCCGATAGAGTGGAGGAATGTACCGTATTCGCCCAAGTACAATCCCTTCAACAATAACATGTTTGACGGGAAGTCCTTCCCTCGCCGCTTCATGAGCTTCTTTGAGATCACCACGGGACACTTACCCCGCAGCGACGCTATCCTTACCAGGCTCTTCGTCGGGTCACTGGCAGGGGTAGCTTTCGATTGGTTTTACAGTCTCAAAAATAACTGCATCTCATCATTTGATGACCTCAAACGTCTGTTCCTTAACAGGTTCTATGAGGCAGAAAATGATATGACGATGTCTTCTCTGATGGACGACGCCCAGGATGAGAAGGAACTGACGTAAAACTACATCAAACGGTTCCGACAGGCCGCGCTAAGGTTGCCTCCTGGCAATTCCGAGGCCACACTAATGAAGATGTGCTGGAAGAACATGCTCCCGGCAGTCAGCCTCTGGATGGGCGGGAGTCAGTTCAAAGACTGGACAACGTTCATTGTAAGTGCTATCAACGCTAAGAAGAAGCTCAATGATGCCCGGCACTTGGGGATCCATATCCCTACTGCTGAGGATAAGGGCAAGCGTCCCAGCAACAACAACAACAACAATAATGGCGGCAATAGCAGCCGCGACAGAAAGGAGAAACAGGCTTTGGTCGTTACCTTGACCAAGAAGCCTGAGCAAAAGCAAGTAGAGCCTCCAAAATCAAAGGAGACTTACACTCTCAAAGATGTTGATTTCAAACCCATCTTCGACATGTTGATGCAGGGAGGCAAAATCTGGCTCCCCAACGTTAGACGTCAGCCTGAGGCGGCGGAGATTGCCAACCCAAATTATTGTCACTTTCACCGCTACATCCATCACCCGACGCAGGAGTGCTATACCCTAAAGGGTACATCCAACGTCTGATAGATACCAAGGCTCTTTTCCTGGACCTAGATGACGTGACGATTGCCCCAACATGGTGTCTCTCCAATTTGGCAACTTTCCATGATGGAAGCCCAAGACGGAGTAGTCCCTGCCCCTAAGGCGACTATGGAAGTTGTCAACCTTCCACCAGCTCGATATTAGACGGCTGGGCTAATACCTCTTACCACACAACGTAGGGAGGTCATGTGGGTCCATCCCGACCTCGTGCCAGACTTGACAGCCAGCGACATCCTCCACCGCCAAGACCAAGGGCAAAAAATCTAAATCTTGTTACACAGTTTCCTCCTCGGCTGAAGAGCTGGCAGCAGGTGCAACAAGGTCAGGCGCAATATACCAACCGATGCATGGTGATATGCCCCCGGTTATCACACCTACCACCACTGGTCCCGAGTTATCTCAGCCCCTACCGATGGACAAGTCTAAACAGAAGGAGATGCGCTTCGACAAACTGTTGCACAGGGATACACCACAAGGGCTGAAAATGACCTATAATTTCTATATCTTAGCACAATTAGCCCACACTTCGACGAAATTTTCACTATTTAAACTTTTACGGATCTCTAAAGACACTCGGTGTCATGCCCCGATCTCCCGTAGGCTAATCGGCCGTCCCCCCTAGGCGAGAATCAACGCGCCAGCGCTCCCGCGGGATGATCACTTCGGCCCATCTGGGCGTGATGCCGGACGAGCGTGAGCCGTGCCCGTGCAAGGCCGTGGTTCATTGGCTGGCGGTAAGAGGTCTAAGCCACAGAGTCACACAGATTGTCCAAGTGCAGCAGAATTATAAACACATAAGCGAATTGGTAACAAGTTCACTGAGTGACAATAGCGGAAGAATTGAATAACAAAAATATAGGAGTAAAACAAACTCTTTATTGATTTAAAAAAGTGTTACAGGCGGCGCATAGCCGAGATTAGAGGTTGACCCTCAAGCTGTGGCATTAGGATAGGCAAGGCTGGAGGTGGAGGCAAAGGTGTCTCCGCCTGCTGTGTTGGTGTCGTCTCCTGGCCAGAATTTTGGTGATTGTACGGGGTTCCTTGGACACTTGGCGAGGTGTTTGTGGCTTGGTCAGCCCCATCATTCGCAGGTTTCCCGGGTATGTCCATATTTCTGAAGAAAATAGAAATTTAGAAAACACAAAGGAGATAATAGATGATAATCAAGCAAGATGCAATAATAAAATTTGTAGAGATGGTGTCAGTGTGGATGAGTCCTAGTATTCTTATCCTATTGCAGGCTTGCTGGGCATGTCATCATACCACTAGCAATGAAAACTCGACCTGCATGGGCCACCACTAAAATCGTGTCACGCCCCAGTCCCAAAATGTCAGGAACTAGGCCACGTGACACTGGCCAGCTGACACGTCACTAAGGGCTTAATCCATTTTGAATGGTCCCAAAGGAACGTGCTACGCTGTCCTAAAATACTACATGTAAAACACAGTCAAATCTATCTCATCCACAACAAAATGTCAGAAAAGCAAGTGCTGAATATATATAACTGAGTCTGATACAGTACACAACTGGTGAGAATACAAGCCTACTACAAAAACTGATAATAGCGCAGAAAAATCAGATAGACTAAGCAGCGCCTATCTGAGAAAAACATCTCCATCTCCAGGTGGCAGGCCTCTAGGGTCAAGCATACTCTGAGGGTGTCTCCTCGAGCTCCTCCTCGGTAGCACATCTGGCCTCCTGATCAGGGCCGTACACAGTGGGGTAGAAAGCCTCATCTAGATCTGGCATGGAACCAGGTCCTCAGTGGGACATAATAAGATACAGAAAATGACATGCCATGTATGTAAATACTAAATAAAGAAAGTAAATACAGGGTGCTAACCATCTAAGTGAAATGCAAGTAAAGATCTTATAGAACGCATGGGAATGTGTCGGCTAGACATATGCTGACTTAATTCACCAATCGTGGTGACTGGCTAGTATATGTGTCATATGTCCCCTGACTCAAGGGCACTCTGCAATCGACCATCTCTGGTACGAAGGTATAAAACATTATTGGAGGGGGTGTCCCATACGTCTACTAGTTATCTTTCCCATCCCAATGAAACTAAATGTCAAGTTATACTTCCCTGAATTATCCTAATCCGTGATGCGGGTTCCACGTACTGGTAGCTAATCAAATACGCAGCTCACATCCATATATGTAATGCAACCATGTTGCGTGTTCCCGTGATAGGGTCTAGGAGAATATCAGGATACTCTCACAGTGTTGGTGAGTCTGTAAGACTAAATTATTTACACTACTTGTCAACGTATCAGTTGACTGTACCAGAGGCAGTCTCAGGTACTCATAGTATATGAAATTCAAGTATAAAGCAGATATCAATAATTGAATTTAAACATTAATTTGGCAAGGTATACTTGCCTACTCCCTGATAGTGTTGATAACCTACAGTCAGGTTTGAGGTTGCTGGTGACAGGGGGTCACTTGCTGTGCTGAAGGTGGTTTCTGTTAAAACAGACAGGGTTCGTGAATATCATGGCTGTAATATAAAGTATATATATATATTTACTTATATAAATATAGATATATATATAGTATGTATATATGTATAGATATAATATATATAGCATATAAAGAACAGAAAATGCAAGTATATATAACATTTATAATCGTAGCAGGGTATATCCACTGCCATATATGTATAATAATATAATAATCAGGGTGTATCTACTGATATAATAATATAAATAATCAGGGTATATCCACTGATGTATATATATATAGATATAATGAATTGACAGGGCAGGAATGTAAATATAACTTATATAATATATATAGATAATATATATATACATATATAATAAATTTGAAGACAGTGCAAGAATTGTAAATGTATACATATATATGTAGGCTGTAATATCCAGCACAGTAATATATAATATTATGTAATAAATTGAAATGACATTGCAAGAATTGAAAATATATATATAATATATATAAGCTGTATTATCCAGCTGAATATTAATATATATATACATATAGATAATATATATATATATATATATATATATATATATATATATATATATATATATATATATATATATATATATATATAATAAGTGCAGGAAATAAATTAAGTGCAGAAAATAAAATAAAGGGAAAAATGTATAGTATATATATAATATATAACATGTAGTATACATATCATATATAACTATATATATATATAAATATATGTACACACATATTTATATATACTATTATATATATATATATATATATATATATATATATATATATATATATATATATATATATATATATATATAAACAGAATAAAATGCATATATATATATTAATAATTATTACATAATAGTATATAGTATATATACATAGATATATATATATACATATACATATACATATATACATATATAAATATATATGTATAGAATATAGATATATATATATATATAATATATACAGTATAATATACTGTAAAATAATAATATATAATATATATATATGAATATACATATATACATATTAATATACATATATATATACATATTAATATACCTATAGTAATACATATAAGGATATGTATGTAAATACAATATATTAGGGTTTAGTAGTATACCTACTGACAGGTGGGCCCTAGGGGTCGTCGACGGCAGGAGGACGGCGGCGGAGATGGCCGGAGGCGGCCGGAAAAGGTGCGGAATCGACGGAGGAAGGAGGGGCGGTCAGGATGGTGGTGGTGGCGGAGGTCCACGACGGCGGTGGTGGCGGCTAGGGGCGGCCGGAGTAGAGGGTGGCAGTTAGGGTTAGGGGAGTGGGAGGAGCTGCGGGGGCTCTGGCCGGCGGAGGGAGGGTCGTGGGGCGGTGAGGGGTGGTGGTCCGGTGGAGGGGAGGGTGGCGAGTCCGATGGTGGGGTTGGTGGCGGTGCACGATGGCGGAGGGTGGCGCAGGGGGTGGCTCGGGTGGTGGTGGTTGCTGTGGGCAGTGAGGGAGTGGGGAGGTTGCGGGGGCTCTGGCCGGCGGAGCAGGCGGCCGGAGGGGAGGGTGGCTTGGCCGGAGGGGAGGTGGGGTAGGGACGGAGGGTCTTGCCGGAGGTTGGCCGGAGGGGGTGGCCGGAGGCGGCTGAGGGAGGAGGTGCAAGTTTGAAGAGAGGGGGGGTCGGTTTATATAGGGTTTGGGTGAATGGCATTTTAGTAAATAAAGGGAACTTTGGGGGTATTTTGGTAAATTTGATTTTTTGGATATTTTTGACTGAAATTTTCTGGATGTTTTGGGTTAGTCTCACACACCTATTTACTAACCAATAGGATTATGCCACCTTGCATGCAATTTTGCATAAAAACCCCTAACTTTTCATAAATTGCATAAAAGCCTAAAATTTGTATTTTGCGTAATTTCGCAATTTACCTGATTTCAAATACTGATTTCTCGAAATACTGAATTGTTCAGAATTGAGGGAAAACAGCTGGGGAAAAGTTTTGGACAGGGTGGGGGTGAGTCTTGACAGTGTCAGGGTCTGATTCTGAGTGATACAGATCCTCGTATTTATTTATTAATAAATACTGCGCACGATGTTCACTAATTAATTAGAGGTAGGTATGGTCATAATTTTTCTACGGTGTCAATATGATAATGGTAATATAATTAGAGTAGAATATTATCGTATTTTTGTTTGGGCAAAATAGATGTCTACTGGTCCTCAATTCTCTATGGTACAGAGGTGGGTAAAGAGCAGAAATTTAAATAGGGAATAAATACATATGTCTGTAACGATATTTGTGCGACTATAACGAAGCACCAAACAAGGTTTCTGGGAGTTGCTAAAAATACAGGAAAAGTAGTCTAGCAAGTCTAGGGCAGGGATGTGAAATTGGTTTAGGTTTAACAGCTAGTGAAATGCCCTAATTAATTGTGTAATGAACAGGTGCACAATCAATAGAATATATAATAAATAAAAATTTTAAAAAGTTGCAATAATTCTGATTAGTCAAAACTAATCCTAAATTACTGAAATCTGGTCGAGGGAGTTTACAAGGTATAAAGTTGACAAGATTCTTTCTCAATGAACAACTTGCCTTGATGCATTCCCCTGGTGCGGGGACTGCCTTGGTGACCTAACGGTCCCGTATACTTGCAGGTTCAATTACACAAAAGGACTATTCGATAGTCTTCTAGCTGACTCAATGCATGAACAATACGCGATAGTGTTACTTGCTTGTGGCATAAGTTTTGTGTGGCAAATATTGAGGCAAGGCAATATTTCAAGTTAACGAACAAGTAGGCAAGCGTTGCATTCATAAGAAAACTTAAGCATTCACTTTGGCTCGGGCCCGAAGGTAAGCCGAGGAGTAAAACAGTAAAAGGACTTCCCGAGCGACATGATCTAGGGTCGTACAGTATAAACAAGTGAACAGTGCACTAAGAAGAGCATACACATATCGTTCTAGTCGAGGCAAAGTGGGGTCTCGTTGCACAAGGCAAAGGTAGCATGCGAGAGTCTGTATATAAGCAATATTTTATTTCCATGTTCTAGCAGAAGTAATACAAGTTAGGATTATTCCCTTAGCTAGGTGAGTTATATTCTTATTAGCATACAGGGGTGATTCACCTAGCGACTAGCATATATCGTTCCATATTTTAAGTGTGCTGGCTAAGCAAAGACAAGTTCACCGTAGCCACCCACCTTAGCGATGATTCGCCTCGGTTGAGCGATACTCCGAGCGAGTCTCTGAAAGCCTAAGCCGAACTCCTGAAGGGACAAGTCTGAATATCCTTTGCCTCAAACGAGTATTCTCGCCTGAGCAAAGCGGGTCGGAATATTGCACTTTTATCGTTTGAATCAGTAGTCCGCTTGAACGGAATGGGGTATTACATCATACACCACTCTGAAAAAGTCTCTTCCTCGAGACTTCCTGAGGGCAAGCCATTCTATTGCATTATCGAATCTATCCCAAGCGTAGCAATCGGTACCACTAGATCCAATTTGAACACAATCCCCTACTCGTTCCTTACGTCGTGTCGCATGTATGATGAGTCAGTCTCAATTGTGCCTTAGCGTGGGGCATGTTGCTTAACGTGGAGTACGTTTTAATCAATCTTGAATAGCGATCTAAAGCTGAGACAAACTTATACAAGTCGTTATACTTGTTCAGGCGGATATTCACTTGTACTAGCATTAGAGATCAGCATATCGGGAGTCTGGATCGTGCACATATTCGAAGCGCTTCAAGCACATGCATGTCAACCAACTTAGCGATAGCGAAGTCTTAGCACTCGAGTTTCATATCTCGTTTAGTCTTGGATCGTGCACATGTTCAAGGCATCCCTCAAACATATGCATTCAACCAAACTTAGTGATGGTGAAATCGGACAAGCTACTTGTGAAAATCTTAAGGGTTCTCGTTTAACTTCCAACAGGGTTAATTCAATTTCCATATAATTTCCTTTCCACCTCAATCAAGTATTTGCACTACCGTTAAGCACAATCTATTCGGTTTACCGACTAGCGTCCATCTGTTCGGGTCAAACTTAGCACAAGTTATCGTTTCCAAGTCTAACCCTAAGTCTTGATGCCCCAGTTCTATAGCTTATTTAAGCAATATGTTAAAGTCGGTAACACAGGTTCATTCACTCGGCACAGGGTCGTCTGCCTAATTTCTAGGTCAGCTCACAAGGTCATAGGTACAAGTTCAAACACACGATTCATCGTGCAGATTTGTCGCATGATGCTCGCCCCAATTCCTAGGGTCAAACCATTGTCCATTTGTACGGGGTGTTCTACCCAAGATCGTCCTCACTCATATTTTCTAAACATCGAGCACAGATTTCCCTACACTCAATAACATATTTGTTTGCACGGAAGACGAGTCCGTTCAGTAAAATTCATAATATATCCTAATTGCAAGACAAGCCTAGTGATGTGCATAGTTTATCTCTCCAAACATGTTTTTGATAGAATCCCTATCCATTCCAAATTTTGACCACCAAGCCAAGATTCGATTCTAAACCTTTAGTTATAACTTCAAGTCGTTCAACCCAATTTATGTATCCATTTACGAAACCATCAAGCGTGATTTATTTCAGGTTCTAGGCTAAATTATCCATGAAATATTTTCGATTCACTTGCATTCAAATTTGTCTTATCGTGTCGAACCAAAAGTCAAGACGATCCTTTAGTTTGTCACGCCTCGGTCTCCCTCGAGTTCGATCACCCTCGTTGGACGTGAGATCATCACGCCAACGCTCCCGCTGGATAATCGTCCTATTTTGGGCGTGACGCATGTACGGGCATAGAGTTACACTCGCACAAAACAAGAGCGTTTGAATGTTATGGTTTTCTTCGACACGATTGAGACACCTTATATTTTTACCAAGTCATGTCCGTTCATGCATTATTTATTATTCATCTAGTAAAATCATCCAACTTCAATATTACCGTTCGGTAATTCTATAGTCTACTTCTTTTATTCCTCAAGCAACTATAGTTTTAATATTCAAGCCCATGTCTATTCTATTTTTGATGCGTTTCATTCATCAAGTTCGTTTGGAATAATCCCCGAATATATTTTCGTGAGTTCGATCATCCCCGCCGTACATGAAATCACCACGCCGGCGCTCCAGCAGGATAACCGTTCTCGTTGGGACTGATTTCGAGAGTTATCATTTTGAACTTGATTTTAAGATCGTTCATCAAAACTCTAAGTCAAATCCATTATCGTTCATCTCTTTCATCGAATCAAGATATTTATTTCCATTTTCGTGAATCTCAATTCGATATAAGCCTTATTGTTTATTCGAGACATTCCTCAATTTATTTTAATCCGACTATCGTACGAGACCTATGGATCCGTTTGGACATTTCTAAATGATCCATACACCACTCGAAATTGAGTCATCCAATTAAATCCATATTCAATAGTCATCTTTCGACACCAAATATCGTTCGAGCTATATCCTAAAATCCAAACATGATTCTCTATATTCGCCTAAGCAAAAATCTGATAATGTTTCTATCGATTAGGCATTCTAAGTCTGATTTTTCTTATTCCTGAACGATATCCAAATCTCGTTTGCAACTAGCTTTGCACCAAAGGGTCTTGGCACGAAACTCAGCACATCTTAGCCGAAAGGCTGTGCGAAGCTAATCGTTCGGGCAATATTTGATTCTCACTAACAAGTTGGGCAAACATGTATAGGCATTTTGGTTTGCACATAAGTCACATTTCTAGCACGATTCTATTCCCAAAGGGTCTAGTACAGGTTGGCATAAAGGCCATAGCATCACAATTTCGTACAAGCAATCACATCATTCAAATGCACTTTTCAAAAGTATTTAGACCCATTGTTGGAACATTCTGTTTGGGACATTGAGAAAGAGTGTGCACATAACCCATAAACGAGCTTTCGAAACTGAGAAAATCGAAACGAAGTCCAATGGCGTATAGCCAAGCTCTGATACCAATCTGTCATGCCCCGATCTCCCGCAGGCTAATAGACCATCCCCGCTAGGAGAGAATCAACGTGCCAACGCTCCCACGGGACGATCGCTTTGGCCCATCTGGGCGTGATGCTGCACGAGCGTGAGCCGCGCCCGTGCAAGGCCGTGGTTCACTGGCTGGCGGTAAGAGGTCTAAGCCACAGAGTCGTACAGATTGTTCGAATACAGCAAAATTATAAACGTATAAGCGAATTGGTAACAAGTTCACTGAGTTGATAATAGAGGAAGCATTGAATAACACAAATATAGGAGTAAAACAAACTCTTTATTGATTTAAAGAAGTGTTACAGGTGGCGCATAACCGAGATTATAAGTCACTCAAGCCTCTCTCTCTGAAACGACCAAGTTGCAGCGGAAGTCAAGTATTGTGTACCAAGCATACATCAGAGTAATACGCAGCGAAACTCTCGATAGGGTCCAAATGAAATGCCATAAAGGCGATTGCCTCAAAGGCGATGAAATACTCTTGCTCTTTCTCTAGCCCACAAAGGTACTTACAGTTCATACAACATGTCTCGTATATCCAAGCAGCGCCACTACACCTGCGTACCTGAAATAATGCCCACAAACATGGGTCAGTACACAGCCGTACTGGTGAGCGAGGTAACCCACTCGTCTAAGCCGACACTAAGTAAAAATAGTGAATGCAAACAGTTATATGGTGATCTTTCTAGTTGAATCCTAGATTCATTTTATAGCATAGGGATGACATGTTAAGGAAAGCTGTAAAACAGTTTAAGCATGCAAACATTCAACTCAATCCAATCGACAAGCAATAAATAACCAACCCGAAGGATTCTAGCATGCAAACCATCCTACTCAAAGCCCAAGCAACACGACTATCGAACCAACAACCAAGCCTCAATATCCATCCTCAATCCAAAACCTTACAATCCAAATCTCAAAGTGCACACTCTCGCCGAGGCAAGATGGCCGTGCCTACACGAAGCACAAACCAACCAAAGTAAAGCAAACCAACTCTTATCTATATGAAGTCACTGGCCAAGCCATAAAGGACATTGATCGGACTAATCAATAGGCAGTCCTACCCGATCCAGGGCTGGGCAGCTACTCCCTCCTGGTGGTATCGGACTACCGGCACCGCGCCCAAGACGTGATACCCGTGTCTCCTCCATGGTCGAACGGTCCCGGTGCCCCGGAGTCCATCCCGTTCGAGGAAACGAAATCCTGTGCAACACAGGTTGTCCGTGACATACAGAAACCAAGTAGGTATGACGAGAGGATCGAACATTCTCGCCCCACCAAGCGATCCTAGACTCGTTCAACCAAACATCCAACCAAAACATCCATAACCATTCATCAACATATAGCCCAAAGCACCAAATCTCAAGTTATTCCCATAGGCACTATGCCTCTTCTCAACAGAGTATTTCAAATTGGGTACAATACCCCACGCTCAGATCAATCCCGTGGCATAATGCCCCAACAGTGGCACCATGCCCTCACCGATGCAGTTGTTCAGTTTTGAACCACAACTGCTCGCTTTGCAAGACAAAGCGCCCAAGTGATACTCGTGCACGGATGCACGCTCGCTCGTCCAAATTCTCGATGTTCCCAATTGTAAACTCCCTCGACCAGATTTCAGTAATTTAAGATTAGTTTAGACTAATTAGAATTTGTGCAACTTTTTAAATTTTATTTATATTATAATCTATTGATTGTGCACTTGTTTATTACACAATTAATTAGGGCATCACCCTAGCTGTTAACCTTAAACAAATTTCACATCCCTGCTTTAGACTTGCTAGACTACATTTTCTGTATTTTTAGCAACTTCCAGAAACCTTGTTTGGTGCCTCGTTTTATTTAGTTCCTATTTAAAATTCTGCTCTTTACCCATTCCTGTACCCTAGTGATTTAAGGACCAGTAGGCATCTGTTTTTGCCAAATAAAAATACGATAATATTCTACTCTAATTATATTACAATTATCGTATTGACACCGTAGAAAAATTATGACCCTAACAGCCTCAGAATAATTAATGAACACCGTGCGCAGTATTTATTAAATAATAAATACGATGACCGTATCACCTGCAGAATCAGACTCTGCATCTGCCCAGACTCATCCCACACTGTCCAAAATATTTTCCCCAGGTATTTCCCTCATTTTTGTACAATTTAGAATTTCGGAAAATCAGTATTTAAAATCAGGTAAATTGCGAAATTACGCAAAATACAAATTTTAATGCATTTATGCAATTATTGAAAAGTTAGGGTTTAAAATGCAAAAAGTTCATGCTAGGTGGCCTAATCCTATTGGCTAGGCCATAGGTATGTGGGACCCACCCAGAAATCCAGAGAAATCCAGCCAAAAATATCCCCAAAAACCTAAATTACCCATTTACCCTCAAACTTCCTCTAAATTACAAAATTGCCACTCCCTCATCTCCTATAAAACCCGACCCCCCCTCACTTCAAACCACCACAGCGGCCACCTCCGACCACCACCTCCGGCCAAACCCTGCCCAACCCTTTGCCACCCTCCCCTCTCCCCTCCGGTCAAGCCCCGCCGCCTGAGCCACCCTGCTCCGCCGGCCACAGCCTCCACAAACCTCCACTCCCTCATTGCTGTCCACAGCACCACCACCACCCGAACCACCTTCCCCTCCGCCTCCGGCCATCGCCGACCACCGCCACCATCCCCAATCGCCTCGCCGACCTTCCCTCTACCGGACCACCAAGCCCCACCGCCCCACGACGCCTGCTCCGGCCGCCCTAGCCCCCGCAACACCCTCGGCCACCCCCAACCCTAACCTGCCACTCCTCCCTCCGACGGCCTCCAGCCACCGCCACCGCCGTCGTGGACCTCCGCCACCACCACCAACCTGACCGCCACCCTTCCCTCTCCCCAACCCGCCGCCTGCCCGGCCACCCCCGCTGCTCCTCCGCCGCCGGCAGCCTTGGCAACCACTGCTGCTGTTGCTACTGCTAACAACTGCTGCTGCTGCTACAGCTTCTCCGGCCGCCTCCGGCCAGCTCCGCCGCCGTCCACCCGCCGTCGGCAACCCCTAGGGCCCACCTGTCAGTAGGTATACCCTTTATACCTATTATATATGTATTTATATATATATAATCATATATGTATATACATGTATATATATATGTATGTATATATACATATGTATATAATGTATTTATATGTATAAATGTATTATACTATATAATAAATGTTATATACTATTATTTATAGTATATTATACTGTATAAATATTAAATCTATAAATACTATATTTTATACCTATATATTTATTTATGTAAATTGTGTATATGTATATATATCTATGTATATATATACTATATTATTATGTATATATGAATATGTATAATATATATATATATACATTTATTTCTATATATATATTTCTAGTATATATATAAATATGCACATATATTTATATATATATATGTATATATAACATATTTGTATATGTTGTATATATACTATCTATACATTTTTTTCCATTTATTTATTTTCTGCATTTAATTTTCTGCACCTATTATATATATATATATATATATATATATATATATATATATATATATATATATATATATATATATATATATATATATATATATATATATATATATATATATCTACATATATATATATATTATCTATATGTATATATATTAAATACAGCTGGATAATACAGCTTATTATAAATATGTAAATTTATATTTCTGCAATGTCATTCATTATACTATATATATATAATATTGTACTGGATAATACAGTACCTATACTTATGTATTTAATTCCTGCATTGTCTTTTATTCCTTATATATTTATATATAAATATCTATATACATATTTAAATTCTGCACTGTCATTTCAATTTATTATATATTATCCAGTGGTCACATATAGACCCTGATAATATTTATATATTATATATTGCTGAATAGTACAGCATTTATATATGTATTTAATTTCTGTCCTGTCATTTCAATTTATCTATATTATTATATATCAGAGGATACACCCTGATAAATACTATATTATAGCAAGTGGATATACCCTGCTACTATATATTTATACCTGCTTTTATCTGTTCTTTATATATACTATATACTGCTATATATATTATATATATATACCTACTATATATATATCTATATTATATAGATATATGTTTTGTATTACAGCCTTAATATTTACGAACCATGTCTATTTTAACAGAAACCAACTTCAGCACAGCCAGTGACCCCCTGTCACCAGCACCTTCACAACTGACTGTGAAATCAGGGTTCCAACACTATCAGGGAGTAGGCAAGTATACCTTGCCAAGTTATTGTTTCAAATTAAATTGTTGATATCTGCTTTGTTCTGAAATTCATATACCCTGATCACCTGAGACTGCCTTGGGTACAGTCAACTGTTATGTTGACATGATATTATCGACTCACCAAACAGCTGAGAGAATATCTTAATATTCTCCTAGACCCCATCACGGGAACACGCAACATGGTTGCAATTCATATATGGATGTAAGCTGCGTATTTGATTAGCTACCAGTACGTATGACCTGCATCACGGATTAGAAAATGTACGACTTGACATTTAGTTTCATTGGGATGGGAAAGATAACTAGTAAACGTATGGGACACCCCCTCCAATAATGTTTTATACCTTCGTACCAGTGTTGGTCGATTGCAGAGTTCCCTGAGTCGGGGGCATACGACACCTATACTAGCCAGTCGCCACGATTGGTGAATTACGTCAGCGTATGTCTAGCCACACATTCCCATGCGTACTACTGGATCTTTACTTGCATTTTCACTTAGTATGGTTAGCACCCTGTATTTATTTACTTTATTTCAGTATTTACATACATGGCATGTCATTTCCTGTATCTTGTTACGTCCCACTGAGGACCTGGTTCCCTGCCAGATCTAGACGAGGCTTTCTACCCCACTGTGTACGGGCCTGATCAGGAGGCCAGATGTGCTACAGAGGAGGAGTTTGAGGAGACACCCTCAGAGTAGGCTTGATCCTAGATGCTGCTACCTGGAGATGGAGATGTTTTGCTCAGATAGACACTACTTAGTCTATCTGATTTTTCTGCGCTATTATCAGTTGTTGTAGTAGGCTTGTATTCTCACCATTTGTGTACTGTATCAGACTCAGTTATATATATTCAGCACTTGCTTTTCTGACATTTTCCTGTGGATGAGATAGATTTGACTGTGTTATACTTGTAGTATTTAGAACAGCGTAGCACGTTTCTTTGGGTCCATTCAAAATAGATTAAGCCCTTAGTGACGTGACAGCTGGCCAGTGACACGTGGCCTAGTTCCTGACATTTTGGGACTGGGGCGTGACACCAATGTATCATTCCAACTGTCCAAGCATAATCCCAATCATTCAACCAACTGCCTCAAATGTAATAATCTAACTCTAGCTGACACAAATCCATACGCGCAAACCAATCAAGCCACAAACCTATCTAAGCAAACGACGTACACTCTATGCACGCCTCAGTATAGTGATTCCCAAGTTCCAGTCCAAGTGTTCAAGCCTATTACGTGTTTTCCATATTATTAGGCATGAAGGAGTAGAGGAGAAGGGAAAGAGCCCACTCACAATGTTTGATTCCGTTAAGCATCCTGTCCTGCCGATACGGCCAATCCCTTGAACCCGTGGTCCGATGCAAAGCGCGATCTACTCAACTGGTATGACCGTACGAGCAGGCCGTGCTCTACAAATCATCCGACCGATCGGACTAAGGAAGACGACATTATCGTTCCAATTCAGCTATCTCAGTACTGCTCTGAACGAACACCTGAATCCCGTCGAACTCTGATAGCCATCTGCACATGAAACCAACTCAATCAATACTTCTTCCCAAAATACAACAAATCAAGTGTAACCAACATTTGTTTTATTCAATCCAACTCAGCGTAACGTACCGTGCGGTTGCGGGGCGTTACATAATATACCACTTAGAATCAGGTTCGTCCACGAACCATGCTGGTACTCATTCATTATCAAATATCGTTTGTCCAATTCCATAAACTTGCTTTATACAACTCTCATTATCCTGACTCAGCATCTCGCTCTGCTGAACGCTCGTACAAATTTTCGAATTCCCACGTCCTCCTTGCAGCTCAATACGAATTCTTCGTATCGCTTAGTTTTGGATCGTACACATATTTAAGGCGTCCCTAAAATACATGCATTTCAGCCGAGCTTTGCGATAGCGAATTTGGACAAGTTACAAGGGTATCTTTATGTCCGAGGCATCTATTCGCTTTACTCCCAATCAAACCAATCCTGATTTCCATTCCAACATATTCGCTTGAGCACTATTCTCAAATATGATGATTTTCTACCGTCTCAATCAGTTCATGTTCCAACTCAATCCATCCAACTATTTCTGAATTCGCACTAGTAACATCTCCAAATATGTCTCATGCACCGAACGATCATCTCAACTGATACAACCCCAACTAGGCGACTTACCCAAATATCAAACTTTTACTCTTATCAGCTCAACCAAACACCTCTTCCTTAATCTCAATTCCAATACCTCACTGGGTGAACATCTATATTGAGGTTCGTGTGATCCACGAAGATCTTGCCGCCACGCCAAAGGGATAGTGTCGCCACGATTTCAACGTGGACACACTCGCCACAATTCCTAGGTTGCGCATGGAATAGTTCTTCGCGCTGCTTCTACTGCCTCGAAGCACAAGATATCATATTTGCCTTCCGAACGAGCACGCTTCCCAGACTAAGTTCCGATGCATCTTGTAAATCTGAGGCACATCTGTCCCTTCCAGTATTCGCAAAGATTTGATCTGAACGAGCCGCTTCTTTAACTTCACGAGCTAGTTTCACAGTCGTCAATTCATATGAATGCTATTCCCTTCCAGGGCACGATGAGTTAGAGGCGATGCCATCTACAAAATCTGCGACTCTGAATCTCATCAGTTGACTTAGGCCAATCCCACCATCGCTTCTGTCTTCCGGCTGCATCTTCAGCTGAAGGCTATCACAAGGGTCTCTCAAATCCAACACTCAGTCAATAAGCCAAATCTTCAACACACACTACTCACATCTGCCCTTGACGTATTCCCGAATACGCCGCAAGGGTCGTTCTATAGGTCTGCCATATTAATCTCTGATCTGTCGGTCAAGTCACTAGGGTCAGCTGTCCCGAAGCTACGCTTGATAATTGTAAGTCATCACGATGGACAGTTACTATGAACCATGCTATATCTCCTCTGCAAATCCGAGCCATAATCCAACCATTCCATCCGAGCGAACTTTCGAATCCGAGAACTTCATGTACTACCTCTGATGATCTGTCAACCAATGCTGCTTAACCACTTAGAGTCTTGCTATCTATTCAAGCCAAAAATTGACAACTACGCTCGTTGAAACCGTCTTCCATTAATCTACCGTCCTGTCCTGAATCCATCAAATTTCTGAATTGTCATGTTCGTCTACTCGCACTACCACTTGCAATTATTCCCGAAACCAAAGACTTGCTCCAATTTTTATCCGTTTGCCGCGTTCCACAGTGCACGTCCAACTTACTCGAACCGCACAGTGATTTGCTCAATGGTTGCTCCTACATTTAGCTATCTTCAAAAGTCTGTCCGTCATAATCTTTCCCTTTAGTTGTGGCCTCAATCCGTTCACGTCTTTCGGAGAATTCGTTTACCATTGTTGCACTATTTTGCCCAAAATTCTACTTCCGCTAAACCTGAGTCGACTTCTCGAGCAGCAATATCCAAAATCCTTCAAGCCCGTTCGAATCCATCGCATTGTCCCTCCAAGTCAGATCGTTTTTCATTGCTCAAATAACAGCTCCAATGTGTTTCCAAAATTCGTAGTCCGTGCTCGCTACCCTTCAATTAACCCATCGCTTCGCTCAAGCGTATCCCAACTGTTCGTTCCCTATGCTCAACTCTCTTTGCATTCATGAATGCTCCACCGAACTCCCAAATCGTGCAAGTGAAATTCGATATTCAACTTTCCATCTGATCGATCCCAACTTATTTCTAATACTTGGTCTGCCTCAATCCTTCAAATTCCAAACATTCATTCCATCTGTTTTATTCCGATCTCGTCCATCACCCAAGTCCAACGATACTTCCATTTGCACAAGTCCGTTCTCGATATGTTCAACTCAATATTCGTTTGCTCCATTTTTATTCTTCCCAACTCAGCCGATGTGCACCAACCAACTTGTATTCCCGTTACCCGAGTCCGTCAGGCAATTTCCTTTGTTGTCTATCCAAAATATTTCAATGCCTTGCTCACTATGTGGTATCCCATATACCACTCTGAATCAAGTCGCTACTCACATTACGATTTTCTTGCACTGATCCAAGATCCGTTCAAACCATCCCTTATGCGTGATCCTGCTATCCCCAACTTAAGTCTGACACGAAACTTAGCCAATGCTCTATGTGATATACCCAGCCAAAAATCAAACTTCTATCCAACACAATCGCTACACGAGCAACTCGTACAATGATCAATTCTCAAATCCAATGCTTCTACTCACAACATGCCGCATAACCAATCTCGTCTGCCAACCAACTGATCCACTGATGCAACCAGAAACTCCCGAACGACAAGCCAAGCCAAGCCAACGACACCTCTTAACTTGTTGCACAAATGCAACAACGCCACCCAACTTGCTGCACGTATGCAACAATGCCTAACAATGCTAAGCGATCTAACAAAAACCAACAAAAGCAACGCAATGAAGAACAACATGCAGCCACAACCAGCAATATATAGACTTATTGCATGAAACATCCAATGCGACACTGAGTAGAGTCAAGAGCTAGACGACACACGGAAGTTATTTAGAGTTTGTGATGAAGCGAAGGACCAAGTCCAAGAAAATGAACCAGGCGCTCTGATACCAATTTGTCACGCCCCAATCTCCCGCAAGCTCAATAGTCCCCGCTGAACGTGAATCACCACATTGTAGCTCTCCCACGGGACAATCGTTCTCATCGGGACGTGATGCCGTACGAGCCTGGAGTTGCGCTCGTACAAGGCGATGTTTTCAAACACCAAAGTTATCATCGAAATGACCAAGTTGCAGCAGAAGTCAAGTATTGTGTACCAAGCACACATCAGAGTAATACGCAGCGAAACTCTCGATAGGGTCCAAATGAAATGCCACAAAGGCGATTACCTCAAAGGCGATGAAATACTCTTGCTCTTTCTTTAGCCCACAAAGGTACTTATAGTTCATACATCATGTCTCGTATATCCAAGCAGCGCCACTACACCTGCGTACCTGAAATAATGCCCACAAACGTGGGTCAGTACACAGCCGTACTGGTGAGCGGGGTAACCCACTCGTCTAAGCCGACACTAAGTAAAAATAGTGAATACAAACAGTTATATGGTGATCTTTCTAGTTGAATCCTAGATTCATTTCATGGCATAGGGATGACATGTTAAGGAAAGCTGTAAAGCAGTTTAAGCATGCAAACATTCAACTCAATCCAATCGACAAGCAATAAATAACCAACCCGAAGGATTCTAGCATGCAAACCATCCTACTCAAAGCCCAAGCAACACGACTATCGAACCAACAACCAAGCCTCAATATCCATCCTCAATCCAAAACCTTACAATCCAAATCTCAAAGTGCACACTCTTGCCGAGGCAAGATGGCCGCGCCTACACGAAGCACAAACCAACCAAAGTAAAGCAAACCAACTCTTATCTATATGAAGTCACTGGCCAAGCTATAAAGGACATTGATCGGACTAATCAATAGGGAGTCCTACCCGATCCAGGGCTAGGCAGCTACTCCCTCCTGGTGTCTCCTCCATGGCCGAACGGTCCCGGTGCCCCGGAGTCCATCCCGTTCGAGGAAACGAAACCCTGTGCAACACAGGTTGTCTGTGACATGCAGACACCAAGTAGGTATTACGAGAGGATCGAACATTCTCGCCCCACCAAGCGATCCTAGACTCGTTCAACCAAACATCCAACCAAAATATCCATAACCATTCATCAACAAATAGCCCAAGGCACCAAATCTCAAGTTATTACCATAGGCACTATGCCTCTTCTCAACACAGTGTTTCAAATTGGGTGTAAAACCCCATGCTCAGAACAATCCTTTGGCACAATGCCCCAACAGTGGCACCATGCCCTCGCCGATGCAGTTGTTCGGTTTCGAACCACAACTGCTTGCTTTGCAAGAGAAAGCGCCCAAGTGATACTCGTGCACGGATCCACTCACGCTCGCCCAAATTCTCGATGTTCCCAATGTATCATTCCAACTGTCCAAGCATAATCCCAATCATTCAACCAACTTCTTCAAATATAATAATCCAACTCTAGCTGACACAAATCCATACGCGCAAACCAATCAAGCGACAAACCTATCCAAGCAAATGACGTACACTCTATGCACGCCTCAGTGTAGTGATTCCCAAGTTTCAGTCCAAGTGTTCAAGCCTATTACGTATTTTCCATATTATTAGGCATGAAGGAGTAAAGGATAAGGGAAAGATCCCACTCACAATGTTTGATTCCTTTAAGCATCATGTCCTGCCGATACGGCCAATCCCTTGAACCCGTGGTCCGATGCAAAGCGCGATCTACTCAACTGGTATGACCGTGCGAGCAGGTCGTGCTCTACAAATCATCCGACCGATCGGACTAAGGAAGACGACATTATCGTTCCAATTCAGCTATCTCAGTACTGCTCTGAACGAACACATGAATCCCGTCGAACTCTGCTAGCCATCTGCACATGAAACCAACTCAATCAATACTTCTTTCCAAAATCCAACAAATCAAATGTAACCAGCATTTGTTTTATTCAATCCGACTCAGCGTAATGCACCATGCTGTTGCGGGGCGTTACATAATATACCACTTAGAATTAGGTTCGTCCACGAACCGTGCTGGTACTCATTCATTATCAAATGCCATTTGTCCAATTCCATAAACTTGCTTTATGCAACTCTCATTATCCTGACTCAGCATCTCGCTCTGCTGAACGCTCGTACAAATTTCCGAATTCCCACGTCCTCCTTGCAGCTCAATACGAATTCTTCATATCGCTTAGTTTTAGATCGTACACATATTTAAGGCGTCCCTAAAATACATGCATTTCAGTCGAGCTTTGCGATAGAGAATTTGGACAAGTTACAAGGGTATCTTTATGTCCGAGGCATCCATTCGCTTTACTCCCAATCGAACCAATCCTGATTTCCATTCCAACATATTCGCTTGAGCATTATTCTCAAATATGATAATTTCCCACCGTCTCAATCAGTTCGTGTTCAAACTCAATCCATCCAACTATTTCTGAATCCGCACTAGTAACATCTCCAAATATGTCTCATGCACCGAATGATCATCTCAACTGATACTACCCCAACTAGACGACTTACCAAAATATCAAACTTTTGCTCTTATCAGCTCAACCAAACACCTCTTCCTTAATCTCAATTCCAATACCTCACTGTGTAAACATCTATATTGAGGTTTGTGTGATCCACGAAGATCTTGCCGCCACGCTAAAGGGATAGTGTTTCCACAATTTCAACGTGGACACACTCGCCATAATCCCTAGGTTGCGCATGGAATAGTTCTTTGCGCTGCTTCCACTGCCTTGAAGCACAGGATATCACCTTTGCCTTCCGAACGAGCACGCTTCCCAGACTAAGTTCTGATGCATCTTGTAAATCTGAGGCACATCTGTCCCTTCCAATATTCGCAAAGATTTGATCTGAACGAGCCGCTGCTTTAACTTCACGAGCTAGTTTCACAGTCGTCAATTCATATGAATGTTATTCCCTTCCAGGGCACGATGAGTCAGAGGCGATGCCATCTACAAAATCTGTGACTCTGAATCTCATCAGTTGACTTAGGCCAATCCCACCATCGCTTCGGTCTTCCGGCTGCATCTTCAGCTGAAGGCTATCCCAAGGGTCTCTGAAATCCAACACTCAGTCAATAAGCCAAATCTCCAACACACACTACTCACCTTCTTGTAACAGGACATGTTGCTCAAGAATAATAGGCACGATCGGCCCCTGTACTACATAGGATATATTGGCGATATCAAGGTGGACGGAATGCATATTGATCCAGGAACGTCGATCAACATCATCCCAAGAAGCTTGCTTCAGACCATGGGGATCCCGATGCATCGTCTTGCGGCCACCAATACCACCATCAGTGGCTTCAACAAGGGGAGGACCTACCCTCTGGGTAAAATCCGCTAAAAATTTTAGATCGGCGACATAAAAAAAGAAGTCACCTGCTACGTCATAGATGTAGATACGTCATACAATGTCTTGTTGGGGCGTCCGTGGATACATGAACACAGGATCGTGCCATCCACCCTCCACCAGTGCCTAAAATATGTAGACGAACACGGTTTAGTTAAAATGGAGTTCATTGACGTCGATCCGTTTAAGGGTATCGATTTTTACTACTCCGACTCGATCCTCTGTTAGAAAGTCTGCCAAGATGAAGGTGGTAATAAGGTCGTTGGTAAAGTCGTGGCCACAACAGCTCCCGAGGAGCCTATGAGAATCTGCCTCAAGGCTCGCACTCCCAATGCGGCCTCACCCCTCATCGTCAAATCGCGCGAAAAGGCACTTGAATCTCCGGTATCTTCGGCGTCGCCTGAACCAATGGTCGTCCACCTCCGCAGGCCGAATCGACCACCAAAAGGAGATTCTGTCCTATCTACCACTTCCAAACATATGGTCGTTCGCCTTCACAGGCCGAGTCAACCACCAAAGGGGGACCCGACCACGGCTGCAACTTCCGGACCTTCGGTGGTAAAATTATGCAGAAAACCACCAAAGCCTTCGCTTGAGCTAGAGGTAGCCGAGGAGAAGGATATGCTGGAGGAATATATATCCACTAATGTCAAAATCCCTTCCCCTGACGATGTAATCTCGCCGGAAGAGATACCTTATTTTCTCAATAAAGGACTATCTTTTAACTACTCGGAACGTATGCATATAAGTACACTCTACTCCCTGGAGCAAGGTTTGGGCCTTCATCTGCACAAACAAGTGACCACTACCTGCACCGTATACCGGCTTCGCTCTAGTCAGGATTCTTATTTCTTAGTCCCACCCAGGAAGAAGGGAGAGAAGATCATCATCTTAGGCAGAGTGGAATACCCACGGTCCTTTATCCCAAAGGAAGTAGAATAAGAATCCGAGGTAGACAGAATGACACTCTACCGGTACTGCTCGTAAGCCCTACATCTTATCCAAAATATGGGATACAACTTGGAGGTCACTGAAGGATTAAACTACGGCAAAGGCCGAAGGTCGCCTTTATGACTTTCCTCCCCTGCGGGAAAGTCCGAGGATTACTATCATAAGACTAAACATGGCTTAAGATATTTAACGCCTCCAACAACCATCGAGGGCTCAGATAAATAAGACGAAGAGCACTCACACACTTCAGAATCGTCAGCATGTGACTCTGACGTCAGCGTCGGGGACGTGCTCAGACAAACACTATCTTCCAATATGGTGTATGTCGACCTTGAGGAAGACAATGAGGATCCACCCGAGCTCTTTAAGATGGAACCTTGGACCCAACACCTGGGTTAACAATAGGAGATGCAATTTGAGCAGCGAGAACCTCCTACCGAGGACGAGGTTGTACAAGTCGATCTAGGTGACGAGACCTCCCCAAAGCCTATCTTCGTCAGCAAGAGTCTGTCCGACAAAAACCGAAAATCCTTATTACAACTCGTCAGGAAATGCATCAATGTCTTTGCTTAGAATTATGAATACATGCCAGGACTATACCCCCAAATCGCGATCAACAAACTCAACATGTCACGCCCCAGTTCCAAAGATAAGGAACTGAGTCACGTGGCAATGGCCAGCAGCACACTTCGACGGGCATCCCAATCTAATGGGCTCGTCGGAGTGCACCTAAGCTGTAAAGTACAATGAATAACCCAATACATAACATATAAATAGTCAATCTAAATCTCATCCACAGGTAACAGATATAATAGCACATAGAGGTAATCACAACAACTAATGTGCAGAAAAAGAAATGTCACGAGATAGTATATCATAGTATAAATACTAGAGTAGTCACACGAGAACAAACCCGCTAGTACAAAATACTGGAATAAAAGTAAGCAATAAGATAACTTGGAACGGCATCAGATAACTAGATAGTAATACCGTCCCAAGGAAAGAGTCACTACCAGAGATCAGGCAAAGTCCTCGGGGATGACCTCGTCCTCGGTAGTGGGTCCTGTTGCTGGATACGTACCCGGACCATACTCCTCTGGGTAATCCTCGTCGCCTAAACCTGGAAGGGAACCAGATCCTCAGAGGGACGTAACAAGGTACAAAAATACAGCATGCCAAGTATAACAGAAAGTACAAGTGTAACGACAGGGTAATCTATCATAACCAAACAAGTGAGACATAGTTTAAAGACAATGTTTGACGCGTGGGCTGCCCAAAATAAAACCGTAGCTACAGACACGAAAACACACGGGACGTACCGCAGCTCCGGGCAAAGAGTCACACGGGTGATACAACTACACTAGAAAAAAGGATCACTACAGATACAATACATATATAAGCACGTGCAGAGGAGCCCAAACGTCTAATAACTGTCTTCCCCTTCCCAAGCGGTCAACGATTGTGTGCTAAACCTGAACCTCTATCTAACAGTCTCTTCGTACAGAAATACTATCAACAAACGCGACCCTAAGGTCGTCCCAGTCTCCAGTCATGATGTCAGTATCAGGATACAGGAATCTGGCACGATCATAGTGTATGAGTGTAACGCCCCGCTCCGCGTCGGCGTTATATATCAAAGTGAGTGGGCAGAACTTCGTTCTCTGATTCTTGTACGCCTTAATAATAACCTGAGTTTTTGCTTGCAATGTTTTCTTAAGAGAATGATAGAACCTGCCTTGCATGTTAATGAACGAACTCACCTAGCTTGTCTTTGAAATGATAAGTCTGCTAAACGAGAATCCTGAAACGCTTGCTTAGAGTGCATGAACATGTTCACTATCGTCTATGCTTCGAGAGAACCATAATGTGCCTGAATATGTTCAAGTGATAAGTCGGTTTGCCCCGCAACAAAGATTGTATTGATGGTTCGTCTCGTCTGTATACTAGATTTTATTTGATAGTGTTCCATGCATTCACACGCGGTCGGACAATGGCTTTTAGTGGAGAGCTGAACTGCATGTGTCACGGCTGCTAAAGAGATAGTAGAAAGCAACCATGAGTCACATCTGCCATTAGCATCAGATGAATGAGTCATTGGTATGCTGTTCCACCAGCTGCCGATCCTGAGATACTCGGGGACCGCCTTACATATAGCTAAGTCATTGTGTTGGCTTGGATAGATGACTGTCCCTAAGATTGTGCATTGTGTGTCTAGCTTTGCATGACCCTGGAGTCGCACAAGACACGCTGCGCACACCCTGAAACATGAACGATTGCTTGCTTGCTTATTGCATATAAAACTCTGTTTCCAAACATGTTTCCAAACAGTGTAATATGACTCTGCTAAAGAACTGCATGAAACGAGCCTAGGTAAAACTAGAAAGATCACTAGTAATATAATAATTTATAACATGATTACTTAGTGTTGGTTTGAGTGAATGCTTGTTTTTGTTCAGTTGTTTTATCTCACCAGTACTTGTATAAAGTGCTGACCCACCAACAGTTTATTTGCTTGCAGGTACTGGATCGTCCGAGGGAGCGATAGGAGTGCCACAGTCCCTAAGACCCGGAATCCTGATTTCGATTGTTGCCCCGAGAATGCTATCGTATAAGGGGGCATAATGTATGGAACGAGCAAAGGAACCCAAGTTGCCTCGATTGTCCCAAACACTCAGTTGGCTAAATGTATTACATTGCAACAAGTCCCTTTCCGCTGCTTACTCGATTGATGCGATGATAGCCAACTAACAACTTAAACGATTGGCCTTGCACGGGCGCAACCCCAGGCCCGTGCGGCATCACGTCCCCCGAAGGGCTCGATCGGGTTAGGCCACTCCTTTCCCCTTCCTCGCACCTGCGGGACGGGCGCGGTGATTCACGTCCGGCGCTCTGAGGCACGGTGATTCGTGCCTGGTTCGATAATTTCGGCCGTACGGGGAGGGGCAAGGCGGAGCGGCGGCTCGGGCGGGTCCGGGGCGTGACAATTATTGTGTCCTGGGGTGACGATATACTCAGGTACATACATCGAGGTATTACGAATATCTAGCATTCATTACAAGATATTACGACGAACGTCTGTACCAGGTTATGATTCGGACGCGAAGTATCGATCGTAAGTAAAATACGCGCACAATGTACATAATAAAATAATAAAATATCTGTAACTGAAATATAGGGTGGCAAAGTACACTTGCCTGCGTCCGGCTGCTGATGGCGAGGATCCGGTACAACGTCCAAGTCTGCGGGTCCCGTAGTACCTAGAGATGAGATACAAACTCAATCAATAAACTGTCGCACGACAAACAGGGATGCGACACATGTCTAAACATATGCTCAGACTCAGCTACAACTCACAGGGACACGACGCTAGAGGGTTGACCAAGGTTGACTATTGGTGCGTTACATTAAATCAAACTAATCATCTGTACAATATTATCAAACTATCCTCAATCCTACTATATTCAGCACATTGTTCATTGGTATATCATGCATGTTTATTCCTCAAATTTTACTTCGGTGTGCACCGACGTTAACATGTACATTTACTGTCATCCTCCAATAAATAATTAATATTTATTTAAACCTTCTGTTTTATATCATCATTACCAATTCACAAATAGTACTTTTCTTTAATTAAACCCATCATTAATTTTCAGTCCCCAAATCACCAATTAATGATTTGATACTACACACTTGTTCACAATAAATCACATGTCCCTCGATGACAGATCATAGTATTATTTCATAATAATTTAATCTGCTCAACAACAATCATCAAATGCATATGTAAATTGAAATGCCCTAACATCTCAATGTATCTCAATATATATTCAATGCCTTAAATATTAACCTAGCATTTTCCACCTATGCATAGTTCATAGCCATTTCATATAATCCCAACCCTCAACAACGATCCATGCATTCTCATACCCTAACTCATGTATATCCATTAATTCCATTTTAATTACTTATGTAAGTAAATCCTAAACACTACATTAAACCCTAATCACCCATCATCAACACAAGATCACTTACTACACTATATTTACACAAGACAATATATAAACATATAGAGAGGGGGGGAGTATACCTCGACGGTGTGGGGGGTTGCTGGCCGGAGTGAAGTGGTGGTGCTGGTGGTGGTGTATAAACTGGAGGTGGTGGTGGAACGGATAGCAGGAGGTAGGGTGAAGATGGCCTGTCGGAGAAGGGGGATTGGTGGTGGAGCTGGTAGCAGGGATGTGCTCGGCCGGTGGTGCGGGGATGAACAGGGATGGAACGATGTGTGGTGGTGGTCGAGAGGGTGGAGTGGTCGACGGGGTGGAGCTCGCCGGAGTAGAGTCGTGGTGGTAATGGCGGAGGGTCGAACGGGAATGCGGGGAAGAAGGAACTGGCCGGATGTTGGCTCGGCCGGGGGGTGTCGAAGCCGCGGGAATACAGCAGGCCGCCGAAGAAGATGCAGTGGAGACGAACGGCGGTGCGGGTGGATCTCGTCGGGGAAGATGAAGACGAGGGTGGTGGTTGAGTGGTCGAGAAAAGGGAGGCTGCACAGCGGATGGAGAGGCCGGGGAACAGTCAGTTGGCCGGAGCGGGATCTCGCCGGAGAAGTCGGTTCTCCAAGGAAGGAGAAGAAGAAAGGAAGAAGAAGAATGGAAGAAGAAGAAATAGAGTTCGGTTGGGGTTTTGAATGTAGAAGAGGGAGGAGAGAGAGAGAGTGGGTTGTATTCCCTAGGTTTTGGGGATTAGGGACGGCATGGGGTTGTGTGTAGAGATGGTGACATTTTATAGGGAGGGTGTGAGGATTGGATGGTGGGGATTGGCCCATTTCAAATGGGTGGTGGAGATTTCACATGAAGAGATTTGTTTCTTCATACAAATGAGAGGGAGGAGGGATGTTGACCGGTCAAAGAAGAGGGTTGGCCTCTTCATTTGGCCTTGACCAATGAGGGTATGCCACATGTCCCAACATTTGCAATTTAGCCCCTTAAGTTTGGGTATTTGCACAAACACATAAATGATAGAAAATTATAGGAGAATTGGTGTTTGGTGTTTTGTAGGGTGAGGGGGTGTTGTGTGTTTGGCATGGGCTTAATTAAATGGGCATTGGAATTAAATAGGGATTAAAATGGGATTAGTCAAAGTTGGTATCCCCAATTTAATTAGAATAAATTGTCATATGGTCTTAAATTAAATGGGGGCACATGGGATCTCAAATGAGAGTGACACAAAGGTCAGGAATGATGTAGGCTTGGTGTCAGTCTTGGACTTTTTAATTGGTCCGGCTCAAAGGGTTAAGATGGTGGCTCAAAATAGATGGCAACGACACAAGTGCGCGACACGGGATTAAATATAGGATTTTGGATACGGGAAATTGTGCAATTAATTTAGGGCACAAGGGATCTGATTTTGAGGGACGGGAAAGTCCAGCGCCTAAATTGACGTGTCAAGTCAAGAGTGCAATAATCTGTTGGAATTTATGGGCTGATGTTGGGCTCCGAATCATTCAACAACGGTAGGGCGCGCCAAGGATTTAATTAAAATAAACAGACATCTGCAACCTTACTCTAAACCTCAATCAACTGCTGCTAAACCAAAATTTTCGATCCCATACTAGACTATCTATAGAAATAATTGAGGGAGTTTACACAACATTCGGCCAGACGCCAAACCAGTCAAGCAACACAACGACGGTTCTGGCCAGACGTGATGGATTTTATCGAAGCTGAAGTCAACAAGCTGATACCTAGTGGCTTCATTCGCGAGGAACAACACCCCGACTGGATAGCCAATATTGTGTCTGTCGTTAAGAAAAATGGGAAGATCCGAGTATGCATCGACTTTCGTAATCTAAATACGGCATGTCCAAAGACAAATTCCCTCTCCCAATCACCGACGTAATAATCGACAATACTTGTGGTTTTGAGCGCATGTCCTTCATGGATGGCTTCTCAGGCTACAACCAAATCAAGATATTTCCCGACGATGAGAAACATACGTCATTCCGGACCCCGATAGGCGTATATTGCTATACGGTAATATCTTTCGGTCTGAAGAATGCATGTGCTACATATCAGCGAGCTATGGGCACCATTTTTTGTGAACATCTGTGTAAGACGGTGGAATGCTACATCGACAATATCGCCGTCAAGAGTCTCTCCAAAGATGATCACCTCCAAGATCTGAGGACTGTGTTCGACTTAATACGCGCACACCGCCTCAAGATAAACCCTACCAAGTCCTTACTGGGAGTCTCCAGTGACAAATTCCAGGGTTTCGTCATCACTTTCTGGGGTATTCACATAGACTCCGATAAGACCAAGGCCATCTTGGAGATGCACCCGCCAAGGAACCTCCGGGAACTCCGCGACCTCCATGGGAGGTTGGCATACATTAGGAGGTTCATATCAAACCTCTCTGGACGTTGCCGGCGGTTCACAAAGCTCATGAAGAAAGGTGTCTCCTTTGTTTGGAATGAAGAGTGCCAACGAGCATTCGACAACATCAAAGAATACCTATCAAACCCTCCTGTGTTGGTAGCCTCGGTCATAGGAAAGCCATTTCTGCTCTATGTACGCGTAATGGATCACTCTCTCGATGCCCTGTTAGCCCAGAGTAGTGATTAAGGCCACGATCATGCCATATAATACCTTAGCCGGATGATGGTCGGCCCAGAGCATAGATATACCGTCGTCGAGAAAGAGTGCCTTGCGCTGGTATTCGTCACCAGAAAACTCGACACTACGTGACAGGACAGACCATTCACGTAATCTAGCGAGTCAACCTCCTCAGGGTCCTTATGACTAAACCTGGGGTACTCAGTTCCCGCTTAGCTACCTGGGCAATACTATTATCTCCATATGATATGATATTTGTCCCACAGAAGGCCGTCAAGGGTCAGGCATTGGCCGACTTTCTAGCAGCCCATCCAGGGTCAGAAATCTCAAAGCTTTATAAAGAGATTCCAGACGAAGTGGCAGACACCAACGTTACCTCACACGAAGCAGTTTGGCGAATGTTCTTTGACGGTGCTTCAAGAGCAGGGCCCAAAGGCGACATCATCGCTGGGGTCGGGATAGTGTTGATCTCCCCATATGGCCTCGTCATCAATCGCACATACTCACTCACGGAGCCATGCTCCAATAATATGGCAGAATACAATGCCCTAATCATCGGGCTCCAGCTCACCAAACAAGTCAGAGTAGAGTACTTGGAAGCCTACGACAATTCTCAACTTATCGTCAATCAAGTTCGGGGAGTATATGAAGTCCGAAACGAAGACTTGATCCCCTACCACCAAGCTGCACACAGCATTATCGTGACTTTTGAGATGTTCTTTATTGGGCATGTCCCTCGGTTGTAAAATATTGAGGCAAACGCTTTATCAGACCTCGCTGCTTCCTTGGCAGTCCCAGACAAGACACATCAGTTAATCACGGTAATCGGCCAAGAGCTGGTCTGTCCCAAAAGCAACATATGATTATGCCTCAGCTATGCAGCGGAGGTCGATACCGATACTCAAGATCGGAGGCTTCCATTCGTCGACTATGTAGTCTATGGATTTTTTTCTAAAAACCCAAAGGAAGCTACTTCAATCAGAAAATGCTTCCTCTATTTCTATTACGACACGGAGACCAAAATGTTGTACCATCGGTCCTACAATGGCCTTATGCTATGATGCTCGTCGAACGCAAAGGCAAAACAAGACCTCCGCGAAGCTCACGGTGGCGTCTGCGGGGCGCATCAACCCGGTCCAAAGCTACAGGACCGTCTTCGTAGAATGGGCTACTATTGGCCGATGATGGTAGCAGATGCTATCGATTACGCAAGAAAATGCCAAGCATGACAAATCCACGCTGACTTCATCCATCAGTCATCTGAGTTCCTATACCCAACGGTAGCATCTTGGCCGTTTGAGGCGTTGGAAATGGATATCATATGGCTAAAATTTCCTCCTTCATCAAAAGGACATCGGTTCATCCTGGCGATCACCGACTACTTCTCCAAATGGGCGAAAGCCGTTCCGCTCGCTGAAAACAACACAGCAAACGTGATTAACTTCGTCAAGCATCACGTTATATATTGCTTTGGTTTGCCGCGTAGGATCGTCCACGACAATGTACCACAGTTCGTAAGTCACGCCTTCTATTAGTTTTGTGACAAGAACGGAATCCAAAATATAGCCTCTATGGCATACAATTTTGCAGCAAACGGTCTAGGAAAGTGTTCAAAAAAACCATCATCAAGATCCTCAAGAAATTCGTGTCTTCCAATAAACGCGACTGGAACGATAAACTGGGTGAATGTCTCTGGTCCTACCGAACAACAGCCCTGACAGCCACTGGGAACACGTCATTCTCTTTGGTGTATGAAAGTGAGACGGTACTCCTGCTCGAGGTCTAAATTCCTTCACTACGAGTAGCTCTCTTCAACCAACTAACCACGGGCGAGAACTACCACCGACGGTTACAGGAGTTAGAAGTGCTCGACGAGAAACGGCTCTTAGCTCAACAATGCATAGATTTGTATCAAGTGCGTCTCTCTGGAGCCTTCAACAAACAGGTAAAACAGAGAATATTTCAAGTGGATGACCTTGTCTTAATAGTAAGAAGACTGATGGTTATGAATCACAAGACAGCCGGCAAATTCTAACCTAAATGGGAGGGCTCGTTCATTGTGGAAACCGTATTTTCCAACGACGCTTACCGGCTACCAAAATCCAACGGTGCTTGCTCATGATGCCTATCGACGATAAGTTCCTCAAAAAGTACTATATCTAAATTAGGCTGGTACTCCTCTATTACCAAATTATATCGTATCTTCCTGGGCGTTGGTTCATGTCCACCTTACTTGTGGACTGTCGCTCTAATACACTACTCCGGCGGAGTCCTCCATGTCCATATTACCTCTGAGTAAACTTTCTGGCCTTGATCATCGATCATCATGTCCATATTATCTCTGATATCGATTGTCTTCCAACTTATCACCCGTACACAATCCAAAGTATGTCCGCGGTGTTAAGTCCACAAAAATTTCCACGTCCATATTTCCTCTGGCAAGGCTTGTCTCAAACATATTACTTGCATTAACGTGCGCAAAAAGTAGTGGGTCCGCAAAACCTATCACGTCCATATTACCTATGATAGAGTTTATTTTTGAAATATATTATTCGCACCCTAAGTGCGCAAAAGGGTAATAGGTCCACCAAAATTCCACAGCGGGATGTCCTTACTATCCACAAAACCTATCACGTCCATATTACCTCTGATAGAATTTGTTTCGAATATATTACTCGCACCCCAAAGTGCGCATAAGGGTAATAGATCCACCAAAATCTCTCAGTGGGATATCCTTAAAAAGCTACGATATGGTACTACATTCATATTATCTCTAGTACAGTACCCAAAAATCCACAACATACAAAATTTTGGAAAAGGAGAGACTTTATTAATTAATATTCAAGATCATGAGTACATATGATAGAAATCCATTACATTTCAGGGTTTTCATTAGTATTCAAGGTCATGAGTACATATAATAGAAACCTGTTTTAAAGGATTTTCCATGAAGTCTCGCTAATACAAAACTTTTTCATTAGAAGCACCCCTCTATGCTGTCGTCGCTACTGATACAAGTCGAGCTCGCAGCAAAACTCAATGCTTTCTGGATTATTCCTCCACAGCGCAAACCTCAGTATATGAAAAAGAATCCATACCGACTGATAGTAGGGGAGGAGCATGAGTAGGCGCTCTATAATCATACGGGGATACAGACGACATGAATGGCAATTAATCCAAATCCTATCATTTTTGCCACGAGCCCCCAGCCGACAGCAAGCCGCATAGAGGGAAGAAATACAGCTAGCACGCTGCATAAGCAAGGACTACTCAGCGCATGTCGCAGGAGGTTCATTCTCGTGTCCTGGATCAATCTTTGCAAGAACTGTCCTCGTCTCCGAGATCAGTTCTAGACGAGGAACCGTCGCATAATGGTGATATTCTCTTCGAATAACGGGTGTTATGATATACTTACATGCTCCACCATGAGCATCATGAGCAAGGACAGAACCTGCAAAAAGAAGACATGCATCAGACTCAGCGAAGGTCGCATAAAGACACAGCGACCGCATACTGCTGCCCGGCCGCAGCGACGCACGACCAAGTCTGCACGTGCGAGCAAGAGGAGGTCTCATCCATGCGATCGAGCCAAAGATAGAGCTCTGCAAGCATGAAAGCAGATGACCCCCCACCCATGCGGCCATGCCAAAACTTGGCGCACATGTTACAGAGGAGTACTCGTTCACACATCAGAGGATTGCGCATGCCCAAGATGAGTCTCCTGCAGCAAGACGGTGTACTGGTGCCTTTGTGTCCTTCACAGCCCAGTGTTAGAAGGGCGGTACTAGCCTACCTCCAAGCAAAATATCCAGATCAGGAGGCCACGGAGCGAGACCACCCCTGATAAACTCTTCGGCGAGGAGAGTCGTACACTTCGACATCCTTCACAGGAAAAAGAGGAAACGAAGCAAGGAGATAAAAGTTCTCTCTTTGCCCCTGACTGCCTATTTATAGGCACCAAAACCACGTGAAGGGATCGAGACCATGAACCGAGCGGTTAATAAGATAAACCTGATATCTCGATCCGCGTGATCCTCTTTTATCTCCTCAAAAACCGATACCTCGAGCCCTGTGTCAGGAGACGGCGCAGAATTCTAAGAGATTCGCGCAAAGATCGAACCAAATCTTACCATTTAATACAGATTTGACAGCATGACAAAGCCCTCCATGCGACAACTTCTACATGCGTCAACCTAACAAACTTAGCAAAAGGAGACGGACAGTTAATGCGTGCTAATTTTATGCTTCTTATTCAAAGTATTCCAAACTTAGCCAAGTCTGAAAACTTTGAAGGGGGTCGTGTACAAGCATGAAAAGTCTCTCAATGCGCTCCAGTTTACGGTCAACAAATAAGTAAGAGATGCATAATCGGTGTAGACGTATAACACCCTTGGATACATGACGTCCCAAGACACATGCTGTCACGCCCCAGTCCCAAAATACGTAGGATTAGGAATACGTAAACATGCCAGCCGTATGTATATGAAAACTCTAATATATGAAAATCATAACGCATACGTACGATGTATTATGAATAACAATTCATAAATGTTATAGATTTATGTCATAAGTCACAGGGCATAACTAGATCTCATCCACAGAATCAAATAGAAATAAATAACCAATCAACTATATAACTGAATCAAGTATAAGATGCTTGATAAGAACAAGTAGTTGGGTAGAGACAAATCCACTACCAAACTAGAATATAAGAGAAATAAAATAAGTACATCTAATGAACAAATGGCTCGAAGAGAAGACCTCCTCGAAAGAGAGATAAGTAGCAAGTCCTGATCCGTGCTCCTGCAGATAGTCATGATCGTCTACACCTAGAAAGGGACCAGGTCTACGTAACAAGATACATAAAAGTATGCCAATAGAATACATTAAAACATGCATAATAGACAAAAAATATACAAGTACGATGTACTAGACAATCTATATGAATATGCAAAATGAGGATAACTTTTCAACGTATGGGCAGGTGTAGGCTACTCTAAAACACATGCTATCTCACAACTCACACACACGTCCATGTACCATCAATCGACATACCTCGAGGGTAGCGACCATCGCGACTCCAGAAGCCGAAATACCTCAAGGTTAGCGACCATCGTGACACAACTACCATAGTGCGTCCTAGTACTACGATTTACCAGAGTGGGTAGCCCATACGCCAACTGACTGTCCTCCCCTTCCATGATACTATGTGTCGAGTGTGTGTCAACATATATAATATATAATTATGACTGAAAAAATATATATATATAATGAATATATGAAAATATGATAAGCATGTAAAGTACTGTAAGCAATTTGGCAATGTATACTTGCCTGGAAAGAAAGCTGCGAAGTGTAAGCGTCCAGACGTCAAGCACAAGGGATTAGAAACTATGGCATCCGAATGAATGTCTCCGGATGCTGAAATAAATATCACTAACGTTCCCAGAATAAGCGATATAGTCAGAAAAGTCTACCCTTTCGTCCAATTTGGACACAGGGGCAAAACGATAATTTTGGGTCAAAGCGGGGTCTACATATGGGCCACTTTGCACCGAAATATGTGCCAGGGATAAAGGTCTCTAAATGGGATAAATTATAGGTCAAACAAATTCTAAACGACGATACGAACTCAACGATATATCCAATTTTGGATTCCGGTGAGCCGATCACAAATTCGCCCTTCAAGTCAAACCGTGGGGCCCGCGAATAGGCGGCTCGGTCAACTATCTCAGAATCATGTAAAACTTGGGTCACAGGACCAACGTGATACCACGAATCCAATGGCGCAAGTTTTATCGCATTTCGACGAGTATACACAAAGTGGAGTAGTTGTCTACAAAAGTCGCGATATAGGGACTTTTTGCGGATACGGGTTGATTTCGACACGCACACACGTCCGAATCAACTTCCGCGAAAGTCCACACGTCAGGATATACCATACGCCTCTTTCAGTGCAATTGGTATGCGATGAGGCGGTCCCGTTTGGCGGGGCGTACTCCGTATCACAAAATTTTAGTTTTAAAATAACAAGTTTTTGGTCATTTTGGAGGTCAAATAATTTAACAAATAAAATAAATTAATAAAAACTAAAAGAACAGTAAAATTCTTGATTATATTGAGAAAAAATATTTTAATTATATTTTGAAATTAAAACGGGTTGGTGGCAAATTGAGCATGAACATGGGGGTTTGGGTCAAATTTTTGGACTATTTTTGGACAGTTTTTCGGCCAACTTTTGGTTGATTTTTTCGACCAAATCAGGACACGAAAACTCGTCTTGCTTAGAGAGAATCTTAGAGGGTTAGGTTGTGAACGTATACGAAAAAACCGCTAGAGAAAAGAATCAAAGATGAGAGAGATACATCACCTTGAAGAGAGGGACGTCGAGGTTGTGCTGCTGCACACGCGTCAGTCAGCGCGCCACGCGCGGCTGCTGCGGCGTCAGTCGCCGGTCGGTGTGCGGCGATCGCCGGGGCTGAGGGGGTGGCGACGGCGACCGGGGTGAGGAGAGAAGGGATTAGGGTTAGGGTTTGGTAGTTGGGGTGTATATATATGTATATATATATAGAGGGAGAAATCGGGATGGGGGGAGTCTGGGTTCAAGCGGGTAGAGTAGGAATTTGGGTCTGGGGTCTTGGTTTAGGTGTTTAGGTGTTAAGTTATTATTATTTATTTTATTTTTTTCTTTACTTTTGTTTTTTTTTCTTTCCTTTTTATTTTATTAACTATATATATATATATATAGATGGATTATAAGTAAATAACTTTCGAAATATATTTGCATATATATTTATACATATAAATGGAAATATGAAAATACAAAAATATATTTTCATATAATAAATTCTTAGAATATTTATTCTACTTTAAAAAAATTATATATATATATATATATATATATATATATATATATATATATAATTTCTAAAAATATATTTGCACCCAAAATAACTTCTAGGAGATTTATAATATTTTAACACGAGATAAATTGTAGTAAAAATAAGTTTGGAGAAATAAATTTAAATATATTTTTTATAATCAAATAATCAAGAAATTTATTTTCTAAGAGAATACTCTAAAAAATTATCATTTAAATGAAGAGAAAATAAAATACTAAAAAAATACAAAATAAAGTTATGGGGGTTTCGGTCATGGGTAGGATTAGGATTCTAAAAGAATGAGATAATGGCAACTAATATGCAAATCTACAAAAAGAGAAAATGCCTAACTTGACACGAAAAATTATGGGTTACTAATTGTAGAAAAGTTGGAATTAAAAAATAACCACAATTAAATTATATATATTATCTAAATATTTAACACAAGAATCTATCTTTATTACACTAATGTCATACTAATGCCAAATGATCGAATTTTTTTGCCACGAAAGGATCCTACAGGTAATGTCTCCTATGTAGGCTACTTCCTATGAATGGCGATACAGATTTTTGGGCTATCCTATATCATTAATGTCCAAACCACGGTGAAGTGTCCTAATAAAATCATTGGATTTTATTTGATTAAAAAAATAATCTAAAACAAATACAAGAAATACAAAATACACACAAGATACCTATTTTTGGGTCAGGGGGTTTACACATGCCGCTCATTGATGCACCGTCCCTACAGTCACATAAGAGCATTTATGATTCTGACAAAACAGACAGTCATCCTGACCGCCTCGAATCCTGCACCGAGGATTGGAATCCGGACTGACGTCTTCGTCATAATTACTTTTGGCAGTATACAACTGTTCAAACGCCACGAATGCAGAAGACGACAAAAATTCATGCGTCTCTGGCCCAATGCATCCCAAACTCCATGCGTTTCATGCGTCTCTGGTCCAATGCGTCCCAGACTCCATGCGATCCATGCGTCTCTGGCCCAATGCTTCCAACTAACAAGATCCTTCCATTACAACTAAAGAGATCTTCGTGCAGCCGATGCGGGCTACGCGTCCAAACGACCAAGTCACGCATACAATGGGCTGAAACGACCATGAGATCTCATCAACAGTAAATCCTAACCAAGCTCACATGGCAGTTTCACCGTGACATGCGGCCACAGTTGCAACCGCATTCTGTTGAGAGAGCCATGTGCGGTCATCAAACAGGGGCACATGCGGCATCCATAGCATGCGGCCACAGAACAACTATAAATAACAAGGTACTACCCCATGCAAAAGTCGGACCGGCTATCTGCGAATCAACACTCAAAGGATCAGAGAAGAGCTGCTGCATTGGATCTCCACGGAGTAAAGAGAGTTACTGCACTCCTAACTCTCCATTGTCACTCCCAGAAAACAAATTTGTACTTAGATTGTTTTCTAGGACTCTTCTTTGTACTTTCTTAGTTTGTTAATCAAATTCAGTTCTCCAAGTTCTCGTTTTGATTTAAATGGCAAACATGGTCATAAGAAAAATAATTATAAAAATAAGATACATGACCATCACATGTCCATTTTTAACGATTTTTATCAAAAATACTAACGAAACCTAATCATGCACTATTTAAACCAAAATATAAAATTTAGATACCAAATTAACAAAAAATAAATTCGATCACCAAAATGACGACTATAACATTCCTCAGGCACTATTTAGACAATTAACTCTTGAATAAAATACATATAAAAAGTTATTCTGATATAGAATGAAGCCTTAGTGCATAACCCATATTTCAAATGGATAAAAAAATAAGTCAAGATACTAATTTAGATCTTGACCAACAAAGTGTTGAAAACAATTTAATTATTGAACGAATATTTTAATGGTTGTATAAAAAGTGAGTGTTTGTAATACTCATTTATTCAAGCATTCAGTCCAAAAAAAAGAGACTACATCCATTGCTTCATCAATTTATACGGTGTGAAGTGTTGCCATTTGAGGAGGAGTATCGTTGTATCTTGCGAGACACAATCGTCACTAAACTGTAAACATATGAGCGGAACGAATATTGTTTTAAGGACATTGAAATAAATTCAAATCTTGATCTCGATCAGACTATCTATTTACATTATTTATATTTTATTTTCATATTCTAAAATATTACTGAGTAGAGATTATTTTTAGATAACACAAAGGACAGTCACAATTCAACCTGAGGAAAATATTTAGAAATTTGAAAATTGTTAACGCTCCCCAATCTGATTATCCACTCCCACCAGCTCCCACTTTATTTGGTGAGCAGAAAGCATATGAAAGTTAGAAATTTAATTATTATTTTGAGCTTCATTCGATAAACTGAAGGCATCCAAACACACAATAAAAATTGTTTGTTTATAAACTAAAATAAGATAAATATATAAATAGTCAAACCTTCCTAGTTCTTGTAGCTAAGCAGATGCAGATACCTATTGGGTTCCCCGCGGATGCATATTTCATTCGAATGTTTAAATATCTTTTATTTATGTTTGGTTCAAATGCTTAAAATCCTGCTTTCTTTTGTGTTGTTATGCTTAAAAAGTATGATGGAGCAATAATTGTGTACCGACTCAAAATTTTAAAAGTAGGTCTACACAAATCGAAATTGAGACCGCAAAAAAACTAATCGAAATTATATGACAGTTTATGATTGGCCGAATTTTTTTTTCTACATTAACAGAATGTCAGTGATTATTTGTTCGGCCAATCAAACGTTGTTACGTGGTATTTTGGTTTGATTTTGCAGTTTATCTTTGGATCTGTCTATAGAGTTTATGAAATTTTAAACAGTGCTAATGTGCGAGTGCCACACCAAAACCACAACATTTATAACAAGGAGAATCTACATCATTTCTGTAAACGATAATTTCAGTTTTTTTTCCAATTTAGGTTTAGACAAAAGCATCCAAAATATGAAATATTCAATGTAGCAGTACGCAAAATAGTTTAGCTATCCGTTTTTACAACATTATTATTTTCATAAAATCACTGACAATAACTAAATCAAAAAGCAATAATCTATGCGAATAAAAGCAGTCTCCATTCTGTACCATAAAGTGTCGGCTTTAACTATAGCCTCTGTAATTTCCCACGAGCTAAAACTACCATAAACTGCAAATTCAGACCGAAGTGGACTCAAACGCAAAAAGACGCCAACGTTCTCTTTCAGAAGCAAACAACTCACCCAAAAACTAAAAAAATACTTTCTAAGCCAATATCTCTTTAAAACTCGCGGGAAAAAAAGATTCTTTCCAAAAACCAGACAAATCTAGACCGACCGTTCACGTAAACGACAAAGTTCACGCGACCGTTGGATCAGTAGTATATGACGAAGGTGCAAATTAGTTAACTCATTCCGTTCGAAACTGAATATTTTCCGTTAAATATAACGTTTCAAATTTTCTTCCCCGTTCCACTAAAACATTTACATCTTCCTGCTTTTTTTCCGAAAGCAGGCCCCAGGAAAAGAAAAAGGGAAAAAAAGACTATAGGTGTGGGCCTAGCCATGGCCGGCTCAAACTGCCGGCAGGAACTCCGTCCTCCACGTCAGATCCGAAAATTCCGGAACGCCGCAGTCGAACAGCGCTCCGTCAAATATAATGGGTCCAACGTCCGACCCGTTATCCCTCTCCTCCGACCCGAACCCGAACTCCAGATGGAAGTCGTCGTCAAAACCCCAAATCTTCCCGAAACCGACGTCATCGGAAGCTCCGTCTCCGGTCGCGACAGGTTCTTCCGGCGGCGGTAGGCCGAGCTCGTCGTCGGAAGCTTCGAGGAGGAAGCCGAGGTCCGGCTGGTTCGGGTTCGGGTCCGGAGCGGGGACCGAGACCAGATCCAAAGGTAGGGCAGTGGCGATTTCCTTCTCGAAGCTCCGCATGACGTTGTAGAGGTCGTCAATGGCTGGATCCGGATCCGGTTCCGAACCCGACCCGTCGCCCTTATCGGGTCTGGGCTCGTCGCCGAGGATGTCGAACAGGAAGTCCGCCCGTATCCGTTTCGCCTCCGGCGAGTCCACCGACTCCTCGACCACTTCATCGTCGTTCCTATGTCGCTTGCTAGTTTCCATTGGAGGATGAGAGAGAGAGAGAGAGAGAGAGAGAGAGAGAGAATTAGAATATGGGTATTTTGGGAAAGAATGAAAATATGGGGAGTATAATGGGAAGTGGAGTCTGATTGCGGGTGTATATATAGGAATGGAATTTTGAGTTGCTAATATTTGCCGAATATTTAAAAGTCGGATATTTCGAACTTTTTTTTTAGGAGAAAAGCTGATGTGGGCCAGGGGGGATGGTGCGTGTGGATCGGGGGATGCCCTTAGCGGACGTGGCGGCGTTCTGTTTACCGTATTTAAATTGGTCTATTGGGATTGTTTGGCGTCCGGGAATTAGCTGGGGTTGGAATCCGGACATGGAGTCCGGGACCACCCGACCCAGTCAGTGGCTAGTGCCGGATTAATCGGCGTGTTCGTCGGTAGGACCGTAAGATTCCCTTTTTTGCGTAAAAGCCCTCTGTTGTTTTACATGTTGCATCAACGATCCATCTTCATAAAAATAATATAAATTGAAAGGGCTTTTGATCAATGTAACTACGTGACAAAGCATCTCCAACTCAATTGTTTTGGAAGGACATTTTTTTACTCAACTCGAGTGACTTTTGTATTTATGAGAGAGATAAAATTCTAACTGGATAACAGAAGCTTAATGGATCGAGCTACGAAATATATTATTATTTTTTTAAATGGTGGAAGTTGGAGAACAGTGGACTCAAAGATATGTAATGCAGTGTCCACAAAGTTTTACGTCGAAAACTATAAAAAAAAATTATTATTGTTTTGTAATATTTTATAGTTCCTATATGGCATGAGGCACAAGCCGATATATCAAAATTGTATTCATCAAAGACAATTAAGAAGAAAAATTTCTCTAATGCAAAAAAATTGAAAAAAAAAAATTTCAACTTCAAGCATAATTTATCATCTTCTTTATTTTTTAAAAGTATATTTTTATTCATAATTGATGGCATAGGGTCACGTTTGGTTAGCAAAATCTAGACATTGGAAAATGAAAGTCATTCATTTCATGTTTTTGGATGCCACAGAAAATAAGCAGAAAAAAAAAAATTCCAAAAAAAAAAAATATAAGAGAAAAAACGGAAAATTTCGTTCAGAGCAACGAAAATAACAAGAATTCCACTGAAAGCATAAAAAATTCAAAATTTACAAAAAAAATATCATAACGTCCTTTCTAATGACGTTTTACGCTTTTCCGTTAGAAAAGTAAAAGATCCGTTAGAAAAGCAAAAAAAAAAAATAAAAAAAAAAGGAAAACGCCCTTTGGAAGAGCATTTTTCCTAGAAAAAATGTCCTTTCTAGGGACGTTTTTCTTTTTTTTTTCTTTTTTTTACTTTTCTCTCTCCTCTCTCCTCTCTCTCACTCACTCTCTCTCTCTCTCTCTCTCTCTCTCTCTCTCTCTCTCTCTCTCTCACCCACTCACTCTCCCTCTTCTCCTCTCCTATTCTCCTCTCTCCTCTCCTCTCCTCTCCTCTCCTCTCATGTTCTCCTCTCTCTCTTCTCTCCTCTCCTCTCCTCTCTCTGTTCTCCACCTCCACGAGCATCTCCCCGTTGTCATGCTCGATCCCGACCGACCGCTCCCTCCGTCCGAGCCTCGCGCTCGTCGAATACGACCGCTCCTCCCCCATTGCCACGTGCTCCCGCCTCGACAGCAGCGACGACGACCTCGCGGCGGCAGCCTTCGACCTGAGGTCGTCGGCGAGGAGGACGGGCTCACCGTCGACGGAGACGGAGAGGGAGTAGCCGGAGGTGTCACGACCCGATCCCAATAATCTGGGTCCAGTCGGATCATGCCCAGCCTGCACCGTTGTGAGACGGCGGCAGTAAGCTGTATCAATCCGTAGTAACACACAGACATCCAGAATACATGAAGGAAATTCAATTTTATTGCTAAGTCCGAAAGAGAAATTCTTTTACAAGCAAAGATCAAGCAAAACATGGTCCAGGGTTATTACTTCAACCCTGATTATTACAACTTGGAAATTAAAGGGGAAACAACTAAACATCGGCCTCCTGGCTAGGTTCAGCTAGAGCTTCAGTACTCTGGTCCGGACCATAAAAGGTGTCATACGCCTCATCGTCACCGTAACCACCTAAAATTGTTAATCTCCAGTCAGGAGGGAGCAAGAACATATATCCAATTCCAGCACCTTAATGATAATTAAAATGATGCAATGAAATAGTTTTGAACAATATTTATATTTTTGTATGCAACAAATATGAGACAAGAACAGTAAATGTCGATGAAGCAAATGATGACAAACTACAATCACTAAAAGTGTTTTGAGAAAGGTAGCATCCCGTGGCCGGTTGGGGTTGGAGGCAATCTGTGTTCTAGTGAACACGGTGCGGCGTCAGTCCAGTGAGGTTGGACTTCAGCTATCCACAATGAGGCAATAAGGGGGCTTTGACCACGGGTGCTAACTTTTACTCCCCAGTTCCCAAGGCAATAGTCAATGAGTCAATGAGTCAATGAGTCAATCAATCAGTCAATCAGTCGGTTCCGTGAAATCAAGTGTCGTCCCAATACATCTATATGACATGCAACATATTTAATTACAACTAAAATACCGATTTTGAATTATATGAAACTTGCCTGGAGTTGGTTGGTGACGCGAGTGAGATGTCGCGACGGTCTCAACCTTAGTTACAGGAACCTACATTTATTAATAATCTGATTTTAGAATTAAAACAAAGGGTTTTAATCTGACTTGATTAGTTAACTAAGTTAATGATTCAATCCAACGATCGATTAATAATAATAATTTGTAATTAGTAATTTAGTAAAACAAAAACCCTTTTTAATAATAATAAAACTTATTTATTTTATCGTAGCAAATATTATATTTTTATTTTATGGTAAAATATCGTTTTGTTTCTAATAGGATAAAATAGGAAAGTACGATTATAATAAAATAATATCGTTTGTTTTTAGCAATCAATTTATTTCTAATAAACTAAGCTTAGGGGAAAAATATTACTTTTTATTTTGGTAATATTATAAATCAATTTGTAAGAGAATAATATTTTGGAAAACCTATTTAAATACTAACATATTATATTTTGAATACTAAAAAATCATTTCAGAATTATCTATTAACTAATTACTAATTTACGTAATATTTAATAAGGTTTTTATTATATATATATAACTAATATACGTATTTGCAGATCGTTGTATCAAATCGTTAATTAATTAACAAACCAATAACTAACAAATCATTAATCTACTTAATTAACTATAACCTATCAATTTCTAAGCTATCCCGGGATTGACAGAGCTTTATTCTGTCAGTCCCGGTCGGACAGGGGAGTGGTTTTGGAAGGAACAGTACATTCTGATAGTGGCACCTACCGGGAAGCTGATGGAGGAGCACCGAGGGGAGGCCTCGGACTCGGGATCGGGGTATTTCGAGTCCGACACGCGGTTCTGCGTCCTGGACACGTGTCTACGGCTAGGGTTCCCTGTGTCCGGGGCTGTGTCCGCGTGTCCGGGCTCTGGGGGACAGGCCGTCGGTCGACGAGGTCGGGCCGGGGCTGCGGCGGCTCAGGCGAGGGGCGGCGAGGTCTCCGGCGGCGTCGAGGGGGCTCGGGATAGCCGGCGGAGGGCTGAGAAGAAGAGGGGAGGAAGATGAAGGGGCTCGGGCCTTGGCGTCGGGTGCTGGCGGTCGAGGGCGGCCGGAGTCAGGTTCGGCGAAGGCTCTGCGGGAGGGCTGAGGTGCTAGGGGAGGGGACGGCGGTCGCCGGAGCTAGGGCACGGTGGGTGGAGTTAGGGCTAGGGTTTAGGGGAACGAGGCGGAGGAGAGGGGAATTATATAGGGGCTGGCTGGGGCGTCGTGGCCGCGGGATCCGGAGGGGAGGCGACGTGGAGGAGGGCGTGGCCGGTTGGCGCGCGATTTCCGGCGGGCGGCGAAAATCCCGGGTCGTGGGGGAGTCGGGGAACAGGGGTGATGGTAATGGGTCGGGTCGGGCGCGGATCCGGGTCCGGCCGACCCGCCCGACCCGCTAAGGAGTGAGGGGTTGGGTTGGGCTGCCCAATGGACTCGGCCCAACGGGCTGGGCTAAAAAGAAAAATAATAATAATAATATAAATAATAATTAAAACAGAAATTTAAATAATTAATTTTTAGAAAATAGTTTTTAGGCTTTTAAAAATTGGTCTGAGGCCCAATAAAATCCCAGAAAATTACCCTAAGTCCGGTTTTCTATTTTACACCCAAAAATATTATTTTCATGATATTTTAATATTATTTATTAACAATTAGAAATTATTTATTAATTGAAAACCTTGATTTTAATTACAGAAAAAAAATCCCAGAAAGTTCCAGAAAATTGGAAAAAATCCAAGATTTAATAATTTGAAAATTCAGGGGGTTTACAACCTACCCAACTTATAGAAATTTCGTCCTCAAAATTAACTACAATTGAAGGGAGAACAAGGGTAAACATGCCTTAAAACAGATGAGGGTACTTCTGCCTCATCTCAGCCTCTCGTTCCCAGGTGGATTCGCCTGGGGAGTGGTGGAGCCACTGAACTTTGACCAGTGGAATCACGGTGTTCCGCAACTGCTTTTCCATACGGTCTACGATCCTTACTGGCTGCTCTGGTACCGTAAGACTTGGCCCAATCTCCAACTCTGAATGATCCAGGATGTGGCTAGGGTCCGGAATGTAACGCCTCAGCTGCGATACATGGAAGACGTTGTGCACGCCTTCAAGATTAGGTGGTAACGCCACTCTGTATGCCACCTCTCCAACTCTGCTCACTATCTCGAATGGGCCGATATACCTGGGACTCAGTTTCCCAGCTCTGCCAAAACGGATAGTTCCTCTGGTGGGGGAGATCTTGACGAAGACACTATCACCTGCTTCGAACTCCACAAGTCGGCGACGGCTGTCCGCCCAATGTTTCTGACGATCTTGAGCCACCCGAAGTCTGTCTCTGATCACCTTGACTTTTTCAGCCGCATCTGTAATCATCTCAGGTCCCAGCATGACTCGTTCTCCTACGTCGTCCCAAGCCAAGGGAGTGCGGCAACGACGTCCATACAGAGCCTCAAAAGGAGTCATGCCGATGCTGGCCTGGTAGCTGTTGTTGTAAGCAAACTCTACCAAGTGTAGGTGGTCCTCCCATGATCCTCCAAAATCCAGGACGCAAGATCTCAGCATATCCTCTAACGTCTGGATGGTTCTCTCTGACTGTCCGTCGGTCTGTGGGTGATATGCAGTGCTGAACTTCAGTTGGGTCCCCAGACTCTCTTGCAAGCTCTTCCAGAAGTGAGAAGTAAAGCGGCTGTCTCGGTCTGATACAATGCTCACAGGAACTCCATGTATCCGGACGATTTGCCTCATGTATAGGGCAGCTAACTTCTCGGTGGATAAACCAACCTTGAAGGGAATAAAGTGGGCAGACTTAGTCAATCTGTCTACGATCACCCAAATAGCGTCCTTCCCTCCTTGGGATCGAGGCAATCCTGACACAAAATCCATAGTGATGTGCTCCCATTTCCATTCTGGAATGGGCAGCGGCTGAAGAAGTCCTGCTGGTCTTTGTCTATCTGCTTTCACCTGCTGGCAGATCAAGCATTTGGCAACGAATTTTGAGACATCCTTCTTCATTCCATACCACCATACGTGCTCCCGTATATCTCGGTACATCTTATTTGCTCCAGGGTGGATGGAATACTGTGAGTGATGCGCTTCCTGCATCAGCTGTTCCCTCAATTCACCAGCAGGTACACAAAGTCTGGTGCCATTCCTCAGTGTTCCGCCGTCTGAAATAGAGAATCCCTCCAGTGTGCCAGCTAACACCTGGTCCCTGAGCTTGCACAATGCTCCGTCCTCGAATTGAGTCTCCTTAATTTTGTCCATCAAGCTAGACTGCACTTGCAAATGCATCATGGGGAAGTCGGCGCCGGGTACTATTGCTTCCCGTCCAAGCTTCTTCATTTCTTCTGCAGGCAATACGAGTTCTAGTCCCAGCTTCTCCATGTCCTCCAGTAGGTACCGATCTGTCGTCAAGAACATCGCCATCGGATATCGACTAAGTGCGTCGGCGACCACATTAGCCTTTCCGGGATGGTACTGCAGGCTGATATCAAAGTCCTTCATGAACTCCAACCATCGTCTCTGACGCATGTTGAGCTCCTTCTGTGTAAAGACATACTTGAGACTTTTGTGGTCCGTGTATATCTCTACTCTTTCGCCGTACAGGTAGTGCTTCCACAGCTTCAAGGCGAAGATGACTGCTGCTAGCTCCAGGTCATGCGTCGGGTAGTTCTTCTCATGAGTCCGTAATTGCCGGGAAGCATAAGCAATTACCTTTCCATGTTGCTGGAGTACACATCCTAATCCTTTGCCGGACGCGTCGCTATAAATTGAGAATCCTCCTGATCCTGAGGGTAGCGACAAGATTGGTGCTGTTGTTAGCCTTCTCTTCAGCTCTTCAAATGACGCCTGGCATGCCTCGGTCCAGACGAACTCTTCATTCTTCCAGGTTAGCTTGGTCATGGGCTCAGCAATCCTTGCAAAGTCCTTCACGAATTTCCTGTAATATCCAGCTAAGCCCAAGAAGCTTCTGATCTCTGCAACTGAACTGGGGGTATTCCATGTCTCCACGGCAGCTATCTTCTTGGGGTCCACTGATATGCCTTCTCCTGTGACAACGTGGCCGAGAAAGTCCACCTTGTCTAAGAAGAATTCACACTTGGACAGTTTTCCATATAGCTTTTCTTTTTTGAGGATTTCTAAAACTATCCTCAAATGCTGCTCGTGTTCTTCCTTGGTCTTCGAATAGATCAGAATGTCGTCAATGAAGACAACGACAAACTGGTCCAGGTATTTGTGGAAGACTTTGTTCATGAGATTCATGAACACTGCTGGGGCATTTGTAAGACCAAAGGGCATGACCAAGAATTCAAATTGTCCATACTTGGTGTTGAATGCTGTCTTCAGAATATCTTCCTTCCTCACCTTGATTTGATGGTAACCCGATCTGAGGTCTATCTTCGAGAAAACCTTAGCTCCACTCAGCTGGTCGAAGAGGTCGTCGATCCGGGGCAGCGGGTACTTGTTCTTGATAGTGATGTTGTTCAATGCCCGGTAGTCTATGCACATTCTGACTGTCCCATCCTTCTTGGGTACAAACAAGACTGGTGCACCCCAGGGTGAGGCACCGGTCCTGATGAATCCTTGCGCCTGAAGCTCGTCAATCTGGTCTTTCATTTCCTTGGACTCCTTGGGATTCACTCGGTAGCAGCGTTGGGAGATTGGTGCTGCGCCAGGTATAAGATCGATCGAGAATTCCACATCTCGATCAGGGGGTAGCCCCGGAAGATTGTCTGGGAAGACGTCTATAAATTTCGCTATGAGAGGATGAGGGGGTCCGGTTTCTTCCGTGATGGATGTGTAGGACACACTCCACGCCTTCAGGTGCTCGAATCACTTTGAGTTTAGGTCCTCCAGGTGGATCTAGAGTTACGCAGCCTTCTCGACAGTCTATCAGAGCATGATGTTGACTAAGCCAATCCATGCCCAAGACTACGTCATAGTTTGGCAGAGGCATTATTAGGAACTGAGTCTGAAACTCATGTCCTGAGATAGTGACTGGGCAACTACAAGTCTCACTAATGGGTATTAGTCCTCCACCAGTCATAACTCTACAGATTATCTTACTTATGCCAGTAACTAGATGGTGTGCAGAAATGAAGTTTGCAGATATAAAACTGTGTGATGCTCCAGAATCAAATAATGCTAAGGCAGGGTGCGAATGAAGTAGAATGGAACCTGCGATGACATCTCCTTCTGTCTCGGGTTCAGCTTCTGGCTCTTCCACAGTCAAGGCAAAAGCTTGCCCGGCTCTGTGCTGGTTGTAGCGCTGCTGCTGGGTAGGCAGTGGACCTCTCTGCTGTCCAGCTCCAGTTTTGTTGTATGCTGTGGGGCAGTCCTTCACTTGATGGGTGGCAGATCCACAAGCAAGGCAGTGTCCCAATTTCTTCCTGCAGATCTCTGCGGTATGACCTGGCCTTTTGCAGTAGACGCAGTTGACCGCCTTTGGTTGGTTGTACTGATGCGCTTTGTTGGCCGCTGCTGGCTGTTGTTGCTGGGACTGCTGGGGATAGGAGGGCCTATTGTTGTTGTTGCTGTGCCTCTTGTTGTTGCCCTGATAGTTGTTGCTTGACCCTGGATGCTCCCTCTTGGGTCGAGCAGGTGAACTGGCCTCTACATCTTGGGCCACCTTCAACATCTTGTCATAAGTCTTCGCACCGTTAGCAGCTACTAAGGTGCGGATCTCTTCACGTAGTCCGTGCCGGAACTTCTTAGCACGTTCCACAGGGTTGTCCACCAGGTGACTTGCAAACCTGCCAAGCCTATTGAACTCAGCCGCATATTCCTCAATTGTGCGGTCTCCTTGCTTCAGATCTTGAAACTGTCTTCCCATAGCTTCGAGGGCCGCCTCTGGAAAGAACTTCCGCTTGAACTGCTTCTTGAATAGCCGCCAGGAAATCCCTCCAGCTCGAAATCTTGGCTCGTTGCGGTACCAAATGTTAGCCAGATCTCTCAGCTGGAGTGCTACGGCCTCAACCATGAGGTCGTCTGGGAGTCGAGCGACGCTGAGGAGTCGCTCCATATCATCTAGCCACTCGTCTGCGTAGATGATGCCTTCGGTCCCCTTGAAGGGACGCGGGTCCAACTTCTTAAAATTTTCCACAGTTCCAACCTTTACCTGGATAACAGGTTTGTGGTTAGACCGGAAATTCATTAATGGAATCCAAGCTTTTAAGTCCTTAATTACCTTGGCAGGCTCCTGTTCTGACTGGGATGTTCCTAGCGCTGCCATGGCTACATTATGGGCGTTCTCCATGCCCTCTTTCATAATCGCGGTCTGCTCGCGATTTGCTTCAGCTTGGACCCTCTGGGCTTCAAGAACTCCTCGTAGCAGGCCTACGAGTTCAGCGGGGTCCACTGGCACAGGTGGTGCAACAGGAGGAGTCACATCGGCTGGAATCGATGTGGTCCTGGGAGGAATGGGTGGAGCTGCATGCACTACTGAAGTGTAGGCAGCGCGGGGAGTTCTTGCAGCATGGGGGCGATCTGTGAGCTGCAACGGAGAGGGGTCGGACTGAGCTTGAGTTGGGGTGTGCTCAGAAGACGAAGCCTCTTCTTCGGCTGGGCCGGAACGGGTTGTCTTTCCCCGTGCCATCTTCTGGAAGGTTTAGGAAGCAAGCATAAGCGAGGTAACCTATGTTCTATAAGCAAGCAAAATAATTGTATATATGTATAGATAGAAGAATTTTGGTCCTATGATGCGACAGATTGAAATTTTTCTCAAGAATTCTAAGTGTTCTAATTGTTTCTAGAGTCTGTTTTCCTAAAGTCATACTAACATAAGGTCAAAGGCAAGTCGGTTTGTTTGGCTAGCCTAAGTTGACTAGACCAAAGGTTGTAAACAAAGACCTGCATGGGCCACCACTGAAAACATGTCACGACCCGATCCCAATAATCTGGGTCCAGTCGGATCATGCCCAGCCTGCACCGTTGTGAGACGGCGGCAGTAAGCTGTATCAATCCGTAGTAACACACAGACATCCAGAATACATGAAGGAAATTCAATTTTATTGCTAAGTCCGAAAGAGAAATTCTTTTATAAGCAAAGATCAAGCAAAACATGGTCCAGGGTTATTACTTCAACCCTGATTATTACAACTTGGAAATTAAAGGGGAAACAACTAAACATCGGCCTCCTGGCTAGGTTCAGCTAGAGCTTCAGTACTCTGGTCCGGACCATAAAAGGTGTCATGCGCCTCATCGTCACCGTAACCACCTAAAATTGTTAATCTCCAGTCAGGAGGGAGCAAGAACATATATCCAATTCCAGCACCTTAATGATAATTAAAATGATGCAATGAAATAGTTTTGAACAATATTTATATTTTTGTATGCAACAAATATGAGACAAGAACAGTAAATGTCGATGAAGCAAATGATGACAAACTACAATCACTAAAAGTGTTTTGAGAAAGGTAGCATCCCGTGGCCGGTTGGGGTTGGAGGCAATCTGTGTTCTAGTGAACACGGTGCGGCGTCAGTCCAGTGAGGTTGGACTTCAGCTATCCACAATGAGGCAATAAGGGGGCTTTGACCACGGGTGCTAACTTTTACTCCCCAGTTCCCAAGGCAATAGTCAATGAGTCAATGAGTCAATGAGTCAATCAATCAGTCAATCAGTCGGTTCCGTGAAATCAAGTGTCGTCCCAATACATCTATATGACATGCAACATATTTAATTACAACTAAAATACCGGTTTTGAATTATATGAAACTTGCCTGGAGTTGGTTGGTGACGCGAGTGAGATGTCGCGACGGTCTCAACCTTAGTTACAGGAACCTACATTTATTAATAATCTGATTTTAGAATTAAAACAAAGGGTTTTAATCTGACTTGATTAGTTAACTAAGTTAATGATTCAATCCAACGATCGATTAATAATAATAATTTGTAATTAGTAATTTAGTAAAACAAAAACCCTTTTTAATAATAATAAAACTTATTTATTTTATCGTAGCAAATATTATATTTTTATTTTATGGTAAAATATCGTTTTGTTTCTAATAGGATAAAATAGGAAAGTACGATTATAATAAAATAATATCGTTTGTTTTTAGCAATCAATTTATTTCTAATAAACTAAGCTTAGGGGAAAAATATTACTTTTTATTTTGGTAATATTACAAATCAATTTGTAAGAGAATAATATTTTGGAAAACCTATTTAAATACTAACATATTATATTTTGAATACAAAAAAATCATTTCAGAATTATCTATTAACTAATTACTAATTTACGTAATATTTAATAAGGTTTTTATTATATATATATAACTAATATACGTATTTGCAGATCGTTGTATCAAATCGTTAATTAATTAACAAACCAATAACTAACAAATCATTAATCTACTTAATTAACTATAACCTATCAATTTCTAAGCTATCCCGGGATTGACAGAGCTTTATTCTGTCAGTCCCGGTCGGACAGGGGAGTGGTTTTGGAAGGAACAGTACATTCTGATAGTGGCACCTACCGGGAAGCTGATGGAGGAGCACCGAGGGGAGGCCTCGGACTCGGGATCGGGGTATTTCGAGTCCGACACGCGGTTCTGCGTCCTGGACACGTGTCTACGGCTAGGGTTCCCTGTGTCCGGGGCTGTGTCCGCGTGTCCGGGCTCTGGGGGACAGGCCGTCGGTCGGCGAGGTCGGGCCGGGGCTGCGGCGGCTCAGGCGAGGGGCGGCGAGGTCTCCGGCGGCGTCGAAGGGGCTCGGGATAGCCGGCGGAGGGCTGAGAAGAAGAGGGGAGGAAGATGAAGGGGCTCGGGCCTTGGCGTCGGGTGCTGGCGGTCGAGGGCGGCCGGAGTCAGGTTCGGCGAAGGCTCTGCGGGAGGGCTGAGGTGCTAGGGGAGGGGACGGCGGTCGCCGGAGCTAGGGCACGGTGGGTGGAGTTAGGGCTAGGGTTTAGGGGAACGAGGCGGAGGAGAGGGGAATTATATAGGGGTTGGCTGGGGCGTCGTGGCCGCGGGATCCGGAGGGGAGGCGACGTGGAGGAGGGCGTGGCCGGTTGGCGCGCGATTTCCGGCGGGCGGCGGAAATCCCGGGTCGTGGGGGAGTCGGGGAACAGGGGTGATGGTAATGGGTCGGGTCGGGCGCGGATCCGGGTCCGGCCGACCCGCCCGACCCGCTAAGGAGTGAGGGGTTGGGTTGGGCTGCCCAATGGACTCGGCCCAACGGGCTGGGCTAAAAAGAAAAATAATAATAATAATATAAATAATAATTAAAACAGAAATTTAAATAATTAATTTTTAGAAAATAGTTTTTAGGCTTTTAAAAATTGGTCTGAGGCCCAATAAAATCCCAGAAAATTACCCTAAGTCCGGTTTTCTATTTTACACCCAAAAATGTTATTTTCATGATATTTTAATATTATTTATTAACAATTAAAAATCATTTATTAATTGAAAACCTTGATTTTAATTACAGAAAAAAATCCCAGAAAGTTCCAGAAAATTGGGAAAAATCCAAGATTTAATAATTTGAAAATTCAGGGGGTTTACAGGAGGAGGGCTTGAGGCCGCCGGTGGCGGGAAATTTGGCGCGGGAGAGGTCCCAGGAGAGGTCGACGTGGCGGTCCTTGACGCCGAGCCGCCTCGATCCGCGCCGCTTCCAGAGGAGCCATGGCCGGATCTTGAAGGTCAGGGTTTCGGAGTCCTCTTCGTCGTCGTCGTCGATGCGGAGGACGACGCGGACGAGGAGGCCGATGACGGTGCGGGACCAGGTCAGCGAGGCGACGCCGAGGAGGGTCTCGTAGACGGACATGGCCAGGCTAGGTCCCGCCACCGTCGACGCCGGAGTGAGAGAGAGAGAGAGAGAGAGATGAGAGTGAGAGAGAGAGAGAGAGAGAGAGAGAGAGTGAGTGAGTGAGTGAGTGAGTGAGTGAGTGAGTCAACAGAGAGAAAAGAGAGAAGAGAGAGAGTGTGAGTGAGAGTGAGAGAGAGAGAGAGAGAGCATTGAGGGAGTGAGAGAGTGAGTGAACAGAGAGAGAGAGAGAGACTGAGAGAGAGAGAGATTTAATATAAAGAAAGGAAAACACCCCTAGGTCCTTCCAAATAGCGTTTCCTATTATTTTTGTTTAAAAAAAAAATTTAACGTTTTTTTTGGAATTAAACCTAATTAAGCAAAAAAAAAAATCTTCACAAAATTTTGGAATTGTTCAACCTTCCTCTACTAGGTCAACCTCTCAGACTCAACATGGTTCCACAAGAGGTTGGAATTACGGCTGACCCCAAAGATTGATCCATAATAAAGGTTAAATAGCAACTAAAATTAGCTTCGAATAAATATAATACATAGATAAAATTCTACCAAGGCTAGCTAATTTCTTTGGTTAAACATAATTAAGCAAAAAAAAAAAAAATGTTTTGACAAAATTTCGGTCTTGAAAAACTTTTTTCTGGTAGGACTACTTTTCAGACTCGACATGATCCCACAAGAAATTGGGGTTACGACTGACCCCTAAGATTGATTCAAATAAAGATCATATAGCAACAAAAATTAATTCTAAATAGGACAATCCAATCTCCAAGCCTACCAAATCATATGCATGTGAGAATATCGGAGGACAAGCATCAATACAAGAGCCGAACTGTTTAAAAATCTTAAACCTACTACTTAATGGGAGAAAGTTAGTGTTTAATTTTGTTTGACATGAAAGTTTCTAATGAATGCTTGCACAATCCAAGTGCTTTACATATTTTAATATCTAAAATATTTGATTGTGTTTGTCTTACTTCTTGTATAGCTTTAGCTTTAGGTTCGAGAGACGACCATGCATTAGAAGAACAAAATAGTAAGACAAAGTTTTGTTATATGTATGTAACTAATAGGATTATTTACACAAGTTATTTCTAAAATTTGAACTTATTACATAAGGTATTTTAACTTTTAAACTAATTATACTGAACACCCTTTTCTTTAGAAAAATAAAATAAAAAAATAGTTAGCGTTATAACTTTTTATTTTTATCTTAAAATAGGAATATCCGTGTAATTATACTGACCTCCTCTCCCTTTACTTTTTATTAATAATATCTAACTATTGAAAAATAGAGGTAGAAGTAACAAAATTAATAATAGAAGAAAATAAAATTAGTCATCAATAATAAAGGATAAATATAAATAACTACAAAGAAAATAAACACAATTCGAATGTAATTGTCTTCCCATTTCACCATGAAATAGTTTTAATTTTCTTAATTCTCTAGTAATTCAAAAATATCCCAAACAACCTTGAACAAATTAAAAATACACCTGATAAATGTTTAGAAATGTCAACTCTTACCTCCTATGAACAATTTGCAAAAATTGGTTAGCCTTTACTCAATGTTCATTGCCCCCATAAATATTTGGTCCTATGTTAGTAGGAAGGTTAAGAAAATTCGAGTATTCAATATTTCTATTGAAGTAAGGAAGGATATTTTTAGAGGAGAAAGAACAATAATTTAAATCCGTCAATTTTTTTATGGTTTCATTTTTTTGGATTTCTCTCTTAAAGAAAAGAAAAACTAAAATTTACTTTTCCTGCTTACACATACAAGCATGTTAGCTACCAAGTGGTTGTACTTTCCTCCTTGTCAAGTAGTTTGGATTATTTAGTTTTAGGATCTTATATAATATTCAAAATTTATATTAAAATTTTTATATTGTTCAGGATATTGTTTGGATCTCGTCCTGCCGGGTGACTTGTACTGACAGATAGATCTCGTTTAGGTTTTCATAATATTCGAAATTTGTATTTAGTTTTAGGGTATCGTATTACATTTGAAATTTGCGTTTAGATTTCTAATCTGGACGGTCAGTCCAAGTCATGTTCAAGACAAGCTCCAAATTCTCTTTTGAACAATATGGAGATCTAAACATAAATTTTGAATATTATACGAGATTCTAAAACTAAATAGTCCAAATAGTTTACCAGTGTTAACATGTAACTATATTAGAAAACCAAATTGCAGACATTTATGAGAGGCAGTGGTTCATACTGGCAAAATAATCCCTACATAGTTGTTATTTAGTAATCCATGAAGTATCTAATAATCTATAAATTGTTTTAAGAACAAAATTTAAAGAACAGAAGTCACAATGTTTAGTAAACAAACCCTCTGTACCTTTCTTTGGTTGTCTATTGGTGGTGTTGCAAAATTTATATTTTCTATGGAGGTTTTGTTTATTATTAGTTTGGCAATGTCCAAACCATGACTTCAGAATACCTAATTAAGGATCATTCATCTCCAACCAAATTTTTTTTTCAAATTTTGTAGAAAAAAATTGTCACGCCCCAGTCCCAAAATGTCGTGGGACTAGACACGTGGCAATGGCCAGCAGTACACATCGATGGACATCCCAATTTAATGGATCCATCGAGCATACTTAAGCTGTAATATAGGTCTACAATATCATATCAAAATCTAATCTCATCCACACACAGAATAATAAGAACAACAGCAAATAAAAGAAAGTACACCAAGTCCAGTCTCAGCAGAGTATGTCGGGGAACAACCCGATAAGAGTCTAAAACACTGGTTCATCCAACCAGAACAAAAGAGTCCAAAATAAAGTATATGAAGAGTACAAATAACATAATCTCAAGTAAAATCTTCTGCCATCACCTCTGCTTCTATGTTAGGTTCTTCTTCAGCAACAGCTCCGGGTATAGCTTCAGCTCCTGACCCGTAAACCTCGGGATAATGCTCTTCTGCTAAACCTGGGGACATCATCCATTCCAGGTCCTCAGGGGACATAACAAGGTACAAATAATACAAGCCAGAAATAAATGCAGTGAAATAGTAAATGAAATAAGCAGGGTAACTACATAACCATCTAAGTGAAAATGCAACTGAGAGCAACACTAGTACTCAGGCTGAGACTGCTACAAGCTCTGTGTCGGGGAGCCGGTAGCAGCAATATCTAGTAGTGGTCTAGCTCTGCTCGAGAGTCTACAACCTCACAATAGTAGTATATAGGTATAGAACAGCCTGTAGCCTGTGTGTCTCTCCCCACCCAATGTAACCACACGTCTCATGTCCATGTCACGTGAGATCAGATCTAATGCAACAGTCATAAACTAAGAATATATAACTATGTCCATCCTGTATCCTATACAGAATCACCTTGAATATGTCAGGAAGATTCTGCCAATGTATGGTGTCAGGTGTCCTAGGTTATAGTGTACTTGATAAACAAGCACAAGAATATATAAAGGGTCTCGAATATCCATCACTAAATGACGTACACAACTCCGCGTACGGGGTTGGCACCCGACTGTGATCGGACGCTAAGTATGTCATACGGTCCTAGGTTATAACATGTACAATAGTCACAGAAAAGTAAAACAATAGAACTAATTAAACTAATAATCGGCAATTTATGGCAAGGTACACTTGCCTGGGATTGGAATATCAGTGGCGGTCCTTGTAACAGTGGGTTCAGCAATAACTCCTCCAAAAGCTGAAATAAACATTAACAACAGTCTCAGAACATAGGAAATAGTTAGGAACGGCTGTCCTTAAGTTCAGTTTGAACACAAGGGCAAAAATGACACTACTGGGCCAAAGCGGGTCCATATGTGGGCCGCTTTGCACCGAAAACCGGGTCAGGGTCAAAGGTTTCCAAATCAGTCCAACTTAGTGTCAACAAGTCAGGAATGTTGATACGAACCCAACGGAACTTCCAGAGTTGGATTCCGATGTGCCGTTCTCAAAATCGCCCGTCAGGTGGAGCCTGTGGGGCCCACGACACGCGATTTTCCAACATTCTCAGAATCAAACAAAACTTGACCCACAGGACCAGCGTATTGCTACGAGTCCGATGGCTCAGGTTTCGTCTCAATCCGACGTGTATACGCTAAGTTACAGTGAGATTTAGAAAACACGGATACGGGGCGATGTCCGCGGATACGTACTGATTCTGGTGTGCACGCACATCCGAATCAGCTTCTGCGAAAGCCCGCACGTCCGTATCAACGTTGCTGACGTGTCGGCGAAGACCGCACGTGACCAAGTCGTCCCGTTTGGCGGGGCGTACTCGATTCCGGGGTGAAACAGGGCTAAGTTTTTCCTGTTTTTGGATCGCGGTGTGCGATCACCACAGGACGCGATGCCCCGAGCAGTTTGTCCGGGCACCGAGAGGGTCTAACAGGCTTCGCAAAGAAACTTACGGAATGGAAATCGGAGCTACGAGTAGGAAGTTATGGGTACCTGAACTTGTCCGAAAAATCCGAGTCCTTGTGTCCTCGTGTCCTGAGTCGAGTCCTGTGTCTTGTGTCCACCCTAGGTTTTTAGGGTTCTGGAACTCCGGTGGCCGGGCAGGGTGTGTCCGGTGGCGAGGGGAGAAGGCTAGGAGGGGGTTCAGGCCTGCGGAGGTCGACGGACGTGTCCGGGTATCTGGGCGGCGTCACCGGTGGTCGGAGACACCGGAGTCGGGTCGGTATGGTAGTCAGCGTCGGTTTCGACTGGGATGGACGGGTTCTTGTGGTCGCCGGTGATCGCTGGTGATGGGGCGGCCGGTTCTGGAGGTCTGGGCGGTGCTGCGCCGGGTGATCGGAGAAGGGAGGAAGTCGCCGGAATACTGGAGCTCACCGGAGAAGAAAGGCAAGGGGGAAAATCCGGTGGTCGGCTGGATTTTTATAGGGTTCAAGGGGGAGGTCAACCGTCGGAAGTTCACCGGAAGGGGAAGAGGGAGAGTCGCCGGATGGAGGGGAGCCGAACCGAAGGGTCGGCCGGCGGCCACGGCGGCGGAAACGGCCGCCGGCCAGGCGAGGGGTCGGGGCTGTAGGGATTTAGGCGTTAGGGATTTAGGTATTCGGGTCGGGTCGGATCCTGGCGGGTCGGGTCTAACCCGGATCCGACCCGCTAGGCAGCGGTTCGGTCTAGTTAGACCGGACGGTCCGGTTCGGTTTAAAATAAATGGTTTGGTTTGCTTTTAATACATTGGTTTAAATAATCCGATAATTTATACAATAGTTTTTAATGCATTAAAAATTCATCCGGGGTCCAATAAATTCCCGGAAAAATACCCCATGCTCGGTTTTTAATTTTACACTGGAAAATATAATTTTCATCACATTTTAATATTATCTAATATCATTTAAAAATTTATTTTAAATCAGACAGCTTTAATTTACTGGTTTAAAAATTACCGAAAATTTGCTAATTAATTCCAGAAAATAAATTTTTAAAATTCTTAAAAATTCAGGTGATTACAATCTACCCCCTTAAGAAAATTGCGTCCTCGCAATTTAAAGATTAAACTACTAACAGAACAGAACTACAAGAATTAAAATTTACTTAAGGTATACCTGCATCCTCGAATAAGTGGGGGTACTTCTGTCGCATGGTATCTTCCCTCTCCCAGGTAGATTCACCAGGTGAGTGTTGCTTCCATGCCACACGAACCAGTTTAATTGTATGCCCTCGCAATGTCTTCTCACTGGTTCCGAGTATACCTACCGGTTGTTCTTCATATCTCAGGCTTGGACCTACGGCGATCTCTGAATGATCCACTATGTGACTTGGGTCAGTCACATACCTTCTCAACTGTGAGACATGGAACACATCATGCACTCCCTCTAAAGATGGAGGTAATGCAAGACGATAGGCCACCTCACCAATGCGCTCCAGGATATCGAAGGGCCCAATGTACCTTGGACTCAACTTGCCTCTGCTCCCAAAGCGGATGGTTCCTCGAGTAGGTGAAATCCTCAGAAATACATGTTCTCCTTCCTTGAACTCCAGGGGACGTCGATGTGTATCAGCCCAATGCTTCTGTCTGTCCTGAGCTGCCCGAAGATGATTCTGAATTTGTTTAACCTTCTCCACAGTTTGCATCACCAACTCTGGCCCCAATATCTGACGCTCTCCGACGTCACTCCAGCATATTGGCGATCTGCACTTCCTACCGTATAACGCCTCGAAAGGTGCCATCTTGATACTTGCCTGGTAACTGTTGTTATATGAGAACTCTACCAAATGCAAATGATCTTCCCAAGACCCTCCAAAGTCTAACATGCAGGATCGCAGCATATCCTCCAAGATCTGGATTGTACGTTCTGATTGACCATCTGTTTGGGGATGATAGGCAGTGCTGAATTTTAGTCTGGTTCCAAGACTTTCTTGCATACTTCTCCAGAAATGAGAGGTGAATCTCGAATCTCGATCTGATACGATACTAACCGGTACTCCATGCAATCTTACTATTTGTCTCATATACATGTCGGCTAGTATCTCCGTGGACTGTCCAACTCTAAACGGCAAGAAGTGTGCCGACTTAGTGAGTCGATCCACGATAACCCATACCGCATCTTTTCCACTGGGGCTCCTTGGGAATCCTGTGACGAAGTCCATGGTGATATGTTCCCACTTCCATTCTGGTATGGGAAGCGGCTGCAGCATTCCAGCAGTCCTCTGATGTTCGGCTTTCACTTGTTGGCAGACTAAGCATTTTGCTACAAATCTGGCAATCTCTCTCTTCATTCCATGCCACCAATAATACTGCCTTAGATCTCGATACATCTTCGTTCCTCCTGGATGAACAGAGTATATGGAGCTATGTGCTTCAGTCATTAGCTCCTGTCTTAGTTCTCCATTTGGAACATATAGACGATCTCCGCACCTTAATGTCCCATCCTCATGTATGCGAAGTCCCGTCTGCATGCCTGCTTCTGTCTTCTCTTTGAGTCTTCTAAATCTTGCATCAGTAGGCAAAGCTTCTTTAATCCTTTCCACAAGCGATGACTTCACTTCCAGATTAGCCAGCAAGCCACTCTGCCTTGGTAGAATAACCTCTATCTGAAGCTCCTGCAGATCTCTCAATAGCTCAGGCTGCATTGTCAAGAAATATGCTGTAGGCTTCCTGCTAAGTGCGTCTGCTACTACATTCGCCTTCCCTGGGTGGTACTGCAGATCTATATCAAAGTCCACCATTAACTCCAGCCAGCGTCTTTGCCTCATGTTAAGCTCTTTCTGGGTATATACATACTTTAGACTTTTGTGGTCAGTGAAGATTTCCACCTTCTCACCATAAAGATAATGCCTCCAAATCTTCAGTGCAAATATTACAGCAGCTAGCTCCAAATCATGCGTTGGATAGTTCTTCTCATGGACCTTCAGCTGTCTCGACGCATAAGCAATAACTTTGCCATGCTGCATCAAAACACATCCTAGGCCACTACCTGACGCATCGCTATATACAACAAAACCGCCTGACCCTGAAGGAAGAGTCAAGACTGGTGCTGTTGTTAAACGCCTCTTCAGTTCTTCAAAGGCCAACTGACATTCTTCTGTCCATGCAAAGTCCTGATCTTTCCGTGTCAACTTCGTCATTGGCTCAGCAATCCTTGAAAAATTTTCTACGAACCTTCTGTAATATCCAGCAAGTCCTAGAAAACTCCTCACCTCAGCAACTGATGTTGGTGTAGGCCAAGTCTCAATAGCAGCAACCTTCTCTGGATCAACTGACAGGCCTTCTCCTGAGATAATATGCCCTAAGAATGGCACCTTATCCATGCAAAACTCACATTTACTGAGCTTAGCATAAAGCTTCTCCTGCCTCAACGTCTCTAGCACGATTCTGAGATGTTCTTCGTGCTCTTCGTGACTTTTAGAATATACCAGAATGTCATCAATAAATACAACCACGAATTTATCCAAGTATTGATGGAAAACTCGGTTCATCAAGCTCATGAACACAGCAGGCGCGTTGGTTAAACCAAACGGCATTACTAAGAACTCATAGTGTCCATACTTGGTTCTAAAGGCTGTCTTCGGAATATCTTCCTTTCTCACCCTAATCTGGTGATAACCGGATCTTAGGTCAATCTTCGAAAATACCCTAGCTCCACTCAACTGATCAAACAAGTCATCAATACGAGGCAAGGGATACCGGTTCTTAATGGTCACAGCGTTTAACGCCCTGTAATCAATGCATAGGCGAACTGTTCCATCCTTCTTCGGTACAAAAAGTATAGGTGCTCCCCAAGGTGATACACTGGGCCGGATGAAACCTTTGTCCAGAAGTTCATCAACTTGCTTCTTCAACTCTACTAACTCCTTAGGTGCTAGTCTATAAACTGTTGAAGTGATAGGTTCTGCTCCTGGAGTTAAGTCTATAGTGAATTCTATTTCCCGATCAGGTGGTAGACCTGGAAGATCATCGGGAAATACATCCATAAATTCTGATATAACTCTTGGATAACTTGACTCCCCTTCTACAGTTAATGCCCTAAGAGTTGGCTGAACACCTTGTTCTACAGCTCCTCGAAGAAATTCAAACTCTGAGTGTCCAGGTGGTCTGAATATAACTTTTCCAAGCCGACAATCAAGAGTAGCATGATACTGACTTAACCAGTCCATACCAAGTACCACATCATAGTCAGGCATAGAAAAGATCAGAAATTGGGCTCGCATCTCTCTTCCGCAGACTACTACTGAACATGATCTACAGATATCACTAACAGGTATAATTCCACCTCCCGTAAGAATTCTCTTAGTCTTCGGAAGGGGTGCAGTAGCTACTCTATGTGTGGCTACGAAGCTAGCAGCTATAAATGAGTGCGATGCCCCAGAATCAAATAAAGCTACAGCAGGTAATGAAGCTACTAAAATGGTACCTGCTATAACTTCTCCAGCAATAGCTTCTTCCTGAACAGCCAATGCAAAAGCCTGACCTCGTCCCTGTGCTGGTCCCCTCTGCTGACGAGCCTGTTGGAATAGTGCTGCTTGAGGTGGCAATGGAGGTCTTGGCTGATATCCTCCTGGAGCTGGTGGTCTGACTCCTCCAACTCCCGTCTGCTGTGCTCCCACTGCTGGATAATCTGGCCTTGGTGCAGGTAGAGCTGGTCGTGGTGCTCCCTCTCGACGTGCTGTGCAGTCCCTGGATAGATGTTGGTTGGATCCGCAAACCAGGCACAGTCCCAATTTGCGTCTGCACTCCTTTTCAATGTGACCTAACTTGCCGCAGAAATGACAAGTAGGTAGGGTTCTTTGTGCTGCCCTCTGCGGTAGATTCCTTTGGAGTCGCTTTGCAGAATCTCCTTGTGCTGCCTTGGATGGTACTGAGGTAAATGGCCGCTTCAGACTTGACTCCCTCCTGGTGACGCGCTCCATGCGTCGTGCCGCAGCAAGGACGTCATTGTACGATGTAGGGGCAACAGATCCAATCAACCTCTGAAGTTCGAACCTGAGTCCATCAAAGAATTTCTCCGCCTTCTCTTCTTCGGTAGGAATTAAAGAAGGGGCGAAACGACTCAAGCGAATGAATTCGGCATTATACTCCTCCACTGTCATGTTGCCCTGGATGAGACGGTTGAACTTATCTCGGAGTTCTGATCTAGCAACGGCTGGGATATACATCTCTTGGAAGAGTCTGGAGAACTCCTCCCAAGTGACTCGGTCATGTCCGAGCCTCCTCTCTTCAGCTAGCCACCAGTGGTGTGCGTTGTCCGTCAGTTGCATTCGGACAGCAGTCATCCATCTCTCCCGCGGAAGTTCAGCTGCTTCCAACTGATGCTGTGTATTAGTGAGCCATTCATGTACTTCAGTTGGTCCTTCCTTGCCCGAAAAGGTACGGGGCTTGAGTTGACGGAAATCAGTGATAGATCCCATCGCTGGTCACCTAGCTTGCGGGTTTGCCTGCTCCAATGCATTTACTAGGCTGTTTCTCAAGTTCTCTGCCTCCTGACGCTGCGCCTCCTGTTGAACTTGTTGTTGAGCTTGCATCATGGCATAAAACATCTGGAACATTTGCTGCCCATCCATTGCTTGTCCTGGTGGGAAGGCAGGCATAGGTGGAGTGAATTGAGGCGGTGGTGGGATATCATCACGCCTGAACCTTGAGTTATGCTGTTCAGCTTGTCCACTTTGAGAGGATTGTCCCCTGTTCTCTGGTGTAACTCCATCTCCATAGGTAACCACAGCATCTTGTGGTGTAAAAGGAATTTCATCTCCACTCCTTGGATCCATCTTGCTGTATTCAAAAATAAACTTTATGAGAACGTTTAGTAGAGTCAAGCAGGATGCAAATTCAAGTACTTAATTCGAATGCGATATAGAGTTTCAAAAACGTTCAATAAATGGATGAGATCCTATAGCCTATCCTATCTTTTTACAGGTTTGTTTGGTCCCTAAGTTGAAACCAAACAATTTGTCGTAGACCTGCATGGGCCACCACAAAAACCATGTCACGCCCCAGTCCCAAAATGTCGTGGGACTAGACACGTGGCAATGGCCAGCAGTACACATCGATGGATATCCCAATTTAATGGATCCATCGAGCATACTTAAGCTGTAATATAGGTCTACAATATCATATCAAAATCTAATCTCATCCACACACAGAATAATAAGAACAACAGCAAATAAAAGAAAGTACACCAAGTCCAGTCTCAGCAGAGTATGTCGGGGAACAACCCGATAAGAGTCTAAAACACTGGTTCATCCAACCAGAACAAAAGAGTCCAAAATAAAGTATATGAAGAGTACAAATAACATAATCTCAAGTAAAATCTTCTGCCATCACCTCTGCTTCTATGTTAGGTTCTTCTTCAGCAACAGCTCCGGGTATAGCTTCAGCTCCTGACCCGTAAACCTCGGGATAATGCTCTTCTGCTAAACCTGGGGACATCATCCATTCCAGGTCCTCAGGGGACATAACAAGGTACAAATAATACAAGCCAGAAATAAATGCAGTGAAATAGTAAATAAAATAAGCAGGGTAACTACATAACCATCTAAGTGAAAATGCAACTGAGAGCAACACTAGTACTCAGGCTGAGACTGCTACAAGCTCTGTGTCGGGGAGCCGGTAGCAGCAATATCTAGTAGTGGTCTAGCTCTGCTCGAGAGTCTACAACCTCACAATAGTAGTATATAGGTATAGAACAGCCTGTAGCCTGTGTGTCTCTCCCCACCCAATGTAACCACACGTCTCATGTCCATGTCACGTGAGATCAGATCTAATGCAACAGTCATAAACTAAGAATATATAACTATGTCCATCCTGTATCCTATACAGAATCACCTTGAATATGTCAGGAAGATTCTGCCAATGTATGGTGTCAGGTGTCCTAGGTTATAGTGTACTTGATAAACAAGCACAAGAATATATAAAGGGTCTCGAATATCCATCACTAAATGACGTACACAACTCCGCGTACGGGGTTGGCACCCGACTGTGATCGGACGCTAAGTATGTCATACGGTCCTAGGTTATAACATGTACAATAGTCACAGAAAAGTAAAACAATAGAACTAATTAAACTAATAATCGGCAATTTATGGCAAGGTACACTTGCCTGGGATTGGAATATCAGTGGCGGTCCTTGTAACAGTGGGTTCAGCAATAACTCCTCCAAAAGCTGAAATAAACATTAACAACAGTCTCAGAACATAGGAAATAGTTAGGAACGGCTGTCCTTAAGTTCAGTTTGGACACAAGGGCAAAAATGACACTACTGGGCCAAAGCGGGTCCATATGTGGGCCGCTTTGCACCGAAAACCGGGTCAGGGTCAAAGGTTTCCAAATCAGTCCAACTTAGTGTCAACAAGTCAGGAATGTTGATACGAACCCAACGGAACTTCCAGAGTTGGATTCCGATGTGCCGTTCTCAAAATCGCCCGTCAGGTGGAGCCTGTGGGGCCCACGACACGCGATTTTCCAACATTCTCAGAATCAAACAAAACTTGACCCACAGGACCAGCGTATTGCTACGAGTCCGATGGCTCAGGTTTCGTCTCAATCCGACGTGTATACACTAAGTTACAGTGAGATTTAGAAAACACGGATACGGGGCGATGTCCGCGGATACGTACTGATTCTGGTGTGCACGCACATCCGAATCAGCTTCTGCGAAAGCCCACACGTCCGTATCAACGTTGCTGACGTGTCGACGAAGACCGCACGTGACCAAGTCGTCCCGTTTGGCGGGGCGTACTCGATTCCGGGGTGAAACAGGGCTAAGTTTTTCCTGTTTTTGGATCGCGGTGTGCGATCACCACAGGACGCGATGCCCCGAGCAGTTTGTCCGGGCACCGAGAGGGTCTAACAGGCTTCGCAAAGAAACTTACGGAATGGAAATCGGAGCTACGAGTAGGAAGTTATGGATACCTGAACTTGTCCGAAAAATCCGAGTCCTTGTGTCCTCGTGTCCTGAGTCGAGTCCTGTGTCTTGTGTCCACCCTAGGTTTTTAGGGTTCTGGAACTCCGGTGGCCGGGCAGGGTGTGTCCGGTGGCGAGGGGAGAAGGCTAGGAGGGGGTTCAGGCCTGCGGAGGTCGACGGACGTGTCCGGGTATCTGGGCGGCGTCACCGGTGGTCGGAGACACCGGAGTCGGGTCGGTATGGTAGTCAGCGTCGGTTTCGACTGGGATGGACGGGTTCTTGTGGTCGCCGGTGATCGCTGGTGATGGGGCGGCCGGTTCTGGAGGTCTGGGCGGTGCTGCGCCGGGTGATCGGAGAAGGGAGGAAGTCGCCGGAATACTGGAGCTCACCGGAGAAGAAAGGCAAGGGGGAAAATCCGGTGGTCGGCTGGATTTTTATAGGGTTCAAGGGGGAGGTCAACCGCCGGAAGTTCACCGGAAGGGGAAGAGGGAGAGTCGCCGGATGGAGGGGAGCCGAACCGAAGGGTCGGCCGGCGGCCACGGCGGCGGAAACGGCCGCCGGCCAGGCGAGGGGTCGGGGCTGTAGGGATTTAGGCGTTAGGGATTTAGGTATTCGGGTCGGGTCGGATCCTGGCGGGTCGGGTCTAACCCGGATCCGACCCGCTAGGCAGCGGTTCGGTCTAGTTAGACCGGACGGTCCGGTTCGGTTTAAATTAAATGGTTTGGTTTGCTTTTAATACATTGGTTTAAATAATCCGATAATTTATACAATAGTTTTTAATGCATTAAAAATTCATCCGGGGTCCAATAAATTCCCGGAAAAATACCCCATGCTCGGTTTTTAATTTTACACTGGAAAATATAATTTTCATCACATTTTAATATTATCTAATATCATTTAAAAATTCATTTTAAATCAGACAGCTTTAATTTACTGGTTTAAAAATTACCGAAAATTTGCTAATTAATTCCAGAAAATAAATTTTTAAAATTCTTAAAAATTCAGGTGATTACAAAAATGACATGTCCTCAAATTTGAGGATCCACTCTTATTTTATCCTATATGTTTTAATTTATAAATATGATAATTATATCATTAAAAAAAATTATTGTGATCTTTCAATAGAGTAATATTTGTTATTAGTATTAATTTCCACATTTATGGACCTTGGTTGGATGTAAAGAGATTTGGAGTCATTAATTACTAACTAAAATCGATCTCGAGTAGCTCTTGTGGTTATCGAAAAAAGGTATAAGATTCTGGCTTGATGGTAGAAGATCAGTAAATCGAGACACCGAAACATATTATTTCTTCGATTTATAAACGGGTGGGAGTTGGAAGTTAGTGGATCCAAAGACATGCAATGCAGTGTCCACAAAGTCCCGAACGTTATGCCGAAAATTGAAAAAAAAAAATTACTGACTAAATATTAACTAAACAATTAAACTAACTAAAGTTCTTTACCAATAGTTAAATGTTAACTAACTAATTAAGCTAACTAAACTTCTTTACCAACAGCTAAATGTTAACTAACTAATAATTAATTAAACTGACTAAACACTAAATAATAATAAAAGTAACTAATAATTAATTAAAAATTCGTTAATATTTTAAATATGAATTTATTATTCTGCTTAGTGTTAGTTGTTAGTATAATAAAAATTATTTATAGTAATATTTCTATTTAGATTTAGACTTATATTGTATGATGACGAATACGACATGATACGGTTACACAAGGACACGACGTATATGTCGGGGTGCCCATGAATGTTTTCATACGTATTTGTTAAGTTTTTGATACGTGTCCAACAAAACCAAGACCATAATTTTGGTATGTCCGTACTTCTTAGTTTTGGACTGAATTTATTTGAATTATCTAATTATCAGTAATTAATAAATAAATAAATAAGATAATAAATTACTATTTGACATAATTTATTTATTTTAGTATATAATTAGAATAAATAATTAGTTAACTAGTAGTTTTAATTAATATTACTTAGTTGTAAATACTATTCATCTTTATTGGTTAAAAGTAAATATAAAAATAAAAATAAAAATATACTCTCTCATTTTTTTACTTCATTTTTTTTGCAGGAGGATAACAACGTGTATGAATTTTCATATACTTTATGTCTTTGAAAGTTCAAATTAAAACTTTTTCACTTACAGTTTATCGAACGGTCCTAAAGGGACTACAATTAAAACTTTTTCACCCATTTCGTCCGATTACAATATCTGAAAATCAGAGAGGCCAACTATTAATAGCAAGTACCACAAATAAAGCTTGCAGATAAGTTGAAAAACTAAAACACAAAACAGAAGTTATATAAAAATATTAAATACATATCTAACAATAATATCATATATCGAGAAATGATAAATAGAAGAGTAAGTACACAATAGTTCTTGCAGCGAATTGATACATGTTAATTGTGACTACATAAGTTCCTAATAAAAATATCTAAATAAATAAAAATGAATATTTATTTCTTCAAGATACCTGATGCTGTATAAAACTATCTAGATGCCTACAAAGAGTTGCCGGTCATTCTTAGGTACCTATTTGAATCTTTTAACATAAAGCATGTACTGAACATGAGTTGCAACTGCATTTTTTTCCTACCACATTCTAAATAGGAACTCAACTAAAATGTACACAAATTTCGAACAGATTTAGATGACGAGACCCCCCTTCCCCTGTTGTCTTGTATCCAAGGTGGTTGTGCGATTTGTGGTTGAACCTTGCAGTTGTTGTTGTGGTCGTTCATTTTTATGACGGTTAAAAAAAACTAATTTATCAAATAAAACTTTGATTAAAAGTATTATAAGAGATGGAAAAAAAATTATCTACATTAGACTCGGGTACAGAGGGATAAATCTAGCCCGAGTGACCGGACCCCACCCTATGATCCAACCTAAATGTTGTCAGACCAGTCCGAGAATAGAATTCTGACAGACTCTGACCCACATACCTTTATTGAAACCAAACGACAACCGAGCCGAACCGACACCAATCCACCACGGGTCAGGCTCAAATCTTCGTGCGGGTACACATCCTCAGTAATTTTCGGTGGGCCCCACTTGTGAGACAGCTTGAAATGTTCAGCATACGGAACCGTGGGCCCCGCGGACGTGTCCGTCCATTTCGTTCTCCCACATTTAAAATTCGACTCTGTTTTCCTTTCCTTTAGCAGCCTGCGTCCGGTCACCTTAGAGTAAACTCACCGCAGTTTTCGCCAAATCATTAGTGCGTTGGTTAGGAGCGGTATGCGTAAACTTATTCTCACCGCAAAAGCAGGAACTGTTGTTTCTTTCCACGGGATACTGGGCAGCCGAATTACAGTTCAACCCCTTAAATTCTCGCGTGGATTTGCTGAAAATATCGTATCGCGATATTCACGTTAGAGAGAGAGAGAGAGCGAGGGGCGCGGGCCACGTGATACTCTGTTGCAGCTACCGTGGGGACTCGGGAGAGCATTATTTGGATCGTACAGTCGGAAAGGAAAGGTAGTTTCGTAATTTCAAAGAGTTTCAGTATCACGTGAAATGTGGGCCCACGTGCAGAGGGCCTCCTTTCCCGCTCTCGCTCGGACGTGCAATAATGTCACGTGTCCTCTGAATTAAATAAAGACGAAAATATAACTTATTTTGGTAACTGCCACCTCGAACTTTCTTATACAATAATTCATTATCTAATTTGAATTTTCCTACCCAACATTATATCTCTGAAAAAAAAAAAAAAAAAATTCCCAAAATTCATGTTCCACTCTTACAAATCTTCAATCCTGTCTACGCAAGTTTCCTAGAACCAGCTTACGTGTCAAATAATTTATATAGTTTATAATTATTTATACTAGATTTTTTATCTATATTTTTGATCTATTAAACAAATATTTTTTACTTTAAAAATAATTATACGGACCTTTTTTTTTTTTTTTTAAGTTGTAAGAATAATTTTTATAATAATTATTTATAAAATATAAAATATATAAAAAATTGATATAATAAACATAAAAATATTAGTATAATTATTATTAAATAAGCTAGGTTCTTATAATAAATCAAAAACACAGAAAATATAGTGCAAATAAACCAATATTTAATTTGTGATGTACATATATTTTATCATGATGTGAATGAATTTAGGTGGGACCTGAATCCAATTTAAGAGAACCTTTGCCTCTATCAAATACAAGACTATCGATGTAGAGGTTTACTATGAGTTCACATACAACTCAGGTCAATATGATTTTACACGAATCGGAACGAGATCATGTTGTAAGCATAGTAAAATCCTTAAATACAAAATAGCAATTCCCAAACAATTTGAAGATTTGTCTCATGTTGTAATAGAAGAAAATGCAACATTCAACCAAACAAACAATAAAAATGTAAAATTGAAAAATATTATAGATAAGCTCTTCTTCTTTTTCCTATCATCCATTCGTATCTAATATTTATTTTTTCAAAAATATTAACAAGAGTATTAGTGAAGAAGGGATTATTAGTTGACAACAATAATGGAGTATTTACGAAAAATGTTGTTTATAAAGAAGTTTTGTTCCCACAAAACAAATCACATATGAGGTACTTGAATTATTTATGTCTATTAAGTGATAAAATTAAACATTTTTCTTAATTATTATCACTACCTTTCAAAATAACCTCTTTTGTTTTTTTTATATTTTCTGCACGACAATGTATGTTATCAATACTAGTGACTATTGACCTTTATAGGAGTCAAGTTATACCAATGAAGTTGCTGCTCTCGAAGATGCTAACAAACAACATTTTAATAATTTTCTCAAGTGAGTGATTTCTATAGTGAAAGTGGATATTTCTGCTCATTAAGTTTGGTTGGATATTTTCTTTATTAAATAAGATAGCATTAACATTTCAACCATAAAAAAATATCCTATCGAAAATACTATATATATTTTTAAATAAGTTTGATATTATGTTATATTTGCTACATAAAATTTATGAACAATTGTAAAACGTGTTGCACACGCATCGCATGTGCCATAACACTAGTGTATATATATATATATATATATATATATATATATATATATATATATATATATAGGCAGATCAGGTTAAATTTAATGGAGTAAATCTATACTACTGTATAATAAGAAAAGTTAAAATTGTTTATTGATTACTTCCTTCAACTTGTTTTCTTACATATTTTGTTTTCTTTAAAAGAAAGCATGCAGACAACAACCTGGATCTGCCAACCACATGACATGTCAATGTTTACCTAGACCAACTCCTCAAACTTCCTTCTCACAATTGTTTGGCCAACACTCATCTTGATTATAAAGTAGGGAAGCAATTCAAATTATTAGTCTTTTTTACTTAAGATTGGTCTTGATTATTGTCAGATCAAATATTGCTTCCCCACATATTCTCGCTCCAGTCATGATCAATATCTTTGACATTTATACCATGGTCTTCCTACAACTTAGCCTTCATCTCTATTAGTGCACAACCAAAATAGCCGTCCGGTGACGGAGACATCTATCTACTATTTTCCTTATCCAAATGGCGACACGGAATCTTTCTTTCGTATCAGCATAATGGTATTGCAGAACGCAAGTAAAATAAGCCTCTTCTTCCAAGGGAGTGGAGTCGTGCTCTCCTTGGTTATATCCAAATTGTCGAATCGTCTTCGTCGTCGTCGTTATCTTGTTGACCAAATTGGAGATAATTAAATTATGAGTGGAGTTAGCTTTAGGGAGGTCTTATGCTAACAAAACAAGATTAGTTTGATTACACACACCATTAGGCATTGCTTTGATTCCCTTCTTTTCCTTTCCTCCTCCATGTTTGTCAGTGATTCCTCCTCTCATGAACATGGGGGATTGCAATGTCCTTTCCTTGGAACATAGGCAACATCCTTGATCGAGATTGACAAATATGTTCCCTCTCTAAATAGTGCATGTCACTGCCATGGTGGGGCCATGGGTTGAGAATTATTGGTTGAAATATTTATTATGAGCTTCACTATTCTCTGGTCATGATTTGGGTAAGTGGTGGAATCACAACCTACATTGGTACGAGTTTTCGTGACAAATAAAAATGCGGAAAAATTTCAGTGAGAGCATAAAAGTTTAATATATTTATAAAAAAAATATAAAAGTTTCTAAATTTACATCAAAAGCATTAAAACGTCCTTCGGCGCTTTTCCGTTAGCTTCCGTTAACGGTTGTAATTAGACATTAAAAAAAAAATATAAAACGTCCTTCCGAAGAGTATTTTATATATATATTTTTTTTAATATTTTCTCTCCTCTCTCTCCCCTCTCTCCTCTCCTCTCTCTCTCTCTCCCCTCTCTCATCTCTCCTCTCTCTCCTCTCTCCTGTCCGTCCGCTCCCCTCTCTCTCCTCCTCTCTCTCTCCTCTCTCTCCTCTCCTCTCTCTCCTCCTCAAAGTAATATATATATATATATATATATATATGTATATTTATTTATTTATTTATTTATTTATTTTCTCTTTCTCAGCAAAGTTAACATGTCACGCCCCGATCTCCCGCAGGCAATCGGCCGTTCCCGCTAGGCGGGAATCACCCTCGCCAGCGCTCCCGCGGAACGATCGCTTAACCCATCCGGACGTGATGCCGCACGAGCGTGATCCACGCCCGTGCAAGGCCATGGTTCGTTGGCTGGCGGCAAGAGTTCTAAGCCACAGAGTCGCACAGATTGTCCGAGTGCAGCGGAGTCATGAACGCATAGGCGATCGGTAACAAGTTCTCTGAGTTGACGAATATAGCGGAAGCATTGAAACAAGTAAAGTAATCTCTCTATTGATATGAACAAGTGTTACAGGCGGCGTATAGCCGAGATTACAAGTCGCTCAAGCCTCTCTCTCTGAAACAGTAAAAGTGTGCCAAGTGGCTACAACTGTGGAATAAATGTACAGGCGATGGTCAGGCGATGTTCACAACTTATGTCTTGTATATGTGCTTCAGTCCCGGACGCACCGTTGCAAGGCTTCAGAGGAAACTCCTGGCCTTAGCACGCACGAAGGAGGCGTCCGCACCGCACGAGGTTCTCCCGCACCCTGTATATCAAACTGGTGGATTATCAGTACATTGAATGCACTGGTGGGGAAGCTACTCGCCCGCTCGACAAATCCAAACACGTAATTCAGGTTCCGTGCACAACTATTAAGTTGTCTTTCTAGTTGCCTTAGGATCAGTTTCATGCAAACATTGAATAGCTAACGTGTCGGGCAGTGCGCCGTGCGATGTTTGAGGAAACACGGCGAGACTTACCAACTTACCATTTCTCCTTCCCTGTCCAAGGCAAACATGATTAATTCAGGCACGGGCAAGTATAACATTCAGGAGGCAAGCATATGCAAATATGAGGGTCGTTTTAACATGATCGTTCAGGTGTTAAGTCATTCATTGATGCGATGCAGTAACTCGCACGCGGATAGCCGCTAAGCGAGGATGACTTATCTATATGAACAGGAGTCGCTGGCATAGCCATAAAGGACCAATTTTAGTCTCTAACGAGAATGGGGTGCAGCGAGAATACATGATGCGCTCCACACCATTTCGTCTTTGCACAGGATGACTAAACAGGAGAGTTACCAATTTTAGTCACTAACGAGAATGGGGTGCAGCGAGAGTACAGGATGCGCTCCACACCATTCCGTCTTTGCACAGGATGACTAAACAGGAGAGTTCCATCCGGATCGGGTCGGCCCCAGTGCCCCGGTGACCGCCCGTGGAACGGTGCCTCATTTCCGAGTTGTCCGCGACATGCAGGTCTGTATTCAGGTCTGGCTAGGCACAGGATCAAGTTCAGGATAGGACATATCATGTTCAATGTACAGGCATGATTGTTCACAGTCGTATATCGATTGCCAGGCTAGTTGATTCAGTAGTTTGCTCCTCGAGCTGTGATTCAGAGATTTATTCATTCAGGGTGCAGATTCCCTGGTTCAGGAATTGCCTTGGTGACCTAATGGTCCCGAATACTTTCAGGTTCCTCCATGTGCGGAGCGACTACTTAGTAGTCTCCCGGGGTTTGGATGAAAACATGGCAAACATTAAGCAGACAAGCATGCGTTTCTAAGGAACATAAGCAGGCACGTTGCTCGGACCCGAAGGTAAGCCGAGAGTTGAAACTGTTAAGGGACTTAGCATGCGAGGGTCTGAACATAAGCAGTATTTCAATTTCCAGGTTCTAGCATAAGCCATATGCGTTGGGATTATTCCCTTAGCTAGGTGCGTTGGATTTATTAGCATGCAGGGGTGAATCACCTAGCGACTAGCATGAATATTCCAGATTTTATGTGTGCTGGCTAAGCAAAGACAAGTTCATCGTAGCCACCCACCTTAGCGATGATTCGCCTCGGTAGAGCGATACGTCTGAGCGAGCCTCTAAAAGTCCAAGCCGGATCCCTGTAGAGGCAAGTCTGGATATCCTTTGCTTCTCCTTTGAGGCAAAGCAGGTCGGGACAGCTGCACTAATGCCGATTGAGTCGGCAGTCCGCTTGAGCGGAACGGGGTGTTACATCCTACCCAACTTAGAAAAAGTCTCGTCCCCGAGACTTACTAAGGACAAGCAGTATTCTAGGGTTGAGGCAATCCTAGACAAGTCGTTTGTACTTGTTCATTTGGATATTCACTTGCACAAGCTTCGATCTTGGCATATCGCTTAGACCGGATCGTGCGCACTTTCGAAGGGCCCCTCTAGCGTGAACACGTCAACCAGCTTAGTGATAGCGAAGTCTCAGCACTCGAGTTTTACCTTTTTCTAAGTCTTGGATTGTGCACTAGTTCAAGGCGTCCCTCGAATAGATGCATTCAACCAAACTTAGGGTTAGTGAAAATCTCGGACAAGCTACTAGCGATACTCTCAATAGTTCACACAGGTTGGCACAAAGGCCACTAGCAGCATACAACCAGACAAGCAAGCATATCATTCAAAACGTATTTTGAAAGTATTTAGACTTATTGTTGGAACATCCCATCGAGGCATTGAGAGAGAGCGTGCACATAACCCACGAACGAGCTTTCGAAACAGAGATATCGAATCGAAGTCCAAAGGCGTAGAAGCTATATTTATTTATTTATTTATTTATTTATTTATTTATTTTCTCTTTCTCAGCAAAGTAAAATATATATATATATATATATATATATATATATATATATATATATATATATATATATATATATATATATATATATATATTCTGATTTTTTTCTTAAAGCAGGTATTGCAGCAATCCGTACCCGAAGGAGGAGCACTACCGGGTGTGCAACTGGTGCTTAAGAGAGGAAGGGGGCAGATCCTCGGCTCGTGAATCCGCCACCGGCAACAACAACATCTCCTCGATATCCGGTGGTACTAACCGAGATGGCCTGGGAGGAGTCATGTTGCACCGGGGTTCCTTCTCGACGTCGGACATGAACAAGCCCATCAAGAAGCAAGCGGTGCCCAAGAGGTCGGCGTCGGACGTGACCAACGAGATGAGATCGACGGCGCTCTCTCCGGGGAGGAAAAGGCAGGCCTTCAGAGGAAAGGCTAGGAGGATATGAGACCGGAGAGGGAGAGGGGAGCGGAGAGAGAAGAGCGGTAGGGGAGGGGAGCGGAGAGGGAGAGGGAGAGGGAAAGGGAGAGAGAGAGAGGAGAGAGGAGAGGGAGAGAGGAGAGCCGAGCGGGAGTCTAAGAAGAGGGGAGAGAGAGAGAGCAGTCTGAGGAGGAGAGGAGAGAGAACTGCCTTGGGAAAAAAAAAATGTATTATTTAAAGGATTTTTTTTTGATTTTTTTTCGGAAAAATAAATATTAAAAAAATGTAAAACGCCCTTCACAAGGGCGTTTTACATTTTTTTTTTTAATTTTTTTAATTTTTTTTAATTTTTTTAAAATTTTTATTAATTTTTAATTTTTTCTCGGAAAAAAAAAATTAAAAAAATGTAAAACGCCCTTCGCAAGGGCGTTTTACATTTTTTTTAATTTTTTTTATTTTATTAATTTTTTAAATTTTTTTCGAAAAAAATATTAAAAAAATGTAAAATGCCCTTCACATGGGCGTTTTATATTTTTTTAAATTTTTTTTAAATTTTTTTAAATTTTTTTTAAAATTTTTTTAATTTTTTTTTAATTTTTTTCAGAAAAAAATATATTAAAATATTAATTTTTTTCTCCGTCCGTTAACGGAGGAGAGGAGAGAGAGGAGAGAAGAGAGGGGAGAGAGGAAAAAAAATTAATAAAAAATATAAAACGCCCTTTTGGAGGGCGTTTTTTATTATTTTATTTATAAAAAATTTTCTTTTTCTCCTCCGTTAACGGAGTAAAAATTCATCGACGGAAAAGCGTAAAACGTCCTTCGGAAGGGTGTTTTAATGCTTTTGATGTAAATTTAGAAACTTTTATGCTTTTTTTATAAATACATTAAACTTTTATGCTCTCACTGAAATTTTTCGATAAAAATGAGGTTGGCCCTCTCCTCCATTGATGAGGGCTTTGAACAAGAAGAAGTTCTAGAACTTTTGTACAACCTCACAAGGCCTCATAGCAACATCATGGTCAATCCCTCTAGCACTTATTTTAAATTAATTTTGAAATAAAATAAAATAATAATTTTGCGTGAATCTTACGAATCGACTATGAAATAGTTCTTTCCGTTAGAATATAAATAAGTAGAACCATTAACCCTCACAACAACTCCGAACCTTTGATAAAATACTAGAATTCTTAACATGCATTAGAGCTGTATGACGTAATCAATCAACAAAATATACCCTCACTTAAATAAAACCATATACAATACTTGGATCTATGATATTTTTTTCTTGCTTCCTTTTAAAGAAGCAAAACTCTAATGTGCAACCACTTCTTCTTTCATTGTAGTCAAGGCGGCCAGAGAGAACAAATTATTGAGTAGACTTTAATAATTGACAATAAATTATTTGTAAAACTAATTGTTATTAGTCATCATATAGAATCCAAATACCTATATCACAGATTTCTTATGATATGGGGCTAGGGCTAGGGCTAGTTTGGTCAATGGCCACAGCACTAATAAAGCCACCCTACAATTACAAATACATGTAGGCCTCTAACTTCCATTTCCCACTAGTCCTTGCCATGATTTGCTTAGCTTTGTGAAGATTCACATCATAATCTTGTTTGGAAAATTAGTGGGGAGTGGCAAACATATTCATGGAGGATTAATCAAATTTTCTGTTGAGAATCATATTATTAGTGAAAAATTACCTTTTTTTTTTTTATAAACCCAAAGTCTGATTCGGATCGGATTGAGCTCTCACAACAAAGGACGGAACCAAAAATTATTCGAAAAAAGAACTGAGAAGAAAAAAAAAATTATGAAAAAAAAAAAAATCTTAATATATTGTGTTAAAACAATATATTTTTAATAGCAGGACTGTTGGGATTTAACCCAACCCTCCCCAATCCAACACATAAATCTCTAACCACTACACCAAAGTAATTTCAAGGTTACCTAATTAAAGTTACATTTTTTTATTTTTAGTTCGAACTACAGTCTGAATCAGTCCAACTTATACTCCGCCACTGCTCACAACACAAACCAGATCCAAATCGAAAGTCGACGGATCTTTATTTTTTGGTTTCTATCCTATGTGGCAAACTCATCTATGTGACATTTTTTCATATATAGAAATCAAACAATAAAAAAAAATATGTCTCCAAAGATTGGTCTGTACATTTTGCTTTAGTCGTATCCTTCAAAACCCAACTATAAAGAAAATGTCTCCCATAGTTGGTATTTACATTTATTCATGTCCTAAGTGGCATTTTAAGAAGACTTCTTTGAGTTAACTATATCTTTTAGTATAGAAATCCAACTATAGAATATTGGGAACCTAGTTTCAAATGCCACATAGACATAATTCTTATGTCACATAGACATTAAAAATTTCTATCAATACATGTAGAGCTCTTAGAGATTTTTTTTTATAAAATATTTTTTAACCAAGACATTGCTTAGATATATAGAAATCCCCATTAACATTTTTGTTTTATATGAAGATAGTTAATCTATTGTAGAGTAGTATTATAGTTTTAATAATAAATTTTTACGATGAGCAGTCTAGTCTATGACATCAACTTTTGATAAGCTTAAATGGTATTGAACCAATCGTAGGATATCCATAATGCTAATAGCATCTAGTAAAAAAAATGGTAAGTACTGAACTTGCACATGAAATTGATAAGTCTACGGCTAAATCTGATAAGACTAAACCTGCATAGGGCAATCTCCCTCTGGCTCAGTGTGATCCTACAAGAGGTCAGAGTCGCAGGTAACTACCTAGGACCGACCGATCTTGCTCGTGCAGACCGTGATACGAGTTGATACTTTGATGTACTAGTCCTAATCCGTGTCGGTAGGGTTTGATTTCTCTATTAATCTTGTACGTAAAACTATTGATTAGTGTCATTGTATCGTCACTAATCCATCCAAGCAAGAAACTTGAAAGATTGATTAGGTGAGGGAAAGATACTTGATGGCCATTCTCATGAACTCCATGTACTCTACTCCCAATAATTGAGACGATGGCAAAAGAATGATTTGTCGATCGATGAACTCAATTCATTTATTAGTCGGGATGCATTCTCTCTACTTGCAGTGGCAGTGGACTTGGACACGTTCGTTGTGTCTGGACCCATACAAATTTGGACATTTCGTATCCGAATGGAGACCGTGAAAATTTGATAAGGACACAAGTTGGAAAGTAAAACAAAAGTCGACAGCTACGTACAATATCTAGCGTTGATGGCAGATATTCTATTTAGAATATTGTTTTGTTTTAATATTTTGGAGTGCTAGAAAACCAAATTGCCATTATTATCTCGGAGTAGCCGATCGCTCGAGCTCGCTACACAGGCACTGTATTGAAAATCCACCGTGCTCGTCTTCAATTCTCGTCGTTGGTTCGTCACATGATTTAAAATTTCAAACAAATTATTTTTAATATTCCTATTTACGATGAGAAAGAATAGAACAATTACTATATTTTTTTTTTCAGAAAATTTGATGTACAGAAAATATTTTTAAATAAATTATCTAAAAGGAAAGTTGTTTAGAAAATTTTGAAGTTACGAAACTTTCGCCATCCCAGATGGCAAAATTATAAATAAAAAAAAATTCGTTTTTCGTCAATTTTGCCAACTTAGTTGGCGATAATATGACTATCGATTTTTTTCTGTTGTTTTTTTTATTTTTTTTGGTTTTTTTGTTGTTGTTTTTGTTGTGGTTGTTTTTATATAAATTTTTTAAATAAATTAGAAAAAAATAAAATTTAACATCCAAAATAAAATATGCAGCATTGAAAATCCAAAATTTTAAAACATTTTTGTTGTAAGAAAATTACGTTTGTCGTCGAGCAGACTTCTCGCGGCTATAACTATTTGTTCAAAAATTATTTTTCGTCAAACAATAGGTTGATTTGTATGTTTTCGACGAGAGTAACACAATTCGTGTAAAAAGATTTTTTATCTGAAACAAGATGCACATGTTACAGACAAAAGTATAAAATTTAAAATTTTAAACTATCATAACTTTTAACTGAGAGATCGAAACGAGGTCCAGTTTGTGCCAAAATGACCGTAACGAAAAGTACTATGTGATAAACCGTTTCACCGTTTGACGGACTTTGAAAAAAATTAAAATCGCAAAAAAACGATGTTTCGATCTCCAAATTTTACTTTGGATAATTTTATTTTCGGATTTTTTTCGTTATTTCAATGTTAACGAGTAAAAATTGGTGTCTCCTGACCCTCAAACATTATCATATAATATATCAATGTGAAGATGATTAAAAATGGGACAGGAATATATTTTATTTTATTTTTTAACGATAAAATTATCTATTTATAAATAATTTACTAATCGTAATAAGATCGATTTAACTTTGAATTACGGTAGAAACTTTAAGAGTGCTTGGCAATTGTGGGAGTATAATGGTTATGAGGTGTTTTTAGAGTAACGGTTATGAGGGTCCGTTATTGTTTCAAAAATAAACAATCGGTTCAAAAATATACCAAAACCGGTGAAAACACATTTACAAGCAAAACATAAATTTGAGAATTTCGCCAACTCATTTGGCGAACTATTTCGTTATTGTTTAAAACTTTTTTTATTTTTTCTAATTTATTAAAAAATATATAGGTACAACAAATTTTCTGAAAAAAAAAATCAAATGAAAAAAAAAAACAAATAAACCAAATAAAACTAAAACCAAACCTACACAAGAAAACCCAAAAAAAATATAACAAAAAACAAAAACAAAATAAAAAAAACCAAACAAAATAAAGTACTTTCGTATTTTAGATAATTTATTTAAAAATATTTTCTATAACTTCAAATTTTACTAAAAATAAATAAATAAATAAATAAAATATTTTTTAATATTTTTGCCACCCGGGATCACGAAAGCTTTTGTAACTTCAAATTTACTAAAGTACTTTCGTTTTAGATAATTTATTTCAAAATATTTTCTGTACAACAATTTTTTTGTTTTTTATAAAACCAACAAAATAAATCAAATCCAACTATCCAAAAAAACAAACAAAAAACACCTTAAAAAAAGAAAACCATTATTAGATTTTCGCCAACCAAGTAGGCAAAATTTTGGCAAATAAAATTTTAATATTCCTATTTACGACGATCATTGTCGCTAGACACAAGATCGTTTTCGAGCATATAAAAAATTATTTTCAATATTCCTATTTACGACGAGAGGAATAAGACTATTAGTATATATTTTTTTCATTTTTTTATTGATCCGACGATCGTTGTCGGCAGATACGAAATCGTTTTTGAGTATGTACAAGTCGTGCTATCGCATATAGTCCCAACAATCAGAAGGTCCCAGAATTGTTAACTTCAGTGTATATTACTAAAGTGGAATCTTCTTTTTTAGATTTAGGTTTATCTACCGTTCTAGTATTTGTACAGGATCCTTAGAATGTCAGATGGAAAAGACGGACATAGTTTACTCATTGATTATTAGATTTCAAACAACTCGACTATGTTTTTTTTAGAGTGTTTTTTTTTTCTCTTTCGTCTCAAATGATCTTTTTTTTATTTGCATTGCTTGACTGTTAGAAATAAACTACACAAAAGTTATTCAATTAGTGTTTTCTTTATCATTTTTATTAAAAAAAATAAGAAAATTTCTGATTGGTAAAACTGGTTTTCATCAATAAAATTTATTTCGAAAAATAAAAAAAAAAATTCATTTATCAACTCAAGAGGACTTACTTCCCTTCAAATTCTGCCCTTGAGTTCTTCAAATTTCTATAACAGTTGTACTACAGAAGTACAAAACAAGACCTTACAATACTGAGGTCGAACTGAATATCAAGAACGAACCGTCTCGGTTCAAACACAGCGATACCATGGAATCATAATCCCAACTATTGAGCCAGTAACTAATGTGATCCTCAAGACCGAAACACCGATCACCATCTTCATCTCATACCACCAGATCAGTCCATCGCATGTATGTAACAGTGCGATATCGGATTAATATTCACTCGTGTCGTGTCGTGTCGTGTCCAGACATCCAGTTTCTACTTCAGGCCGGGCCAATGATGGGACTCCGTCGACCTTGGGATCTTCTTCCGTAGACCAAATGCCGATTTTTCTCTGTTTGTGTGTTCCAAAATACACGTTTCAGTTTCAGTAAAATTTTGAACTTACTCTTGAATTCAGTTGGCTAAGTTAAGAACATCTGCTTGTAGATTCATAGATATTATGAAATTGCTGCAGTACCAGTTCTCAGGGGCAGATAAAAAAATTTAAAAGAACATCAAATATAAAGAAACTCCAAAATTTTGTTAAATAAAGTTATGTTCCTCCATCGCGGCTTCTCTCTGTGTTTTTTTTTTTTTTCGATATCTATCCAGTCTCGTCTCAAGTTTAGCAAAAATTTAGAAGAACAAAAATAAAATTTATGAAGGAAAAAATAAAACATGATGTAAATATGTATATAAAAATTGATAATTATAAATTTAGGATGGGACAAAACATAAAATTGATGAAAAAAATTTAAAAAAAAATTAGTATCTAATTCGGTATTTCGAAACAAAAAAATCAGTGGGGACAACTGTCCTCACTCGCCTCCGCATATGTCCGCCCCTGATAGTTCTCTTCTACAAATTTCATGTTCTACTATATAATGCGGCTTGGAAACGGCTCAAAAGTGAGCCGTCTAAGCCATTTGTAAATACTCGATCTAATTATTATTTTTAATTATTTTAAATGTCACGTGTGTATATTCTTCACCCTCACATTTACGTAAAAATATCTAAAAAATTATCTAATTTAAATTCTTATATAATATAAATTATTTTAAAATATTTAAGCCAACTAAATGATATTGTCTAAATATATATATACAAAATTCTAAAAACATATTATAACATTTTTTAATTAAAATTATATTTAAACTATTTTAATTTATATTTAATATTTTAGTTATTTTAGCAAAAAATAAAAATAAATTACTTCCATCGTACGTGAATATCACTAGTATATATGTGTGTTTATCAAGGAGGTAGCCATCCTCCCCATGGGTCTTGGGATCATGTCATTGAATAATATTTGCCTTCTCTTTTATATATATATATATATATATATATATATACACACACACACACACGATGGTTCCAGTATAATTAATATACTGAATGTCACATCTAAACCTGTCAGTTGGGTCAGGTTGGCCCAGTCCAGCACGATTTCGGCCCAAAATTTTCGCCCATGTGTCGGTCCGGCCCGTTTAATCGTTGGACCGGACTAGTCCGGTCCAGTTTATCGGATCGTGCCGGGTCACATATATCAGCCCATAAGGTAGGTCCGGCCCGAAGTCCAGGCACGACACGGCCCGAAGTCCAAGCACGACCCAACACCTTATCTTTGGAGGTAAACGTTAGAAATTTTTAGAATATTATTTCAAATATCTAATGCATAAATGAATCCAGAATGTTACACCTAACAACACTATGTTAAATTATAAGTATTTACCCCACCATTACATATTAAATTAAACAAGCATAGTTGTTTTGTAACATTCAAATATAAGATTACAAACTGCTGCTAGTTAAGACCACTTACTAGTCTATCAATTTAGTCTTTATCCACCAATGTCCTGAATTACAAATCAGGACCCTCGTCGGCGCATGTTTCGACAAAAGATCCGTAGTCCAGACACGACACGACCCGGCCCGTTCCGGTCCGGTCCGGCCCAAAGTCTACCGTGTTGGACTGGGCTCAATTTTTCACCCTTAGACTCGTCTCTACCCACTACAATACATGGTCCTTAGAGGCCCGGTCCAGATCCGACCCGGCCCACCCAAATTTGGGTCAGAACGGACTGATCCGGCCCACTTAGTCTGATCCGGCCCACTTAACAGCTCTAGTCACATCATATATAGTTAACAAAAAAAAAATATAACTAACATATGCCAAACTCTAGCTTTAGGCTTGCTTCTTCGTGCAAGTATGGTGCAAGAATGGTCGGTCAGCCAGCTGCAGATGTGGTGGGCTACAGCAGCCAAAGCTAGCTGCTTACAGAGGGAGGTTGTTTTGCTACAGACAACTCCAGTTGTCATCCATATCAAACCCAACTGAATTAATTAAAGCATGTACCTCACATTCACATCAAAGCTGTACACTAGTAGTAGTAGGCCATCTCTCGAGCTCACTAAAAATCTTCAACTGCCTTCTTCATTTCTCATTAGTTATCAGTCAAAAAAAAAGAAGAAAACAAATAGATGAGGTGTTCAGAGAATATATAGTTTTAAAAAAAATATTAAAAAATTTACTGTAGCGAAATAAATTTAAATTAATTATTTGGGTGGGGGGGAGGGGGGTGGTTTGTGGTTTGAGTTGGTTGGTTTGGTTTAATTATTTATTTTATTTTATTATTTTTTTACATAAAACAATTAATTTAAAATTTTTTAATTTATTTTGGAGGTCGAAACATCATTTTAAATCCGTGGACCCCCACACCCAATATAAATTAATTTCGTTACAGTAAATTTTAAATATTCGAAAAAAAAGACCGAAAGTAAAATTTGGATGATAAAAATTGTGTGACTAGTTGTTATTTAGTTTTGTTCGATTAATCGAGAATGAGATTTGCGACACTGTTTTTTGCTTCTATCTTGATTTCAGCAATCATTCAAGATGTGTAAAAGGACGGATGGTCCGGAAATCGGTCCGGACTCGGTCAACCCGGTCCGCTCCGCTTCGGCCCACTCTTCCCACATGTTCGGGCTGGGTCGGAGGATCCGACAAGCAAGTCCGGCCCGGCCCGGTATCAGCATTGTTCAGGCCGGATCCAATTCGGTCGCACGGTTCAGGCCCGATTCAGCCCGAGTCGGATCCAATTCGATATTTGGGATCATTTGGTCCCAAAAAAATCAATAGTTATCCCATAGTTAATGAAAAATAAACACAACATTATTTTTTTGCTCTCTTACAAATTTTTTTTCCTCCCTTACAAAATTTAGAAGCAATCTAGTATAAAGAAATTATACTATCATGGAAATGAGCAACCACAACAGCAATTGGAAGATCAGCAATTTCAACCCGCACCGCAACCTCAACCAGCACCGCAATCTCAACTAGCACTGCACTTAGGTTTGAATCAAAAATTTGGCATCATTTTAGCGGAGTTTATAATGAGCACAATACGGAAAGAAAATCTTCGAATATAGTTCTTGTTGAATGTTTGCATTGTAGAAAATGACTCAAATGAGACCATAACTGTGGTACAAGGAAGCTATGTCATGGTGTGTATCGGGCCGGGCCGGCCCACGGTCCGAGTCAACCGGGTTTGACTGGGTCCGGTCCGGACCGGTCTCAACCCGAGTGGAGGGAAGGGCCAGGCCGGTCCGTCCCGGTCATAAACAACTCCGACCCAGCCCGGACCCATGACCCGCTGAAGGGATGACCGGGCCGGCCCAAATTTTTTTATTTTTATTTATTTATATATATTTTATATATAATCTATATGATGTAACTTATAAGTTATATGTTAATAAATTCAAGTTAAAATTTAGAGATTTTTTGTTACTAAGTTATTTTTGTATAATTTAAATTTATAAGTTATTTGTTAGAAAGTTTTTTTATATAACTTTAAGTATAAATTTATTTAAAATTTATAAGTTATTTGTTAGAAAGTTTTTTATATAAGTTTAAGTATATAACTTTATGTATACATTTATTAGAAATTTATAAGTTATATGTTAAGTATAATTTAAAATTTACAATTTTTTTGCTAGAAATTTTATTTAATTTCTTTATATCAATATTTATATAAATTTTAAGTATAAACTAAAATCTAAATATTTATAAGTTGAATATTTATAAATCTATAAGTATATAAAGAAGTGATTTATATAGACATAAATAAGTTAAATGTAAACAACTAACAACATTAATTAAGAAAAAGCTGAATTTTTTTATTAATGGCAATTAAATTATAAATGTATTATAACATTAAGTAATCAAAAAAATAGAAACTTGTAAATAATATTTTATTTGTATAAAGCTTGTAAAAAATGTACTTCTAAAATAATTTCGTCGTCTGTCGTCCGTATTTCTTTGAAGTTTATTGCTCAGCTCCACCCTCAGTAGCGTCATCTATAGTAAGAGATTCAAAGTCCAGTCCTGCGATAGCGGCATTTTCATCTCTTGAGTCTTGAGTTCTTTCTTCACCACGGGTCCAATCTTGAATGCAGACACAAGCTTCCAAAATATCTGGTAGCTACCGACTCTTCTTCTTGCTTAGCAACCTTGAACTTACACTAAAACAAGATTTCGATGCTACCGTGGACATCGGGACCATCTGAATATCGCGTGCTATAGAAAAAAGTACATAATACGTTTTTTCGTGTCTCTTCCACCATTCTAAAATTGAATAACGAGATGAAGAGTCATCTTCATCTGCTTCATAAGAATTTAGATATAAGGGCAAATCTTGCGTAGGTCGGGAAGATTATTTTTGTTTCTTCCTTTGCATTACATCTTTAGCATATGATAATTTAGACGAAAAACTAGAGCTACTACCTTGAACGGTTGTACCAAATCGGGTGGATACAATTTTTTTTCCATATGAAGCAATTAAACTATGTAAAATATCCTTAACTTCTACTTTCAAACTACCTACATCAACTTTCATATTATCTTCAAAATCGTCTAATAAAATATATACATCATCTAATTTAATCTTAGGATCAAAAATCGAAGCCAAACAATATATAAGAGGTATATCACCCCAATATTTTTTTAAATTTGGCTTCCATTTTGGTAACAACATAATCAAAATCAGGAACATTTCTATATTTACAAAATAAATTAGACATGTTAAGAATTTCTGTTAAAGCTAAAGGAGAAGTTGGATAATAAACTTCAGATAAAGTATACGTAGCATTGTAAAATAGTTCTAAAAATTAAAAAATAGAAGTAGCAATTAACCAATCATTCTCAGTTACTTGATAATCAAAAATAGGATTAACATTACAATAATGAGTAATCACATCTTTAAACTTAATGCAAGATTGGAACATTAAATAAATAAAATTTCATCTATGTAGTGCATCATTAACAAATGGCCTAAAAGTAACACCATATTGTGTACATAAAATTTTAAAAGCTTGTTGTCTACTTGTAGAAGAGTTCAAACTATGTAAATATGATGTAAGATTTTTTAAATTTAGTTGAAAGAATTCAAGACATTTTTGTACAATCAAATTAATAAAATATGAATCTAACATGAAAAGGTCTACCTTCTAACATAGGTAGAAATTGTGTTTTCAAAACATTAATAGAAGAAGTGTTATTACTAGCATTATCAAAAGAAATCAAAAATATTTTATTGTGAATATCATATTCACGCAAAAATTGTATTATAGTGTCACCAATTATAGCGCCGATATGTGAAAATTCTAAAGACGTTAGACAAATGATGCATTTTTGCAACATCCATCTTGCATCTATATAATATGCCGTGATACAAATATAAGCACAATTTTGCTTAGTAGTCCATATATCAGAAGTTAAAGCTAATTTACTAACATGCATAGAACTTTCTTTCAAAGCAGCCATATTTTTTTGAAAAAAAATCAGAGACTCTGCTCTAGCAGTTGATCTAGAAACTTTACTAAAACAAGGAGTTAGAGTATTACTTGCATATTTATAATAGTAATTACTCTCATCAAATGTAAATGGTTGTTCATCACAAATCATAAATCATGCTAACTCAGTCATGTTACGAGCATCATACTTATAAAGATTTTTAAAAATTATAAAGATTTATACTTATATTTATTTATACTTAAAAAGGTATAAAAAATTATATAAAGATTTATAGTTATTAAAAAAAATATAAAAAATATAAAAAAATCAACTTATAAATATTTAAATTTTGATTTATACTTAAAGTTATATAAATATTGATATAAATAAATCAAATAAAATTTTCTTACTTAATATTTATATAAATTATTAACTTATAAATCTTTACAAGGAAGCTACGCATATAATCTTTAAAAAATCAAATAAATTTTTTTACTCAATATTTATATAAATGTTTACATAAATTATACCAAAAACTTTTATAACTAATAACTTATAAATTATACAAAATTAACTTAGTAACAAAAAATCTATAAATTTTAACTTGAATTTATTAACATATAATTTATATCATATAGATTATATATAAATAAATGTAAAAAAAAAAAATATCGGGCCGGCCCCCGGCCGTGAACCGGCCTGGACCCAGACCGGCACGGGTCCGTACTGGGTCGAGTGCCAAGCCGACCAGGCCGATCCGACCCGCTCTCTCCACCGGGTGAGGTCCGGACTGACCCGAACCCGGTCAAACCGTCCCAATACACATCTTGAGCAACCACACACACAACTTTTCTAACGACAGTTTCGATGGAGATGACTTAATAGGCATCGTGTATATCGTCATATATATTTTGTCTTGGTCGAATTGTTGAATGCTTACAACTAAAGAGTCTCCGAGAGTTGAGTGGCTGCTGAAATCAGAATAGAAGTAAATAACAGTGTCATAAGTCTCATTTTCGATCGGTCGTGACAAAATAAATAACCCAAGTGAATAATTTCCAACATACAAAATTAAATAATTCTCGCATATTTTTATGTATTTTTAAGATTTTGAATAATATTTAAAATTTGAGTTTAGATCTCCTTTATTTTACAGAAAATTTACTGTAGCGAAATAAATTTATATTAAATTCATTTAAACGAAATAAGTTTGCTAATATTTGAAATACAAACATTGTCCGCCAACAGTGTTGGCGGAAAACACAATAAACATCCACGTAGGCAAAAAAAAATAAAATTTTTTTTAAAGTGGACCCCACACCCCAAATTCCGCCAACACTGTTGGCTGAAATTGGGGGGGGGGGGGGCAATTTCAGCCAACAGTGTTGGCAGAAATTGGCCTGTGGGCCCCCCCACGGGTTAAGTTTGGTTTAGTTCAGTTTGGTTTAGTTTGTTTGGTTTGATTTGATTTGTTTTATTAGTTTTTTCAATTAGTTATATTTTTTTCTATTTAGTTTTTTTTCAATTAGTTTTTTTTCTATTTAGTTTAGTTTTTTTCTATTTAGTTTACTTTTTTTTTAATTTGTTTCTGTTTTTTTTCTGTTAATTTATTTTGTTAATTGGTGGGGTGTTAATAGGGTGTTAATTTTCTGTTTTATTTATGAAAATATATTTTAACGAAATAAAATTAAAATAAATTAACAAAAAAATTACTCTATCAAAATTTCAAAATTAAAAAAAAATTAAAATAAAATTAACTCAGTTGTCGATATGTAACAAAATTTTAAAATATCCCAATTTTCTATCCAAATTTTTATCCTTAAATTTTGTTAAAGTATTCTGTTATTTAACATAGTAAATTTATTATCGGTACATTAAATATTTTATATAAAAAAATTACCAAAAGTAAAATTTGGAGATCAAAACATCATTTTTTTGCGATTCTAAAAATTTGGGAAGTCCGTCAAACAGTGAAACTGTTTATCCCGAAGTACTTTTCCATACGGTCATTTTGGCTCAAACTGGGCCTTGTTTCGATCTCCCAGTCAAAAGTTATGGTACTTTAAAGTTTTATATTTTATATTTTTGCCTGTAATATGTACGTCTTACTTCGGATGAAAATTCTCTCTACACGAATTGTGTTACTCTCGTCGAAAACATACAAATCGACCTATTGTGTGACGAAAAACGATTTGAAAACAAATAGTTATGGGCGTTCGAAGTCCGATCGACGGCAGACGTAATATTCGTACGGTAGTTTTTTTTTTTTTTTTTTTGGTTCAATGTAACATATTTTATTTTGGATGTTAAACTAAATAAAAAAAAAATTCAAAATCCAAAACTAAACTAAATAGAAAATAACTAAATAGAAAAAAATATAATTAATTAAAAAACCAAATAAAACCAAACCAACTAAACCAAACCAACTAAACCAAACTGAACTAAACCAAACTGAACCCGTAGGGGGCCCACATGCCAATTTTCGCCAACACTGTTGGCTGAAATTGGCCCCCCCCCCCCCCCCCCCAATTCAGCCAACAGTGTTGGCGGAATTTGGGGTGTGGGGTCCACTTTATTTTTTTTTATTTTTTTATTTTTTGCTTACGTGACGGAAATTGTGTTTTCCGCCAACACTGTTGGCGGACAATGTTTGTATTTCAAATATTAGCAAACTTATTTCGTTTAAATGAATTTAATATAAATTTATTTCGCTACAGTAAATTTTCTGTTTATTTTACGGTGATACAAAATGGTTATGACGAGACCAAAAGCTCTCTTTTCTGAACAATAACAAAAACTAAACACAGATTTATAATATGATAAGCGAGCCTGTGGCACTTGTATTCGCCACATTAATCTTTACTTTTAAGCAATAACAATACTAACCTTCTTCCAAACATACCATTTCTCATACACTGGAGTTATATAAAAAAAAACAGTATTAATTCTATGAACATGAGCTAGTTAGAGAGGAAATTATGGAATGAAACTAAAGGAAGCATAACATTACATGCATCACTCATGCATTAAGAAGTATTTGTCCGATGGATTTAAACAACCCCCCTGTAAATCCCCCCCCTCTCTCTGGATCGAGGGGAAGGAAAAAGAAAAAATGAGAAGAAAACCAACCTTAATTTGCTTCGATTCAGTACAAAGTAGTCTTCAATAATTCATTCATTCTCTATAGCTAGCTAGTCTAGGCTCTATTGGTGTTGGTGTTGGTGTTGTTGGGGATCTCATGAATGTGTCGCAGCTGCCAGATGTCATAATCTTCTTGATCAGCTCCTTCTTCTTCTCCTCCTCTGCACATTGACAAGACAAAGTGTTCCTCAACAAAGGGGAACCAGCCCAGCAGAACCTCCTCCTCAACTCCCCACCCACGAAAATATTGGCTCTCTCCTCCCATCACCTGCAGCTCCTCCACATGACCATTGCTAGGCCATTCCACCACAGGCACAGGCACAGGCACAGGCACAGGCACAGGAACAGGGCTTGCTTCTACAACACTTATGTTGTTGTTCTTGTAAGAAGCATGTTTCTTGGCTACATGACCCTTGGTTTTCTTGTGGGTCTTTGCTGGTGGGGGTGGAGAAGCAGCAGTACTACTGCTCTCTGCTCTGTTTCTCTTCATGTCTGCTTCTCTCTCTCTCTCTCTCTCTCGGAACAAATATCAAGTTTAGGTTAATTGCTGGCTGGTTGCTTGCTTGGTTGCTTGCTTGCTGTACTCATTTAAGCCTCTTCCTATCTTTGACTCTGACCCGGCAAGGAGCTACACACATGTTACAGGTATATTTTACTTTACTGCTTTATATTTTAATATCAGAAAATTTACTGTAGCGAAATAAATTTATATTTAATTTATCTAAACGAAACAAATTTGAAAAAATTGAAAAAAAAAAATCAAGCTCCGCCAACATGGCGGAAAACACACCCGCTGTACACGTAACCAGCAAAAAAAATAAAAAAAAAAATACGGGCCCCACGGCCAATTTTTGCCAACAAAGTTGGCTGAAATTGGGGGGGGGCCAATTTCAGCCAACTCAGTTGGCGAAAATTGGCCCGTGGGGCCCACTTTTTTTTTTTTTTGGTTTTGTTTGGTTTTATTTTTTTACTTTCTTTGGTTTGATTTTTTTGTTGGTTTATTGTAATTAGTTATATTTCTGTTTTATTTATTTAGTTTAGTTTAATTTTGTAATTAGAGTTAAGTAAATTTATTTTAACGAAATAAAATTAAAATAAATTAATTGGAAAGAAATATTTAGAAATATTATTTTCGGAAATTTGTTTCCAAAGTATCAAAATTTGTATAAATTACATCTAAAACATAAAAGTTTAAAAAATTACGAAAAAAATATCAATATGAATTGGACGTTAATCTCGTCCTTCCGCAAGCGCAACTGCAACTTCTACCTATTGCACGGTACCGCATGGACCTCCAATCATGACAGCGATGGGGACGACGACGACGACGACGATGAGGATTCAAGTCCGATTTCGACGAGCTCCGGAGAGAGGAGTCGCACAGTCCTAGGGTCAGGATTTCCAAGAGGGGGGCTCAAACGAAGTCCAACGAATGAGACGAGGAGGGCGGGGCGAGAGGGTGCGCGGTGGGATGAAAGCGGGAGTTTGAGAGGGATAGTTTTGTCAATTTTTATGACGAGAAACTTAATCTTGACTGACGGGGGATACCAAGTTCAAAATATTCAATTGTTGATGGTATCAAGTTGTCTAGTTTTAAAGTTTAGAAAATCAAGTTTAAAATCTTTAATAGATAGAATTTATTATAAAATATATTAACATATTAATGGAATCTATATTAAAATATATTTAATTTATATTTTTTACATCAACTTTTATGGATGGATACAACTTATCCATGTTCCATTTATTATATTATACCAAGCTATTTATAGCTTATGCCAATGTTTTAAAAATCGGATCAAAGATCAACCCGATTAGAACACTAAACTGGATTGGGTCAAATTGATCCAACCGGTAGGTTAATTCGGAATAAACCAGTTATATATAGGTTTATAATCTTAAATTAAATATATTATAGTGTACACAAGTAACACAACTATATATATACTAGTTAGAATTTTTGCATATTTATTATAATATAATTAGTCAAGAGACAAACATATTAACTTTAATTGCACGTAAAATCTAAAACAAAACTCAAAAATCAGAACAAATTGGTTCAAAATTTAACTAAATTTGATTGTCTTTGGAAAAAAACAATTAATTAAATATTAAACCATCTCCAAAAATATTGGTCTGTTCAATTGACCGATCCGAATTCATTTTTAAAATATTGGTCGATACAATCACTCGTAGCAGTGTTGTGGAATTTTACTTACACTTCATCATTAGAGTATTTAATTTATAAATTTTTTTTCCCTCCAAATTTGTAAATGAATGGAAAAAAAAAAAGAAAGAAAAGATTTTTCGTGATTCACATGTCATTATCATGTAAATAGTGGGACCATCATGAAGATGTGATTTAGAAAAAGGAGGTCAAAGGTGTAATGTCCGAACAGTGCTAATAACATGGATGTGTTCAATTCAATGAATTCGGATACAACTTTAGTTAAGCTTTGGTAAACAAAAATTCATTGTCACATTTAAGATTATATTAGCTTAAATTGTTGTTATTTCACCATCATTTATACTCATGAAATTTCGTGACAGAACCGATCTATATCGTTTTCCAATATATCTTGTGTCAGGACCATCCAAACGAAAACTGTCGAAGCGACTAAACAGACTATTTGGAAGATTATTAGATTTTCTGACAAATATTACTATATAATTTCAGTAAAAAATTTGTAAAAATGTTTACCGACTAAAAAAATATTAGCTTGATTACGCCAAGTTTTTTAAGTTTTACCTTACTTATAATAGTATATATGCACATGATTATTGCACATATTTTAATTATCTATTAATTAATTTTTCATGTATGCAAAAGAACAAATTCTATTTTTTAAAATAATTATACAAAATTTACCTAATTGTCTATGTATACTATTAGTCCATTACTCGTAGGCCTATGCCACATAGTGTATAGTGACATAAAAGAAAGCGCCACCGAAACATTGTCAACTTGTTACATATAGCGTTCAAGGTCAATATAAGGGGACATATTGGCATCTAATGCCGTCTTTTCTTTCAAAATATTTTTTTATTTTTATTTTAGGTGACTGTTGATTTTAATGAGATTTGGGAAGTGAGTACACAAACCCTAATCTCATTGAAAGTTCATCAACATCCTACCTTAAGGGATGAATTTTGCATACTCCCCCCTAAGACATGATTTTCATTTTTATTTTTAGTCCACCTTAGGCCAAGTGTACGTTTATGTCTCTATATTGTGCATAATATGGACTTGGGTCTCATCATAACAGTTGACTTGATTGATCGTCCAAAACAGACATAAAAGCAAAATTTGAATATTATACGAGACTCTAAAACTAAACGAAAATATGTAAAGATTGTGTGACTTGGGTTATCTAGTTTTGTCATGACCAATCAAGAACGAGATATACTTGTTACATGGATACCCACAATATGTTCCCTTCAGCGACTTGTTTCATAAATTATGGTCAACAAACAATATAAGCCGCTAGGTACATCAGTCAAAGTTTTATAATTACCTTATTCTGTACATATCATTTATCTATAACTATTCAATATCCTTATGAAAGAATGAATACATCAAAACGTTTTCGCGGTAGAATCTATTTTGAATTTGTTAAATGTATTGCTTGTGAATTATGTGTTCATGTATGCCTCATAAATCTACATGTTGTTGATTGGAGGTTTGAAAAGGATATTAAAAAGAAACATTTGCTTAATTACAGTATTAATTTTGGGGTTTGTATAATTTATGGTAACTATGTCGAGTATTGTACAACAAATTGTTTATCAAAGACTGAAGAATATGAACTTTCCACTTATGATCGTCACAATTTGAATTATAATCAAATTGTTTTAGGTCGATTACCTATGACAGTAATTGTGGATTACTCAATTCAAACAGTTATGAATTCAACTCAAATCAAAATAGACAAAGATAAACTCCTTCTTTCAAGAACGATTACCTATTACTAAGATTGTCTTTGGATATAGAGGATGCCATTTTTTCTGTCATCATTATTTGTTTGTATCTTGATCTCAGCAATCATACAATCCTCATGGTGATGTGTATCGTCAGATATCTCTCGTTTCAGTCGACCCCGGAGGGTTGTGTGACTGTTGAGATCAAGAAAGAAGCAGGCAACGGTGTCATAATTCACATTCTCGATTGGTCATGACAAAACTAAATAACATAAGTCACACAAGTACCACAATGTAAAACTAAATGACCAAAATCACGCAAATCTAACACTTTTTTCAGGGACTCATATAATATTCAAATTTTACGTTTAACTCTCCATTGGACGATCAACTAAGTCAACCGTTGTGACAATACTCAAACCCTCTTTTGGACAATACGAAGACCCAAACTCAATTTTAATATGATACGAGTACTCTACAACTAATAAAAATTTACACTTAAATTTAATTATGTTTATCTTCCTTACGTCCCTATTTATTGTTGACAATATTAAACATTAAAAAATTAAATAATTACTATTAATTAACTATTACCCATTTAGTTATATAATTAAATTTTAAATAAATTACTTGTATAAACACTGTTAACAATTAAATAATAGTTTTTGGTCACCTCTTCTTCCGAAATCTAATATCCAATAAGAGAGAGATAAGAAGTGAGAAATTATTATATGTGACCATTTCTCTTTTCAGCTATTAGACTGTTTGAAAATATGTGCATGCACACATCTATATTTTCTATGACATTTTAACGGTTGGTATGAAAATAATACAGTAAAGTTGTAATATATAATAATTTCTCGTAATAAATCCAAACGTAGCGAGGGAAATATAGATAACATAAGCACTTATTGGATTTGTATCATATTCTTCACTTCAACATTCTATATTGCTCGAGTCTATTTATAATATATTGATAGATAGATTGTAGCGAAATTGATATTTTCCGACTACGACCTCCATCAAAATGTAGTTCAGAGCACCGATATTTTGTGTCGGTCGAAATAGTGATTTTTCGAAAAACGTTCTAAAATGTTTGTCGACATGCGAAGGAATCGTAAATACCGATTTGCATTCGGATGGTTGAGACAGTCAGTCTTAATGGATCCAAGATCCGGACCCAAATAAAGAAAAACCACATTTTTTTTATTTTATTTAAATGTCCGAAGATACGTATGAATTTTTTTACACGTTACTTTGCATGTCATTTGAGCCCACTGTCCTACGTAGGGGTGTCAACCGATGCTTATCAGTACGGATAGGACAATATCTGAATCTGTATCCGATTTTTTTTTTTTTAATATCCGAATTCGATCCGATATCCGAACGGATATCTCTTTGGACACTTCGAATCCGTATCCGTCTAGTTTAACGGATATCGGATAAAATTCGATTCGATCCGATAAGTTAAAAATTCGAATCTACCCCGTGTCTTGTTATTATCAGAATATTCGAAACCCGAAATCCGAAATATTCAAAATTTAGTTATTATTCGAATATCCGAAATTTGTAATCTTCTTCAACTAATTATATTATCCGAATATTTCATTTTTCTAGTTTTATACTCAGAAGTTAGTTGAAGAAGATGAGAAGTCAGATGACTTTGACTTGGAGAATGGTGAATAATGAAGACTATTAAATAAAATGAAGAATATTAAGTGTAATAAAGACTATATATATATATATATATATATATATATATATATATATATATATATATATAGTAGGTAGAAGATGAAAAATTATTGTCTAGAAAGATGGAATAAAATCATAAAAAAATGCACTTAAGAATAAAATTCTTTCATCTTCTCCTACAATTAATATATATTATATATACAACATACTAAAGTATATATAAAATTTTGGATATCCGATATTCGAAATTTATAATTTAAAATCAGATCGAATATTAACTGATTTGAATACCTTAATATTCGAATTCGTATCCGAAAAAAATAAAATTCAAAAATATTCAAATATCTGAATTCAAAATTTGATATCAGAAATTTCGAATAAAATCTAAAATTTCGGATAAGAAAATGAATCGGATTCGAATTTTGGACTATCTATTAATAGACCTAGACCTAGTCCTAGGCTACAGTTGATCCATGTTGTTTGCACGTGCCGGTTGCACATGGGCCAACCGCCAATTGCGTATCAAGTGGTCCGTCCACTTGACCGTTGGGACCACTATAGCTCTCGGTGGGACCCAGCTCCATAGCTTCTGCCTTTTGTAGTAGAGCTTCGATCTGTTTGTAGTTGAAGTATGATTCATACCATTCAAACAAAAAACGAGCATTATTCGATTTTGGACCGAAAATCGAATCGTATAGTATCTAATCTAAACGATTCGAATGAAACTAAAAAAAAGAATTAAATTAATTTTAAAAAAAAAATTGGATCAGTTTGAGTTTTAAAAATCCAAAAACAAAATTTATTCGATTTTGATTTTAGATTTCGGTCCAAAATTAAACAAAACTTAATAAATTATATAAATATTTTAATTATATACATATTTTATGATTAAAAATATATATATTTTGAAAGTAACAATTGTAAGTATGTTCTTAGTCTAACTTTTAATTTAACAATTGATCAAACTTTGGACACAATTTTAAAATACAACAAATATGTATAAAAATTATAACTTTTAATATGATTTAATCATGATCTCAACTTTTGATCGGACCCATTAAACAATAATAATAGTCAAACCGAACAAACAGAATAACCGAATCGATTATTCGGTTCTGTTCAGTTTCGGTTGTGACTAATTTCAGTTCTGTTTCGGTTTTAAAATTTTAGAATTTTAGTATATTTAGTCTTGTTTATTTCGATTCGGTTGAAACCGAATACTCACCCCTAAGCCAAACTATCGAAGGATCCGTTTGATAGGAAAAAAAAAAGTAGGAGGAAAAAATTTGTGGAAAAGTTAATGGGAGGAAAGGAATTTTTTTTTCTTTTTTTATAGTCAAAAATAAATAGAAATAAATAAAGTGAAAGGGTTTTCTTTTTCTCTCCAAATTTAAAAATTCAATCTCTCAAAACATATAATTAAGGAAAAGTAGAGACATACAATTATATCTCATTAAAATTATATTATTTAAAAGTATTAACCGAAGATATAAATATTTTTGGTTGAGAAAATATTTGATAAAATTTATATTTTTTTAATTTCTCTCAATCTATATTTTTTTTTCCTACCAAATGATAGTGCATTCCATCTATATGGATGGAAAGTATACATCTACTCTTTTTTTTCTTCCTTCCATTTTTCTATCCTTCATGTCAAACAAAGCCTAATTAATATTTTTTTTTCCTACCAAATGATATAAATATTTTTTTTCTATCCTTCATTTTTCTTTCTTTTTTGGCAGAAAGGATAAATATTTGGTAGTATGGATGAAAAATAAAATTAATATTTTTTTGTATCTTAAAAGATAAAATTATTTATCATTATGTGACATTAATAGACAACTTCTTAGCAAATATAATTCATGTCATATATAACTTTAAATTATGTATTTTTTGACATAAGCTTCCATTTATCTTTGACTAATAGACAACTCTATTTTTTTGTTTCTTATACAAGTGAAATGTATAACATATAAGGTTCGATGGAGATTTCTAAAATTGAGTTTCTATTATAATTGACATTGTACTTTAAGATTTTTTTTAGCCCAGTTGATATATTTTCTATATAAAAATTGAAAAAAAAATTATTCAATAAGTCTACATTTTTATCATACGTGACAGAAAATAAAATGATCAATTTAATGATGTAGGACACAATATTAATTGTTATGGGAGGTATAAAATTTCTATGAAAGTGTTAACTTGTAGAAACTCTGATAAATTTTCTTTTATCATACGTCAGCACCATGTAGGATCAAAACTGTAATAGATATCAAGGTTGAAAGATTTTTTTTTTCTAAAAGACCTTTATACCATAGAAATAGGAGAGAGCAAGATCGTCTATGGAGATGGCATAATATCTAAAGGGTTGACTAGTTATACTATATGAACCAGGTCGGAGTTGAGCTGGATTTTATCTTACCCATTTTTTTCTCAATCGGTTTGTGCAAACTGCGGGGGAGATCGCGGGCCAGTTCGAGGGCCACGTAGCGGCCCTATTGGCTGGACCAAAAAAACCTGACGTTAGCAAGGGTCTGACGTTTGATTTTTTTACTCGGCCAATGGTGGGAGCCATGTGAACACCCCTACCCCCTTCCGAGTTGGATTTCATCTTATCCATTTTTTCCTCAATCGTTTATACATACCGCGAGAGAGATCGTGGGTCAGTCCGAAGGCCACGTGACGGCCCCTATTAGCTGGACAAAAAAATACCTGCCGTTAGCAGAAAGCTGACGTTTGATTTTTTGACTCGGCCAATGGTGGGAGCCACGGGAAACAACCCCCCCCCCCTTCTCCTATTTTGTTAAGTAATTTTGTTTCTTTTCATTTTCTTTAACATATGAGACAATCATGCACACCAGTCTACGTTCCAGCATACCACAATTCGAACTATTTGTTCTGCCCAATTACGATATACAAATTACAGAAAATTGACTGTAGCGAAATAAATTTATATTAAATTTATTTAAACGAAATAAGTTTGCTAATATTTGAAATGCAAACATTGTCCGCCAACAGTGTTGGCGAAAAACACAATTTCCGTCACGTACGAAAAAAAAAAAAAAAAAATTTTAAAGTGGACCCCACACCCCAAATTCCGCCAACACTGTTGGCTGAAATTGGGGGGGGGGGGGGGGCAATTTCAGCCAACAGTGTTGGCGGAAATTGGCCTGTGGGCCCCCCACGGGTTCAGTTTGGTTTAGTTCAGTTTGGTTTAGTTGGTTTGGTTTAGTTTGTTTGGTTTTATTTGGTTTTTTAATTAATTATATTTTTTTCTATTTAGTTATTTTCTATTTAGTTTAGTTTTGGATTTTGATTTTTTTTTTATTTAGTTTAACATCCAAAATAAAATATGTTACATTGAACCAAAAAAAAAAAAAACTACCGTATGAATATTACGTCTGCCGTCGATCAGACTTCGAACGCCCATAACTATTTGTTTTCAAATCGTTTTTCGTCACACAATAGGTCGATTTGTATGTTTTCGACGAGAGTAACACAATTCGTGTAGAGAGAATTTTCATCCGAAGTAAGACGTACATATTACAGGCAAAAATATAAATTATAAAACTTTAAAGTACCATAACTTTTGACTGGGAGATCGAAACAAGGCCCAGTTTGAGCCAAAATGACCATATGGAAAAGTACTTCGGGATAAACGGTGTTACCGTTTGACGGACTTCCCAAATTTTTAGAATCGCAAAAAAACGATGTTTTGACCTCCAAATTTTACTTTTGGTAAATTTTTTTTATAAAATATTTAATGTACTGATAATAAATTTACTATGTTAAATAACAGAATACTTTAACAAATTTTAAGGATAGAAATTTGGATAGAAATTTGGGATATTTTTAAATTTTGTTACATATCGACAACTGAGTTAATTTTATTTTAATTTTTTGTTAATTTTGAAATTTTGATAGAGTAATTTTTTTGTTAATTTATTTTAATTTTATTTCGTTAAAATATATTTTTATAAATAAAACAGAAAATTAACACCCCATTAACACCCCACCAATTAACAAAATAAATTAACAGAAAAAAAACAGAAACAAATTAAAAAAAAAGTAAACTAAATAGAAAAAAACTATTTAAAATAGCTTGATCTATTTAGTTTACTTTAATTTTTTTTTCTATTTAGTTTAGTTTTTTTCTAAACCAAATAAAACCAAACCAACTAAACCAAACCAACTAAATCAAACTGAACCCGTGGGGGGCCCACAGGCCAATTTCCGCCAACACTGTTGGCTGAAATTGGCCCCCCCCAATTTCAGCCAACAGTGTTGGCGGAATTTGGGGTGTGGGGTCCACTTTAAAATTTTTTTTTTTTTTTTTCCGTAGGTGGCGGAAATTGTGTTTTCCGCCAACACTGTTGGCGGACAATGTTTGCATTTCAAATATTAGCAAACTTATTTCGTTTAAATAAATTTAATATAAATTTATTTCGCTACAATAAATTTTCTGTACAAATTATATGTTGCAATCATAAAATCTAGTATTATTGACCTAAGAGATTTTAAAGTATGGTTTCTAAATTCGTTGTTTGTTGACTGAAATTTAAAAATGGTCATGGTAAAAGATTTCAAATTATACATTCATTTTATCTTAAAATTACTTTATGTATTCTTATTTATACTAGTAAATTCACGTGAACGCACGTAAACTAATTTTGTTCTTCTGAAATTAATATAAAATTATTTAAATATATTTAAATTAAGATTTATTATATATATTTATACATTTTAATTATAATTTATTATATATTTGATTATATTTTAATTATAATTAGTTATTGATATATTTTTTACTTTTTATAAAGAGTCTTGAAAATTATTAGCTATGTAATATTGTCTAATTATAAACAAATATCTCTTCTAGCTCATGAGGTTAAGGTGGAAGATATTCTCTCTGGTTGGCTGAATTCGAATTCTTGTTGTGTTATTTATAATTTTTTTTAACTTTTTTTAATATTTTTTTTACTTAATATTATTTTTTTAAAATTAATCAATTAATTTATGATGATATATATATATATATATATATATATATATATATATATATATATATATATATATATATATATATATATACAACTTAGATGGCTCATTTTTTGAGCTATTTTGAAGCCTCGTTATTTCATAGAAGATATATATTTTTTCAACATGACCATTTTATTTTCTTCACTTCTTCCAAATAGACTATTCCCTTTCATCATTGAGCCACTAGGTTTCTGTCCCACCGACATTCATCATCTTTACATCCTTAAACCCCAACAAAAATCTCAAACCTTGCATAAACAATTTAATCTTTCTAAATTAATATTATCCTTTGCACATGAATTATTAATTATCCAGAGTTATTAATTTGTAGAACATCTAATTAAAAAAATATATGTGTATTTGCTAATAACAATATATACTTCTAGGTAGTTAGAAAATCTTTTTCATGCTAATTTACCCCTATATTAATTACTTTTTAAACTACCGATGACTTTAGTATACATCTTCAATAAAATAAATAAATACAAAGATGATACACAATTAATTTAATAGAGTCCAAAAGAACAAACAATAGGACAAGAACTTACAACCACCATTAATAAACTTTCATTTCATCATCCAATGTTTATTAAGTACTCTTAAATCCAGATAAAAAAAATAACAAATTGTCCATGTAAAATTATTGGATGGAAACATTATAGCAATTGCACTGTCATAAAATCATCAGCAAGAAGAACCCGAAGAATATGCGACTTTCCTTTGTCTAATAAAAATAAATTAGGTAGCATTCACTCATATTTTGTTTTTGTTTTTGTTTTTGTTCACTTTTTAAATTACATCCATGTACTCCACATGGTTCTCTAAGGAACGCAATTTTAGTAATTATTTTATATATTATTTATTAATTATTATAGTGTAAAGTACAGAGCTCAAAACTTTAATATTGAAGGCCCAAATGGGGAAATTGGCAGAGTCGTGTAGAGTCCAACAAGCTACGATATGCAAGTTGATCCGAACCCGACAAAACCGTCCACAATTTTTTTTTTTTTTTTTTTTTTTTTTGAGATAATACGTACGAAACTTTGCACAAGCTGCGTTACATGTCATTTGAGTCCACTGTCCCTACAACTCTCCTGCGGTTTGATTTCGAGACGTCCGTCCAGTCAGAGACGTTATACCTCTTCTCATTGACCAAAAAGACCAGTTGAGTTCGATAACCGCCTACACTTTTAATATTTGAAAATTAGTAGCGATTAGCCGATGACAGTGAGGTTTATGATATCAAAATTTCTAATGAGACAGTTGGGATCGAGGCATGTAATGGATCGGACGGTCCGAATTTCGTTTCGAGACTGGTTCAGTCAAACTCGATTTGGGATGGTCCGAATCCGGTTCGATTAAATTCGAGTCTGGACCGGTCAACACTGGACACGGGCTGGCCCGAAACACAACTTGTATGGTTATTGGGAAGTGAGTAAATGAAAGTCATAGTCACGAAGAAAGAGTTGGCTGTGATTGCTGTGTTCCAACAAAGTGCAAGAGAGAACATGAGAGCAGAGGCAGCCAGCCAGGGCTGTGAGTGCAAAGCAAACATTGAATTTCCCAACAAATGATATTTAAAGATTTTTATCTGAAGACAAGTCAAGTGAAGGGAATCTGCACTTCGTCCGTTAGTTGGATCTTTCAGTAAAGTGCAATGATCAATGTAGTACCAGCTCTGTTCCACAGACCTAGGCTACAGCTACTTTGACAAAAAACCAATACAATTTTCTGAAATTTGGCATATGATTTCTAAGTAGAGTGAGCATCGATTCTATTCGATTCGATTCGGTTCGGTTTGATTTGTCTAAATCGAATCGTATATGAGTCTATGACTTATATTCCGTTTATATATATATATATATATATATATATATATATATATATATATATATATATGAATGAGATATATGGAATTATGTGACGCATATAATTAGATATCTAAAAAAAATGCAATGTCAGCACACTTCATTTGAAATGAATAATTTTTCCCGCGTTGTGGGGATTTCTTCGGCTGTACTCTTCCACCGTCATGGAGTCCTGAGTGAGGCGATTGAATTTGTCCCGCAGTTCTGATCGAGCGATGGCAGGAATGTACATCTCCTGGAAGAGTCTGGAGAACTCCTCCCAAGTGACTCGGTCTGGTCCGAGTCGCGTCTCCTCGGATAGCCACCAGTGATGAGCGTTGTCCGTCAATTGCATTCTGACGGCTGTCATCCAGCGTTCCCGTGGAAGTTCAGCTGCTTCAAGTTGATGCCGAATGTTGGTGAGCCACTCATGAACTTCTGTGGGCTCCTCTTTTCCAGAAAAAGTGCGGGGCTTCAGTTGGCGGAAGTCAGTGATTGAGCCTGTAGTTGGCCGTCGAGTTGGTAGGTTGGCCTGCTCCAGTGCAGTTACAATGCTGTCCCTCAAGAAATTAGCTTCGCGACGCTGAGCCTCGTGTTGGACTTGTTGCTGTGCTTGCATCATCGCGTAGATCATTTGGAATATTTGCTGCCCGTCGATCGGCTGTCCTGGTGGGAACAAGGGCATTGGTGGGATGAACTGCGGCGGAGGTGGGATGTCATCGCGCCGGAATCGGGAGGTAGGTTGACCTGCCGCCTGGCTATGTTGCGTTGTGGGGATTTCTTCGGCTGGTGTCACTTCGTCGTCGTAGGTGACACCTGTAGCTTGTGGTGTTCTGGGGGAAGTCTCGTTGCATTATTGTGGGTCCATTTCCCTGTATCCAAAAATACCCAATAAGAGGCGTACAGGAATCAAGGCAAGATGCAAGTTCAAATTAGTTCGAATACGATACAGATATCAAAACGATTCAAGCAAGTGGATGAGATCCTAAAACTTATCCTATTTTTATTGCAGGCCTGTTCGGTCCCTAAGTTGAAACCGAACAATTTAGTCGTTGACCTGCATGGGCCACCACAAAAACTATGTCACGCCCCAGTCCCAAAATGACGAGGGACTGAGCACGTGAGCAATGGCCAGCAGCACTCACTGATGGACAACCCAATTTAATGGATCCATCAGGGCATGCTTAAGCTGTAGTCTAGCAGTACTAAGTACAAGTCTCAGGTATTACTAATCTCATCCACAGAATAAACATATATTAATTGCCAGAAATAATGCAATGGAATTAAATATGCAACATCAAATAAGGTTATCTCGGAAAACAATCCGAGAATTATCTGTTACATTTAAGGAAACATAGACTGGAAATAAAATACTGAAAAGGAAATACTGTGTAGCTGAAGCCGGTGCTCAGGTGAAGTCTTCGGCCACTATCTCGTCCTCGGTTCCGGGTTCTGCTCCAAGGAGTGCTCCTGTACCGTACACCTCGGGGTAGTTCTCCTCGGCTATACCTGGGGACATAGTCCATTCCAGGTCCTCAGGGGACATAACAAGGTACAGAAAATACAAGCCAAAACATATGCAGTGCAGCAATAATGAAACAGCAGGGTAAATATGTAAACCAGCTAGTGATATGCAAGTGAGAGTTTTAGTCACACTCAGGCTGAGACTACTACAGGATCAGTGTCGAAGAAACCATAGCAGTATTTTCTCGAAGAGCCAGTAAGGAACCAAAGCTCTGTATCAGAGTCTAAGGCACCGCCAGATAAAAGTATTTATATTATATTATATTCAGCCTTGATATGATAATACTCTCCCCACCCCATGTAATCTCACGTCACAGTTCCAGAATATATCAGGTACAAGTCACGCAAGTTTGAACTAATGCAATGAGTCAGGCTAGAATCTAAGCATGTAAACTGGAAATGACATGAAAATGTAGCCTATACGGAATCACCAGGTATATCTCAGGCAATTCCGTCACATTAAGAGTGTCAGGTGTCCTGGGTTGAGCAGTTAAACAAGTTCACATATGAAGCTACAGAAATCAAGTAAAATACTATAACCAGAAATATCTGAGAATTGGCAAGCTTTACTTGCCCACTGATGTATAACAAAGTCCAGGAGATAGGTAGCAAAGCTGCAAGTTTTGGCAAGGTACACTTGCCTGTGGTTCCGGCTATATTTGCAGTTCTGACTTCGGCGGAAATTACAGACGGTACTCCGGTTGCTGAAACAAATATCACCATCAGATCCAGAAAATATCAATCAGCTAGAAACGCCTGTCCTTGGGTCCAATTTGGAGACAAGGACAAAAACGGCAGTTTCGGGCCAAAACGGGGTCCACCGGTGGGCCCGCTTTGCACCGAAAAATGCGTCAGGGTCAATGGTCTCCAAATTCACCAAACTCAGTGTCAACAGGTCAGAAATGCTGATACGAACCCAACGGAACTTTCAGAATTGAATTCCGATGAGCCGATCACAAAATCGCCCGTCGAGCGGGGCCTGTGGGGCCTACGACACGCGATTTCGTCAACGTTCTCAGAATCGAACCAAACTTGACCCACAGGACCAGCGTATTGCTACGAGTCCGATGGCGCAAGTTTTGTCTCGATCCGACGTGTGTACACAAAGTTAGGACGAATTGCAGAAAAGTCGGATACGGGACGATGTCCGCGGATACGCGTTGATCCCGGTGTGCACGCACACCCGAATCAGCTTCTGCGAAATCTTACACGTCCGTATCGACGAGGCGCACGTATCTGTGAAGACCGCGCGCGACCAAGTAGTCCCGTTTGGCGGGGCGTACTCAGTTCCGGGGTAAAACAGGGTCTGGTTTTTCCTGTTTTTGGATCGCGGTGTTCGATCACCACAGGACGCGATGCCCCGAACAGTTTATCCGGACACCGAGAGGGTCATACAGGCTTCGCAACGCAATTTGCAGAATCGAAAACGGAGCTACGAGCAAAAAGTTACACGCACCTGAAGGGGACCCGAAAAATAGGGTCGAGCCGTGTCCGACACGTGTCCGACTCGTGTCGGACACAGGGCTGAAGTTAGGGTTAGGGTTCTGGTGGAGTCGCGGCTGCCGGAGGCGGCGGCGTGGGCGGCTGGGCTGCGGCTGAGGGGACCGGGGCAGCGCGGCGGCTGACGGCGCGGTGGCTGAGGACTCGCCGGTGGCCGGAGGCGGCGCGGGGAGCTGCTCGTGCTGCTGCTGCGGTGGCCGTTCGTCGTCGAGAGGAGGAGAGAGGGAGGCGGCGCCGCTGGCCGGAGGAGGCCGGTGGTCGTCGGCGAGGCGGCGTCGTCGTGGGTCGGTGGCAACGGCTGGGGGCACGGCGGCTAGGGTTTGGGGGAACTCGCCGGAGAAGGAGAACGAGGGGGGGTTAAATAGGCGGACGGAGAGCCGGGCGGGGCGGAGAGGAGGGTGGTCGTGGGGGTGAGGGCCGGCCGGAGCGGGCGGAGGGCGCGGCGGAGGCGGCGCGCGACGCGGGGCGGTTGGCCGGGTCGTGCAGCGTGGGTGATGCTGGCGGGTCGGGCGGGTGAAGAAGCGGGTCGGGTTTTGGGCATACCCGACCCGACCCAGTAGGGTAAGCGGGCTGGGTCTGTTGGGCCGGGCTGGGCCGGGCCAACGGGCTGGGTTAATTTTTTTTTTAAAATAATAATAATAATAATAGTAACTTTTTTATATAATTAATTAAATAAATAGATAATTAAATAAATACTTTTTAGGTGTTTAAAAAATAGGTCCGGGGCCCAATAAATTCCAGAAAAATTGCCCTAATTCCAGTTTTTCATTTTACACCCAAAAATATTATTTTCATAATATTTTAATATCATTTATTATCAATTAAAAAATATTTAATAATTAAAACCCTGTTTTTAAATTACAGAAAAATTCCAGAAAATTCCAGAAAATTGTGAAAAATCCAGTTTTGAAACAATCCTGCATGGGCCACCACAAAAACCATGTCACGCCCAGTCCCAAAATGACGAGGGACTGAGCACGTGAGCAATGGCCAGCGGCACGCACTGATGGACAACCCAATTTAATGGATCCATCAGGGCATGCTTAAGCTGTAGTCTAGCAGTACTAAGTACAAGTCTCAGGTATTACTAATCTCATCCACAGAATAAACACAGATTAATTGCCAGAAATAATGCAATAGAATTAAATATGCAACATCAAATAAGGTTATCTCGGGAAACAATCCGAGAATTATCTGTTACATTTAAGGAAACATAGACTGGAAATAAAATACTGAAAAGGAAATACTGTGTAGCTGAAGCCGGTGCTCAAGTGAAGTCTTCGGCCACTATCTCGTCCTCGGTTCCGGGTTCTGCTCCAAGGAGTGCTCCTGTACCGTACACCTCGGGGTAGTTCTCCTCGGCTATACCTGGGGACATAGTCCATTCCAGGTCCTCAGGGGACATAACAAGGTACAGAAAATACAAGCCAAAACATATGCAGTGCAGCAATAATAAAACAGCAGGGTAAATATGTAAACCAGCTAGTGATATGCAAGTGAGAGTTTTAGTCACACTCAGGCTGAGACTATTACAGGATCAGTGTCGAAGAAACCATAGCAGTATTTTCTCGAAGAGCCAGTAAGGAACCAAAGCTCTGTATCAGAGTCTAAGGCACCGCCAGATAAAAGTATTTATATTATATTATATTCAGCCTTGATATGATAATACTCTCCCCACCCCATGTAATCTCACGTCACAGTTCCAGAATATATCAGGTACAAGTCACGCAAGTTTGAACTAATGCAATGAGTCAGGCTAGAATCTAAGCATGTAAACTGGAAATGACATGAAAATATAGCCTATACGGAATCACCAGGTATATCTCAGGCAATTCTGTCACATGAAGAGTGTCAGGTGTCCTGGGTTGAGCAGTTAAACAAGTTCACATATGAAGCTACAGAAATCAAGTAAAATACTATAACCAGAAATATCTGAGAATTGGCAAGCTTTACTTGCCCACTGATGTATAACTAAGTCCAGGAGATAGGTAGCAAAGCTGCAAGTTTTGGCAAGGTACATTTGCCTGTGGTTCAGGCTATGTTTGCAGTTCTGACTTCGGCGGGAATTGCAGGCGGTATTCCGGTTGCTGAAACAAATATCACCATCAGATCCAGAAAATATCAATCAACTAAAAATGCCTGTCCTTGGGTCCAATTTGGAGACAAGGGCAAAAACGGCAGTTTCGGGCCAAAACGGGGTCCACCGGTGGGCCCGCTTTGCACCGAAAAATGCATCAGGGTCAACGGTCTCCAAATTCACCAAACTCAGTGTCAACAGGTCAGAAATGCTGATACGAACCCAAAGGAACTTTCAGAATTGAATTCCGATGAGCCGATCACAAAATCGCCCGTCGAGCGGGGCCTGTGGGGCCCACGACACGCGATTTCGTCAACGTTCTCAGAATCGAACCAAACTTGACCCACATGACCAGCGTATTTCTACGAGTCCGATGGCGCAAGTTTTGTTTCGATCCGACGTGTGTACACAAAGTTAGGGTGAATTGCAGAAAAGTCGGATACGGGGCGATGTCCGCGGATACGCGTTGATCCCGGTGTGCACGCACACCCGAATCAGCTTCTGCGAAATCTTACACGTCTGTATCGACGAGGCGCACGTATCTGTGAAGACCGCGCGCGACCAAGTCGTCCCGTTTGGCGGGGCGTACTCAGTTCCGGGGTAAAACAGGGTCTGGTTTTTTCTGTTTTTGGATCGCAGTGTGCGATCACCACAGGACGCGATGCCCCGAACAGTTTGTCCGGACACCGAGAGGGTCATACAGGCTTCGCAACGCAATTTGCGGAATCAAAAACGGAGCAACGAGCAAAAAGTTACACGCACCTGAAGGGGACCCGAAAAACAGGGTCGAGCCGTGTCCGACACGTGTCCGACTCGTGTCGGACACAGGGCTGAAGTTAGGGTTAGGGTTCTGGTGGAGTCGCGGCGGCCGGAGACGGCGGCGTGGGCGGCTGGGCTGCGATGGAGGGGACCGGGGCAGCGCGGCGGCTGACGGCGCGGTGGCTGGGGACTCGCCGGTGGCCGGAGGCGGCGCGGGGAGCTGCTCGTGCTGCTGCTGCGGTGGCCGTTCGTCGTCGAGAGGAGGAGAGAGGGAGGCGGCGCCGCTGGCCGGAGGAGGCCGGTGGTCGTCGGCGAGGCGGCGTCGTCGTGGGTCAGTGGCAGCGGCTGGGGGCACGGCGGCTAGGGTTTGGGGGAACTCGCCGGAGAAGGAGAACGAGGGGGGGGTTAAATAGGCGGACGGAGAGCCGAGCGGGGCGGAGAGGAGGGTGGTCGTGGGGGTGAGGGCCGGCCGGAGCGGCCGGAGGGCGCGGCGGAGGCGGCGCGCAACGCGGGGCTGTTGGCCGGGTCGTGCAGTGTGGGTGATGCTGGCGGGTCGGGCCGGTGAAGAAGCGGGTCGGGTTTTGGGCATACCCGACCCGAGCTAGTAGGGTAAGCGGGCTGGGTCTGTTGGGCCGGGATGGGCCGGCCCAACGGGCTGGGTTAATTTTTTTTTAAAATAATAATAATAATAATAACAACTTTTTTTTATATAATTAATTAAATAAATAGATAATTAAATAAATACTTTTTAGGTGTTTAAAAAATAGGTCCGGGGCCCAATAAATTCCAGAAAAATTGTCCTAAGTCCAGTTTTTTATTTTACACCCAAAAATATTATTTTTATAATATTTTAATATCATTTATTATCAATTAAAAAATATTTAATAATTAAAACCCTGTTTTTAAATTACAGAAAATTCCCAGAAAATTCCAGAAAATTGTGAAAAATCCGGTTTTGAAACAATCCTGCATGGGCCACCACAAAAACCATGTCACGCCCCAGTCCCAAAATGACGAGGGACTGAGCACGTGAGCAATGGCCAGCAGCACGCACTGATGGACAACCCAATTTAATGGATCCATCAGGGCATGCTTAAGCTGTAGTCTAGCAGTACTAAGTACAAGTCTCAGGTATTACTAATCTCATCCACAGAATAAACACAGATTAATTGCCAGAAATAATGCAATGGAATTAAATATGCAACATCAAATAAGGTTATCTCGGGAAACAATCCGAGAATTATCTGTTACATTTAAGGAAACATAGACTGGAAATAAAATACTGAAAAGAAAATACTGTGTAGCTGAAGCCGGTGCTCAGGTGAAGTCTTCGGCCACTATCTCGTCCTCGGTTCCGGATTCTGCTCCAAGGAGTGCTCCTGTACCGTACACCTCGGGGTAGTTCTCCTCGGCTATACCTGGGGACATAGTCCATTCCAGGTCCTCAGGGGACATAACAAGGTACAGAAAATACAAGCCAAAACATATGCAGTGCAGCAATAATGAAACAGCAGGGTAAATATGTAAACCAGATAGTGATATGCAAGTGAGAGTTTTAGTCACACTCAGGCTGAGACTACTACAGGATCAGTGTCGAAGAAACCATAGCAGTATTTTCTCGAAGAGCCAGTAAGGAACCAAAGCTCTGTATCAGAGTCTAAGGCACCGCCAGATAAAAGTATTTATATTATATTATATTCAGCCTTGATATGATAATACTCTTCCCACCCCATGTAATCTCACGTCACAGTTCCAGAATATATCAAGTACAAGTCACGCAAGTTTGAACTAATGCAATGAGTCAGGCTTGAATCTAAGCATGTAAACTGGATATGACATGAAAATGTAGCCTATACGGAATCACCAGGTATATCTCAGGCAATTCCGTCACATGAAGAGTGTCAGGTGTCCTGGGTTGAGCAGTTAAACAAGTTCACATATGAAGCTACAGAAATCAAGTAAAATACTATAACCAGAAATATCTGAGAATTGGCAAGCTTTACTTGCCCACTGATGTATAACTAAGTTCAGGAGATAGGTAGCAAAGCTGCAAGTTTTGGCAAGGTACACTTGCGTGTGGTTCCGGCTATGTTTGCAGTTCTGACTTCGACGGGAATTGCAGGCGATACTCCGGTTGCTGAAACAAACATCACCATCAGATCCAGAAAATATCAATCAGCTAGAAACGCCTGTCCTTGGGTCCAATTTGGAGACAAGGGCAAAAACGGCAGTTTTGGGCCAAAACGGGGTCCACCGGTGGGCCCGCTTTGCACCGAAAAATGCGTCAGGGTCAACGGTCTCCAAATTCACCAAACTCAGTGTCAACAGGTCAAAAATGCTGGTACGAACCCAACGGAACTTTCAGAATTGAATTCCGATGAGCCGATCACAAAATCGCCCGTCGAGCGGGACCTGTGGGGCCCACGACACGCGATTTCGTCAACGTTCTCAGAATTGAACCAAACTTGACCCACAGGACCAGCGTATTGCTACGAGTCCGATGGCGCAAGTTTTGTCTCGATCCGACGTGTGTACAAAAAGTTAGAGTAAATTGTAGAAAAGTCGGATACGGGACGATGTCCGCGGATACGCGTTGATCCCGGTGTGCACGCACACCCGAATCAGCTTCTGCGAAATCTCACATGTCCGTATCGACGAGACGCACGTATCTGTGAAGACCGCGCGCGACCAAGTCATCCCGTTTGGCGGGGCGTACTCAGTTCCGGGGTAAAACAGGGTCTAGTTTTTCCTGTTTTTGGATCGCAGTGTGCGATCACCACAGGACGCGATGTCCCGAACAGTTTGTCCGGACACCGAGAGGGTCATACAGGCTTCGCAACGCAATTTGCGGAATCGAAAACGGAGCTACGAGCAAAAAGTTACGCGCACCTGAAGGGGACCCGAAAAACAGGGTCGAGCCGTGTCCGACACGTGTCCGACTCGTGTCGGACACAGGGCTGAAGTTAGGGTTAGGGTTCTGGTGGAGTCGCGGCGGCCGGAGGCGGCGGCGTGGGCGGCTGGGCTGCGGCGGAGTGGACCGGGGCAGCGCGGCGGCTGACGGCGCGGTGGCTGGGGACTCGCCGGTGGCCGGAGGCGGCGCGGGGAGCTCTCGTGCTGCTGCTGCGGTGGCCGTTCGTCGTCGAGAGGAGGAGAGATGGAGGCGGCGCCGCTGGCCGGAGGAGGCCGGTGGTCGTCGGCGAGGCGGCGTCGTCGTGGGTCGGTGGCAGCGGCTGGGGGCACGGCGGCTAGGGTTTGGGGGAACTCGCCGGAGAAGGAGAACGAGGGGGGGGGGGGTTAAATAGGCGGACGGAGAGCCGAGCGGGGCGGAGATGAGGGTGGTCGTGGAGGTGAGGGCCGGCCGGAGCGGGCGGAGGGCGCGGCGGAGGCGGCGCGCGACGCGGGGCGGTTGGCCGGGTCGTGCAGCGTGGGTGATGCTGGCGGGTCGGGCGGGTGAAGAAGCGGGTCGGGTTTTGGGCATACCCGACCCGACCCAGTAGGGTAAGCGGGCTTGGTCTGTTGGGCCGGGCTGGGCCGGCCGAACGGGCTGGGTTATTTTTTTTTAAATAATAATAATAATAATAACTTTTTTTTATATAATTAATTAAATAAATAGATAATTAAATAAATACTTTTTAGGTGTTTAAAAAATAGGTCCGGGGCCCAATAAATTCCAAAAAAATTGCCCTAAGTCCAGTTTTTCATTTTACACCCAAAAATATTATTTCCATAATATTTTAATATCATTTATTATCAATTAAAAAATATTTAATAATTAAAACCCTGTTTTTAAATTACAGAAAATTCCAGAAAATTGTGAAAAATTCAGTTTTGAAAATTTTGAAAAATTAGGGGGTTTACAGATCATTTTATTTCAAGCAATTTGGCTTTTGTTTCACTTATTTCAGAGTTAAAATAAAGTTTTTATGAAAAAAATATTTTTTTGGTTTTTTGAGCTCTTTCCGCCATGGCTGAACTTGTTATCTGGAGAAGACGAAGTTCGCATGCGGTTGAGAGTACTATGCGGCCCGAGAGGGTTATGCGGCTTGAACACTTACCGTATATTGACCAACATGAGTCAATCTTGTTGGATGCATGACTTCCATCACACAAGTGTCATTTAACACCTTGTGCTCTCACTCTCAATCTTTGATTTTGTCTTTTCTCTCTGACACACTTTATTGTATCAGTCATTTTATGTCACATCACTGATACTTCATTAATTGTCCGTCACTTCAAACACTTGTCCCAAGGAGTATACCTTAACTTTGAGCATGCGGCCAAGTGGTTCATGCGGCCTGACTTTATATACTGCCTGGAGCCATATGCAACATGGGGTAGCATGCGGCCAGCTCGTCCATGCGGCCAGCGCGTCCATGCGGCCAGTTGCTCATGCGCCTGATCAGTGCATGCGGCCTGACCCATGCGACAATTCATGATTGCACTTTTCATGCGCGTATGTGATCCTATGCGATCCTAGTAATCTATGTAAATGTTCCACGATTTCTTGGGTTTAATTATTTTATTTGGAATGTTTTTTATCGTACCCTATTTTGTTGATCGTGGCTTCTTGTTGTGTTATTCTAAGAAATAGTGGACTTAGTAACCGAACTTTCTAAACTTGGCTATGTGCTAGAACTGACTATGTGCATTGTATGATTATATGTTGTAGTAGACCATGTGGCAACCCAGAGTAAACGCAGATTAGTCGATTAACTTATCCTTTTGTTCGCTGAATAGAGTAAGGGGCGTAGTTCTGCTCGGGAGACGATATGCAATCCCGATCCTTGTTTGGTTTAAGGATTGTGGATCTGCTCCAGAGTAGTTCACACTTTTTTCCTTACTTACTTACGTTCGGCGGCAAAATTATTAATTCGAGGAGTTCACATCATAAATTTAGACTTTCAATTGATTGATAGTCTGTGTACCTGATTTAAGGAGATTATATTTTGACCAAATGTTTCCATGTGAGAAGACTCATATGACCAACTATAAGTTTGGTGATTGGACTCGAATACTGTATCCGTGCTGATACCACTATTGCCTGATAATTGTTTATGATTTAATGTACGCCGAGGTATGACACATCGTCTCACGTGTTAAGTGATTATATTTGGATTGTGCATCGAGAATGCCTCCAAATTCCTGAACGCGTGATATTATAAATATATATTATTTTTCCAACACGAATATAATAAGCGAGTTAACTACCAAAGCATGGCTATAATATTTATTGTCTGAATGTTGCATACACGCTCGGGTGAATCCATATTTGACTTCCATGGATTCGTATCTAGCGTGCCCGTACTTTGTACGATATCTTAAGAAAAATTCTCATGTGACCACGCCTGGAGATTTCAACAACAACATAGGACTAATTAGCTAACTAAAAGTGGTAGTAACATTGGGAGGGAATCGTATCCCGAGATCATGCCAACAAACCTTCCCACAGAGATTCATTCTAAGTACGCTGGGGGCTGGCCACCACAGATACTATATATCATCTGCATTAGTGGAGTGCAATATCTGACTATTATTATGCCGAGCCACTGTTTCACTATAGGAACACTAGAACCGCTAATACCGTATTTTTAGCGCAGTGGCCCTACGGGGGATAGTGCATCATGCAAGTGCTTGTTTTATTTATTTGGTTCGGCTAACTTATGTTCAGCACTGGCGTGATCTGAGGATACTTATTATACATTATTTCTGAGATAACTCAGACTCCACATAACAAGTCGTATGATTGATTGGACGATCTAAAAGAGTATGTGCTGGCAGTTTAGGGACATGCATGAACTATTATGGTGTGATGGTTCAACCCTTGTCCTTGTTTGGTTGTAGGATTGCGCCAAAGTGTCACAATTGTTCATGTACCGAACTGCATATTATATCTATATCTTAGCTTGTACTATGGCATGTGTGTCCTGGATTATATTGTTCATAATTTGTGAGTCGTACCCTGTCTCGGAGTAGTATGACACCTCTTGTCCTTATTTGGTTGTAGAGGTGTCCTACTGCTTCGATAAAAGCCATACACTTGCAGTTGTGGCACGAATTTCCTATTTTATGTACTTTTTTGTTTTTTGCTTCATTCATTTGTGCTCCTTTGTGGTACTTGCTATCGGGGCTTGACCCCGCTGGTTTTGTTTGGCCAGGTTTAGTAGCAGAGTCCGAGGATCCTGTCATGTATCTGACCTATGGCGCACACCAGGAGGATGTCCGCCGAGGAACTTGAGTGGGTTTCTTCTTCCCTACTATGAGTATCATTTTGTATTACCTTTTTGGCGTTTAGCCGACGACACCTGTTAGCCGGTTTATCTGGACATTAGTTACTCTACATGATTGTATATTTTCAGACCACGACTGACTTACAGTCATGTACTCTTTACAATGTAATAGTGTACCATCATGTACAACTAGTTTCATGATCATTCTGATAGAGCGTTAGGGACGCCTAACTGTTTTATCTTACATGTTCATTCTTATTATTTTTTGGTTGGTAATTGAGACATAGATGTTCTTGACCCAAGGCGACATAATTGTAGTGTGCACCCCGTTGTCTCTAGACAATCTTAGCACATTACAGATTACTTCGGTATTCCGTAAGGTGTGATTGGCTGAGTCATTCCCCCGCTCTCCAGTATTCTGGTCATGGGACGTGACTATAATCTTTTTGTATCAAACATAAAAAGGTAAAGTGCAAAAAATTTCTCCCGTAATTTGTCTCGTTAGCAAATTAAGACCCCATAATTTTTTTGCTCGAAATAGCTCCTCTGGTTCATTTTTCGTAAAAAAAAACGTTAAAAAAAACGAAAACCATAAACCCCCTAATCCTCCTCCTCCTCCCCCTCCAACTCCTCCCCCCCCCCCTTCTCGACCACCACCTTCACCATCACCACAACTCTCCCCCCCCCCCCCCCCCCCACCCTCCAGTCCCCTCCACCGCGCTCTCCGTAGCTTCCCTGCAGCCGCCCCCGCGGCCGCCCCCACGCGCACGCAGCTCCCCCCCCCCTCCGTACAGCTCCCCCGCGGCCGCCCCCGCTTCGCCCCCCTCGCGCAACTCCCCCCCCCCCCCCCCCCCCCCCCCCTCTCCTCCCCAAGCGGTCGCTCCCATCGCAGAAGAAGGAGGTGAGAAAAGCGGGTTAGGATTAGGATTATGATTTGGATTTGGATTAGAATTATAATTATGATTATGATTGGATTAGAGTTAGAAAGGGGATATATTAGTCATTTCACGTCGAATTTGATGTCCGTTAACGACATAAAATTAAATTGGATGAAAATATACCAAATAAAAATGCAAGAATTTTTTAAATACAAAAATCTTTAATTACAAAAGTGTAAATATAATTTTTTTTTTTGCTCTTTATCCAACATAAAATATAAAAACTGTCCGTATTTAAAAGAAGAAGTCCGTATAAAAAATATAACACATATGAAAGATTGGTTTAAATAATCCTTACAGAAAATATACTATAACTTCTATTAGGCAATACAGGCTCGATGATCTTTCCAGAATATTCTAGCACATTCAAAGATTTTTGGAGCATGTACTAAAATTTATGTCGGATTGGACGAAAAATATTGTGCGATGACGTTAATAAAAACAAGTATTCTTCATGGATTAGGAACATAAATAAAGTGAAAAAAAAAAGTGTAGGGATCTCATTCTATAATTATGTAGGGTATCGGACACATCAGTGGGCCCGACAAAGGACCAACATATCGACATCTTCCACATGCTTTTTTTCGGCTATTATTTTCTTTATAAACATAAATTAAAGATACATTATGACCGTTGATAGTAGATTCCAGCACATAGCATAGCGTGGATGAGTCCGATTCCTTGTAATTTTGAAGCCCTCGATCCTCCGGAAATTACGTAAACTGCCATTCTGACTTTTCGTTGGTCACGTTAATTCAACCTGCCCGTATCTCTAGGCGGTCAACTGTAGCCCACTACCCGTTAACCCGATCCGATTGTTTTTTAATATAAATCGGATTTTATTCTAAACAAAAGAGTTAACTTGTAAATATTCATGAATAATATTACTTTTATTACTCAAGAATTTTATTCCAGACGCTGACGTAGTAGTCGACGTGATAAATGTTCTAATTAAAAAAAATATTTGGACTGTCATTTGAGTTGACGAAATTTCATCCCCCTATAAAAAAGAATTGCTAAATTTTCGCCAACTGAGTTGGCGAAAATTAAAAAATGTTCATTGTCTAGAGAGAAGTGGGTCGTTACTAAAAGGAAGGCATCATTTTAATTGATAAAAAAAAAAAAAAAAATCAAACACTCCCACTCTCTGCTAGCTTGGCACCACCCTTCCTTCTTTTCTTACCTGTTGTAATTTTGCTATCTACGTTGGCAGAATGAGATGACAGAACATATCCATTGAGATAATTTTCTAAAAAATATTTCGTTTTAACCTGATTTAACTAATAAAAATTATTTCATCTGAACAAATTTTCTAAAAGACTTTTAGTCTAAAAACACAAGTTATTTTTTGTAGGTGTTAAAAAAAGCGGAATTGCTTGAAGGTTTTAGTATTGAATATCATGTCCCATCATGACATTTGAAACTAATTTCAGTCTACTTTCCATACATGTGCTTCTAATTTTAGTTTTATTGTTGTTATTATGTACTTCCTACAATGTCAAAAAATCTAATACCTACCTTTCAATCATTCAATGCTCCTCCATGTTTGAATATCTTATTCACCTAATTGTTGTGTCTACGACTCATAATCAACCATTCAAGGAAAGAAAGAAGATATCTCAGTAACGAAAATTATTGAGGATTTGTATTTGACGAAATTCAACTATGAACAAATGGCCCATAAGAAAAACTGTTAGAAATTTCACTGTTTTATTTTTAATAATAATTTCAGAATACAAAAATAAATAAATTAAACAGATGTTACCGGCCTCTGGGGAAGTCGTGCACGAAGCACTGCCCTAAGAGTTTATTCGGGATCTGTGTGCAGACGTACCCGAAGCTCCTAGTGGTAAAACCCCCGCACTACCGGTATCTCGTTGCCGCACACGACTTGGAGAGAACGACCAGGACTTAGCTCTGCCCAGAGCTTGGAGAAGATGAAGATCGAATGGAACAGAATTTGACAGAGGTTTCGTAGAGATTATTTTCTGATCTGTTGATCTACAAAGAACAAGGACGAATATATAGAACATTGTGTAACGGTCTGAATTAAATTAGGATTTAATTCAGCCGTTACGAATGAACCTGGACACCTAAACAATAACGGTTCAAAAACCGTAACGTTCAGAATAAATTCCAACGTACAGAAAAAATAAATGAAGAATAAACAGAGGAGCAAAAAGTATTTTAGGGTCCCAGCCCGAACCCGAAGAGGAAATCGGATCGGCATTCGGCGCCCGCAGATGTGGGCGCGTACCCGCACCCGTTACGCGCGCCGAACCGAACCGAGCCGAGCCGGGCCGGGCGGCGGCGGCGGCGCGCGCGTGTGGCCCAAGGGGTTCCCCACACAACAACTTAATAGAGCAAATGAGAGAAAGTAATATATGTACATAGGAAGGATTTGGTGCATCCGATGTGGGACTAAAGAAAGGAAAGGAACTTGAGCTTTTGCAAGAAAAGCAAAACAAAGCAAAAACAAAAAACCAACAATCCCCCCCCAAAAGGTCAAGTTCCGAAACAGAGATAAAAGTGAAGTGAAATAGAGAGAGAGAGAGAGAGAGCATCTGGGCAGTAAAATACTATGCATAGATGAGATGGACTACAGCCTTGAATCTCACGTAGTGACTATTGCCTTAATCTGAAGAAGTGCTTGATGGACTATGCCTTGAATCAGACTTCTTGAACCAGATTTAGAAAAATAGCACACATAGTACGCTAGAGGTCCTTGATCTATCGGGTGGCGCTTTTAAATGGCCATGCGCACTTTCTACATTCATGAGAGTTGTCTGGGATCGCCCTGTCCCATAGTCGCGGCCTTCACGACCTCTCATATAGGTAAGTCCTTAATGGTTGGTGATATGAATCAACCTAGCATTACAGCTTGGACCTATTAAGAGTTTTAAACTCATCCTAACCATATCACACAGGAACACAGTCACCATAGGGATGGGGAGTTATTGTACACATGTACAGCCGCTTGGGCTTTATTTTAATGAGATTTTAATCTCGAGTCAGTGTTCCATAAAGTCACCTAAGTTCAGCTTGTTTCTACCCATTGAACCGGCTTCTTGGGATCTCCAGTCAGACTCGGTTGGGTTGCCACTGCTGGTGACTAATTTATGGGTTTAACCCCATCCCCCTCGATGATTCTAGGATCAAAGTCCTAGACAGACCCTTCGTCAAGTGATCTGCAAGGTTCTTTTCTGACTTTATATAGTCAAGAACCACATATTTGCCTAGTAGGCTTTTCATTGACTTGAAGCGCAGCTGCAGGTGCCTGTTCATCTTAGCATTCACAAAAACATGCTTTAGTAGTTCAATAACAGATTTATTATCACAATTTATAAAAATTGCAGGAACAGGACTAAGAGAAACAGGTATATGCATAATAAGATTTTTAAGCCATTCAGCTTCTGTGCAAGTTGTATCTATAGCTATCATTTCAGAGTCTATTATACTCCTAGCTATGATAGTTTTCTTACAAGAGCTCCAGGAGATCGCAGCTCCTCCTAGAGTAAATACATATCCAGTAGAAGATTTTATATCATGTGAGTCGGTTACCCAGTTTGTATCTGAATAACCTTCTATGATATCAGGGTGCCTAGTAAAATGAAGTTTGTAGTCTAGGGTGCCCTTGAGATATCTAAATACCCTATCCAAGGCAGTCCAATGTGACTGATATGGGTTACTGGTATATCTGCTTAGTCTCCCAATAGCAAATGCAATATCAGGTCTTGGGAATAAGATCTAAGGTCATCATTCTTTTAATAGAATCTAGGTTCACATGACCTAGTCTGCCATGCCAAACATTTGAAGATTCTATATTAGAGACAATGAGAGAACAAACAGAAAATTTTATTTGTTGTACTTAAAATGAAAAAACCGTCTTTTACAAAGCCTTTTTCAATAAAAGAGTCATGCTTAGAAAAAACTACTTTGTTAGCCTCCATTACAATTTTGTATCCTGAGGCTACAAGAAGGGATCCACTAAATAGGTTTCTCCTGACAGACGGCACATGAAGAGCATCATGAATAGTTAAGATTTTTCCTGATGTCATCTTTAACTCAACTTTTCCTCTTCCAATTATTTGTGCCGTTGAGCCATCTCCTAGGGTCACACCTCCTCCACTTGATTCCTGAAGGAACTCGAAGAACCTTTGTGAAGCATGTTCGCTTCTGGTCTAACTGAGCCCTTTCCATTGTAGGAGGTCTGGACAGCTTCCTTCTTCCTATGGTAGCAGTTGGTGGCCATATGGTTTGTTTTGCCACACACAAAACAAAACCTCTTCTGATCCTGAGTCTGATTAAAGTTCCTAGGTTTTTGGTTTTGGTGATGATGATTTTGGTGGTTAGGCTGAAAGTTTTTCTTCTTCTTGAAGAAATTCTTTTTGGGTTTATTAGGAAAATTAGACTTAGGTTTTTCTTGGCCTTCTACAAGGTTTACCTTAGCTTTAGATTCAGTCTTAGGCTTAGACCTCAATCTAATTTGTTCTTCGGTTCTAATTTTCTTTAGGACTTGATTGTAAGTAAGGTCTCCTTGTGTATGGATAAGATCCTTAGCCATATCAGACCAAGAGGGAGGTAGCTTGTCTATTAGGCATGCTATTTTATGTTCATTAGAGAAAGATGTCCCTTTGGCTTGAATATGTCTAAGGTATTCTTGGAATTCATGGAGCTGGTCATTCATTGGTTTGTCATCTACCATGAAATACCTATTAAAGGTTGAAGAATTAAACCTTTCTATTCCGGCATCATCACAGCCGTATTCATCTTCCAAGGCTTTCCAGAGTTCTTTAGCGCTCTTGTATTCAAAAAATATATCATACAAGGATTCAGATAATGCGCTTAGAATTCTATGAAAACAATGAAAGTCTATCTCTTTAGGGGTTTTAGGTTTCGATGAGGTGGACACGGCTACGTCAGACTCAGTATCATCAGAATCGTTTGTGATAGGTGTGGACCCATCAATGGCAGAAATAAGACCTAAGGTCGTGAGCCAAAATTTCATTTGGCTCTGCCATCTCTTGAAATATGAACCATCAAACTTAGCAGGTTTTGCAGTAGATGATTCCTCCTTTCCAGTCATGATTGCGGTCTGAAAATATAAATTTATTTAATAACAATGTCCAAGATAATAGTTTAGGTGGTCTTTGCTAATCAATCTTAAAATCTTTAGTTTTTCAAGTGTTGATCAACTCAGGTTAGCTGTAGGGGCCGGTTCCCAGCTAGCGGTGGTCCGAAGACTCTTAAATACCGTGTCGCTTAGGGTTATTTACACCCGGTTGACAGAAGGACCCTTTCGGCTTGTGCCCGAGTTTGTCTCTACTTTGAAACTTTAGATTTGAAGATTATATTTGCAATTTCCTCTTTGCTAAACTATTTTCTTTTGGTCCAAAATTGCTTTCAAAAATACTAAGTGATTAAAAATTGCAATTGACAAAATTAAACTATCAATTCTTTAGAATATGAAGCAACTATTAGTTAATAGTAAGTAACTATCAATTGTTTAAAGTCTAAACAAGTATAAGCACATTTGACAAATCCATCAAAAGTGGAGCATGCAAGTTGCAGTTCACTCTCTCACAATTCCCTACCGAGTAGCATTAAATAACTCTCAACTCTAATTCAGTCACATATTTCATCTTCTGAAGTAGTAGTATTCATTATTTGTCAAACATATAAGTTTTTGAAAAAGAATATTCACACACATTATACCTTATTAATTTTAGAGGATAGAGCAAAATGAAATATTGATCCCATTTTTTTTTTTTTAACTTTACATATATCACCAATGAATGCAAATCAACTGGAACATGACATTGCTTCGCATCGGTAAAGTCAATGTTTTATAAAATTCCATACTCTGAAGGAAATTAGCGATCGTGAAAAGAAATTTGAATTATTAAAGACAAACTAATGAATAAAGATAAAACATAGAAATGTTTACATTGATATAGGAATTTCCAACATATTTTGCAATGATAGTGCTAGACCAGTACTTGCATTCTGCAAAACTCTACACAATTGCTACCGGTTTACTTAAAGATGTCATTTCTGCACTTAAGAAGTCACTGATATTTCCAGACCATGGATATTATATGGCAACAAATACAGTAACTAACTTGAAACAGCTATAGAAATTTTTGAACAAAAACGAAATGAACTTATTAGAAGTCAAGTTGAATAAAATTCTAATAAATTGCTACAGTAGCTTCTAACAAACTTGTGAAGTTGCTACAGTAAACCTTGTGAAGTAACAAAATTCTAACAAGTTAATACTAAACTCTTAGATTGTTAGAAATTTCACTGTTTTATTTTTAATAATAATTTCAGAATACAAAAAATAAATAAATTAAACAGATGTTACCGGCCTCTGGGGAAGTCGTGCACGAAGCACTGCCTTACAACCACCATTAATAAACTTTCATTTCATCATCCAATGTTTATTAAGTACTCTTAAATCCAGATAAAAAAAATAACAAATTGTCCATGTAAAATTATTGGATGGAAACATTATAGCAATTGCACTGTCATAAAATCATCAGCAAGAAGAACCCGAAGAATATGCGACTTTCCTTTGTCTAATAAAAATAAATTAGGTAGCATTCACTCATATTTTGTTTTTGTTTTTGTTTTTGTTCACTTTTTAAATTACATCCATGTACTCCACATGGTTCTCTAAGGAACGCAATTTTAGTAATTATTTTATATATTATTTATTAATTATTATAGTGTAAAGTACAGAGCTCAAAACTTTAATATTGAAGGCCCAAATGGGGAAATTGGCAGAGTCGTGTAGAGTCCAACAAGCTACGATATGCAAGTTGATCCGAACCCGACAAAACCGTCCACAATTTTTTTTTTTTTTTTTTTTTTTGAGATAATACGTACGAAACTTTGCACAAGCTGCGTTACATGTCATTTGAGTCCACTGTCCCTACAACTCTCCTGCGGTTTGATTTCGAGACGTCCGTCCAGTCAGAGACGTTATACCTCTTCTCATTGACCAAAAAGACCAGTTGAGTTCGATAACCGCCTACACTTTTAATATTTGAAAATTAGTAGCGATTAGCCGATGACAGTGAGGTTTATGATATCAAAATTTCTAATGAGACAGTTGGGATCGAGGCATGTAATGGATCGGACGGTCCGAATTTCGTTTCGAGACTGGTTCAGTCAAACTCGATTTGGGATGGTCCGAATCCGGTTCGATTAAATTCGAGTCTGGACCGGTCAACACTGGACACGGGCTGGCCCGAAACACAACTTGTATGGTTATTGGGAAGTGAGTAAATGAAAGTCATAGTCACGAAGAAAGAGTTGGCTGTGATTGCTGTGTTCCAACAAAGTGCAAGAGAGAACATGAGAGCAGAGGCAGCCAGCCAGGGCTGTGAGTGCAAAGCAAACATTGAATTTCCCAACAAATGATATTTAAAGATTTTTATCTGAAGACAAGTCAAGTGAAGGGAATCTGCACTTCGTCCGTTAGTTGGATCTTTCAGTAAAGTGCAATGATCAATGTAGTACCAGCTCTGTTCCACAGACCTAGGCTACAGCTACTTTGACAAAAAACCAATACAATTTTCTGAAATTTGGCATATGATTTCTAAGTAGAGTGAGCATCGATTCTATTCGATTCGATTCGGTTCGGTTTGATTTGTCTAAATCGAATCGTATATGAGTCTATGACTTATATTCCGTTTATATATATATATATATATATATATATATATATATATATATATATATATATATATATGAATGAGATATATGGAATTATGTGACGCATATAATTAGATATCT